>CM053408.1:60266291-60317379 GCA_028644305.1 Xerus rutilus
CAATTGTGAATTGTGCTGCTATGAACACTGAAGTGGTTGCATCACTGTAGTATGCTGTTTTTAATTCTTTAGGGTATAGGCCGAGGAGTGGGAAAGCTGGGTCAAATGGTGGTTCCATTCCAAGTTTTTAAAGGAATCTCCATACTGCTTTCCAGATAGGTTGCACCAGTTTGCAGTCCCACCAGCAAAGTCTGAGTGTGCCTTTTTTCACCATCATTGCCAGCACTTACTCTTGCTTGTATTTTGGATAGCTGCTATTCTTACTGGGGTGAGATGAAATCTTAGAGTAGTTTTTATTTGCATTTCTCTAATGGCTAAAGATGTTGAATATTTCTTCATATATTTGTTGATTGATTGTATATCTTCTTCTGAGAAGTGTCTGTTCAGCTCCTTAGCCCATTTATTGATTGGGTTGTTTGTTTTTTTAGTGTTGAGTTTTTTGAGTTCTTTATATATCTTGGAGATCAGTGTTGTATCTGATGTGTATGTGGCAAAAATTTGCTCCCAGAATGTAGGCTCTCTGTTTACCTCATTGATTTTTTTTTGCTGAGAAGCAGCTTTTTAGTTTATGTCCATCTAATTTATTGATTCTTGCTTTTATTTCTTGCACTTTAGGAGTCTTGTTGAGGAAGTCAGGGCCTAATCTGACGTGATGAAGATTTGGGCCTAATTTCTCTTCAATTAGATGCAGAGTCTGTGGCCTAATTCCTAGGTCTTTGATCCACTTTGAATTGAGTTTTGTGCATGGTGAGAGATAAGGGTTTAGTTTCAGTGTGCTGCCTATGGTTTTCCAGTTTCCCAGCACCATTTGTTGTAGAGGCTATCTTTTCTCCTATGTATGTTTTTGGCATCTTTGTCTAATATGAGATAGCTGTATTTATGTGGGTTAATCTCTTTATCATCTATTCTGTACTATTAGTCTTCCTGTCTATTTTGGTGCCAGTACCATGCTGTTTTTGTTACTATAGCTTTGTAGTATAGTTTAGGGTCTGGGTATTCTGATGCCTCTTGCTTCACTCTTCTTACTGAGGATTGCTTTGGCTATTGTGAGTCTCTTATTTTTCCAAATAAATTTCATGATTGCCTTTTCTATTTGTATAAAAAAGGGCTTTGGGATTTTAATTGGGATTGCATTGAATCTGTATAGTGCTTTGGGTAGTATGGCCATTTTAATAATATTGATTCTGCCTATCCAAGAGCATGGGAGATCTTTCCATCTTCTAAGATCTTCTTCAATTTCTTTCTTTAGTATCTTGTAGTTTTCATTCTAGAGGTCTTTCACCACTCTTGTTAGATCAATTCCCCAAGCATTTTATTTTATTTTCTTTTTTTTGAGGCTATTGTGAATGGAGTAGTTTTCCTGATTTCTCTTTCAGAGGATTCATTGCTGATGTATAGAAATGCATTTGATTTATGGGTATTGATTTTATATCCTGCAACTTTGCTGAATTCATTAATTCTAGAAGTTTTCTGGTTGAATATTTTGGATCCTCCAAGTATAATATCAAATAATGATATGCAAATATGATAGTTTGAGTTCTTCTTTTCCTATTCGTATCCCTTTAATTTCTTTCATCTGTCTAATTGCTCTGTCTAGAGTTTCAAAGGACTATATTGAATAAAAGTGATGAAAGAGGGCATCCCTGTCTTGTTACAGTTTTTAGAGGGGATGCCTCCAATTTTGCTCCATTTAGGATGATGTTGGCCTTAGGTTTAGCATATATTGCTTTAACAATGTTGAGGTATGTTCCTACTATCCCTGGTTTTTCCAGTGTTTTAAACATGATAGAGTGCTGTGGTTTGTCAGACACTTTTTCTGTATCAATTGATAGAATCATGTGATTCTTATACTTAAGTCTATTGATGTGATGGATCACATTTATTGATTTCCGTATGTTGATCCAACCTTGCATCCTTGGAATGAACCCCTCTTGATCATGGTGCACTAGTTTTTTAATATGCTTTTGTATGCGATTTGCCACAATTCTATTGAGAATCTTTGCATCTATATTCAACAGGGCTATTGGTGTGAAATTTCCTTTTTTTAATGTGTCTCTAACTGGGTTTGGTATCAGGGTGATACTTGCCTCATAGAATGAGTTTTGAAGGATTCCTTCCCTTTCTATTTCATCAGATAATTTGAGGAGTATTGGAGTTAGTTCTTCTTTGTTGGTCTTATAGAACTCGGCTGAGAATTCATCTGGTCCACGGCTTTTCTTGGTTGGAAGGTTCTTGATGGCATCTTCTATTTCCTTGCTTGCAAATTATTTGTTTAAGTTGTGAATATCCTCCTGGTTCAGTTTGAGTAGGTCATATGTCTCTAGAAATTTGTCAGTGTCTTCAGGGTTTTCTATTTTATTGGAGTATAAATTTTCAAAATAGTTTCTAATTATCTGCTGCATTTCAGCAGGGTCTCTTGTGACATTTCCTTTTTCACCACAAATTTCAGTAATTTGTATTTTCTCTCTCCTTCTTTTCGTTAGGATGGCTAAGAGTTTGTAATTTTGTTTATTTTTTCAAATTACCAGCTTTTTGTTTTGTCAATTTTTCGAATTGTTTCCTGTGTTTCAATTTCATTGATTTCAGCCCTGATTCTAATTATTTCCTATATTCTACTTCTTTTGGTGTTAGTTTGTTCCTCTTTTTCTAGGGCTTTCAGATGTAGAGTCAAGTCATTGATTTGTTGACTTTTACATCTTTGAATATATGAGCTTAATGCAGTGAACTTTCCTCTTAGCGCTGCCTTCATGGTGTCCCATAGATTTTGATATGTTGTATCAGAGTTCTCATTTACCTCTAAGAATTTTTATATGTCCTCCCTGATATCTTCTGTTACCCATGCATTATTCAATAGCAAATTATTGAGTCTCCAGATGTTGGAGTAGGTTTTTTTTTTTTTTTTTTTAAAACTATCATTAATTTCTAATTTCATTCCATTATGGTTAGATAGAATGCAGAGTAGTATCTCTATTTTTTTGTATTTACTAAGACTTGCTTTGTGGCATAGCATATGATCTCTTTTGGAGAAGGATCCATGTGCTGCTGAGAGAAAAGTGTATTTGCTTGTTGAAGGATGGACTGTTGTATATGTCTGTTAAGTCTAGACCATTGATTGTTCTATTGAGTTTTGTAGTTTCTTGGTTTAGTTTTTGTTTGGAAGATCTATCCAGTGGTGAGCGAGATGTGTTAAAGTCACCCAGTACTATTGTGTTGTCGTCTATTTGATTTTTGAAGTTGAGAAGGTTGGTTTGACATGGCTGCCCCATTGTTTGGAGAATAGATATTTAAGATTGTTCTGTCTTGTTGATGTATGATTCGCTTAATGAAATGACCTTCTTTATTCCTTTTTACTAACTTTGGTTTGAAGTCCATTTTATCTGATGCAAGGATGGAAACCCCTGCTTGTTTATGCAGTCCATGTGAGTGATATTTTCCATCCTTTTACTTTCAATCTGTGAGTGTCTCTTTCTATCAGATGAGTCTCTTGTAGGCAGCATATTGTTGGGTCATTTTCTTTTTTAATCCAATCTGCCAATCTTCGTCTTTTAATTGCTGAGTTTAGGCCATTGACATTCAGTGTTATTATTGAGATATGGTTTGTATTCCCGGACATTTTGGTTTATTCTTAGTTTTTAACTTGACTGGGTTTCTCCTTTGATTGGCCTTTCCTTTAGTGTAGTTCCTCCCTTTGCAGGTTTTCATTGTTGTTTTTCATTTCCTCCTCATGGAATATTTTTCCAAGAATGTTCTGTAGTGCAATCTTTCTTGCTGTGAATTCTTTTAATTTCTGTTTATCATGGAAGGTATTTATTTCATCATCAAATCTAAAACTTAATTTTGCTGTATATAAGATTCTTGGTTGGCATCCATTGTCTTTCAGAGCTTGGTATATGTTTTTCCAAGGTTCTTCTAGGTTTAAGAATCTGGTTGAGAAGTCTGCAGAGATCCTAATTGTTTTCCCCCTATATGTGATCTGATTCCTTTCTCTTGTGGCCTTTAAGATTCTCTCCTTTTTTTTTTTTTTTTAAATATTTTGTTTAGTTGTAGATGAACACAATATCTTTATTTATTTTATGTGGTGCTGAGGATCAAACCCAGTGCCTCACGTATGCAAGGCAAGAGCTCAACTGCTCAACCCAGCCCCTCTCTCCTTATTCTTAATGCTAGACATTTTCATTATGATGTGCCTTGGTGTAGATCCGTTTTGATTTTGTACAGTTGGTGTCCTATAATCCTCTTGTATTTGATTATCCAATTCATTCTTCATGTTTGGAAAGTTTTCTGATATTATTTCATTGAATAGATTGCTCATTCCTTTGGTTTGAAATTTTATGCCTTCCTCTATCCCAGTAATCCTTAAATTTGGTCTTTTAATGTTATCCCATAATTCTTGGATATTCTGTTCATGGTTTCTTACCGTGTTTACTTTGTGGTCCACTCTATTTTCAAGGTTAAATATTTTGTCTTCATTGTGTAAGATTCTGTCTTCCAAGTGATCTAATCTGTTGGCGATGCTTTCTATTGAGTTTTTAATTTGGTTTATTGTTTCTTTCATTTTGAGGATTTCTGTTTGGTTCTTTTTCAGAATCTCCTTATTGAAGTGATCTTTTACTTCCTGTATTTGCCTATGTATCTGTTTATCAAAATAATCTTTTACTGACTGAGCTTGCTCTCTTGTATCATTCTTTAAGCCACAGAACATTTTAGTCATGTACATCCTGACCTCCTGCTCTGACATTTCCCCTTCTGTGTTGACCATGGATTCTAATAATGTAGTATCTTGGTTTGTTTGAAGCACTTTCTTCATTTGTTTTTTCATGTTGTTTGTGTATCTTTCCTTCTAGCTCTGTAGATGCAAGGTGTTACAGTTTTTATCCTATAGGCTTATTGTTTCCCTACAGGGTTTCAATACCTCTCCTTTAAGGGGGAGACCAATATCAACAGTATATAGGTTCAAACCAAGTAGTTCCTGGTAGCTCCTGAATACATTTACGGCTCAGTCATAATATACAGAAATTATGAGTTTAATTAGCATCTATTATATAAACAATAGGTTTGTCCAAGGGTCTACAGTTTCTGCTGGTGAGCTAAAGAGAATTGAGCGAGGGTGGCGTGTAGGATAGGATGTTAGGGCAGTAAGAAGTTAAGATATAGTTATTAGATCCTAGAAAGCATGAAAGAGGAATTCAAAAGAAGTTGGCTATTAGTAGAAAGGAGAGAAAGAGAATTGGGGAAGACCAGTAAGAAGGAAGAAAATAGAGTACAACTAACGAGGAGACATAAAAATTACGAAAAATAAAACATGTACAGGTGGTAGTTATGAGACTATATAATACAACTGTAGTATACTAATCAGATATCCCAGTCTACTATAGCCTAATGCATAAAAAATACTTGGTTTCACAAATGTTGGGGATGTGAGGGCGGGACAAGAGCGAGAGAAAGAAGAAAAAAAGAAAGGAAGAAAAGAGAAGAGAAGAAACAAAACAAAACAAAAAGACAAAAAAAAGGAATATTAGTAAAAAAAAAAAGTCTCAATGTAAATAAACAGGATTGCTTCCTTTCACCTCCAGTAGGTGGAGTTGTCTGTTGCTTACTGGTATCTGCCCACTCAGGTGAAGAATGTTGCAGCTGGAGTCTCACAAAGAAGCCATCTGCTTCAGCAATAGGGTGAAGGGCTGGACCACTCGGTGGTCTTCGATGCGGGGTTCGGAGATGCAGCTTTGTGGTGTGCTGTGCTGAAGTAAAAGTTTGTTTTCAGATCCTGTCTGGTGCCCCCTGGTGTAGGAAGTTTCGCCCTGGTAGATAGAGATCCACAGAAGAACAGCAGCCAGGAGTCCTTTGGGAGCCCACTGCTCGGGGTCCTGTGTGGGTGGGCGACCCTAGGTCCTGCGGGGTGTTTGGGTGCTGGAGCCAGGGATCCCGTTTAGGAGCAGGCCCCACCCGGGGGCGAGTCCTGCACTAGAGTTCTCGGCTTGCGGCTGGAGTCCTTTGCAAACACTGGACCCAGTGGCCCAGTGAACCTGTGGGCACGTGAGTGGAGTTCCTGTGGAGACAGCTCTAGGGTGTCCTCCAAAAACTGGTCGAGAAACGGTGTTTCCACTACTTCAGACTCCGATCCGGGAAGACTCCAGTCCTGGAAAGACTAGGAATGCTGCATCCGTCTAGGCTGCCATCTTGGAACCGCCCCAGTCCCTAAACTTGTTTTTTAATGTGACAGATACATTTTACATACCACCAGCAAAACACAGGGGTTCTGCCTCTATATCCTGGCTAGCCACCTGTGAATTTCTATTTTTTGGTTTGTAGCCATCCTGGAGTATATGAGGTGATATTTCATTGAGGTTTTTTTGTTTTGTTTTGTTTTTTAAATATTTTTTAGTTATGCATGGACACAGTGTCTTTATTTTGTTTTTTTTATTTTTATGTGGTGCTGAGGATCGAACCCAGTGACTCAAATGTGCAAGGCAGGTGCTCTACCACTGAGCCACAACCTCAGCCCTTCATTGAGGTGTTTTTTTTTTATTTTAATATTTATTTATTTGTTTTAGTTGTAGGTAGACAGAATATCTTTATTTTATTTTTTTATGTGGTGCTGAGGGTCGAACCCAGTGCCTCATGCGTGCTAGGCAAGCACGCTACCACTGCGCCATAACCCCAGCCCCTCATTGAGGTTTTGATGTGCAGTTTCTTAATGGGTAAATAATATTGAGCATTTTTTATTGTGCTCACTGGCTATATGTATGTATCTTATTTGGTGAAATGTCTGTTTTTCCATTTTTAAATTGATTTGTCTTTGTTTTGTTGGGTTATAGGAGTTCTTTATGTATTCTGGATATTAAATCCTTATTAGATATAGAAGTTATAAAGACTTGCTCTTGTTATGTCTTTACTCTGTTGATAGTGTCCTGTGATACATCAAAGTCTTTAATTTTGCTCAAGACCTGCTCATCTATTTTTCCCTGGTTCCTATTATTTTTTCCTGTTTGCTTATGTATATAAATATGTATGTATGTATATATTTTTGTGGTGCTAACCAGGGCCTTGCAAATGCTAGGTGAGTATTCTGTCACTGAGCTACCACCTTGCCTAGATCTAAAGTTACTATTTGTATGTGGATATTCCAATTTTACTGGTGACATTTTATTTTGAGGAGACTGTCCCTTCCCCTTGTTGAAAATTAATTGGCCATATATGTGAGGGTTTTTTCTAGGTTCTCTACTCTGTTTCATTTGTCTATATGGCCATTTTTATGCCAATACCATGGGGTTTTAATTAAAACCATAAATGATTTTTTTAACTGGCTATTTTATTACTCTTAATGTGTGCCTTTAAAAATATTTACAAGCTTATAATTAATATTTACGTGGTTCTGCTTTTACTAGTTTTATTTATTTGTCCGTAGTTCAAAAAGAATTCCAAACTTAGAATAAATACTGATGCAGTTATGTGAGAAAAAGTAATGTTAAATATAACAAAATTTTACTTATTCAATTGTTATTATATTTTCTTTTGAAATTATAGATTAAGGAGAAAAAGAAAGACAAAAATGATCACTTTATACTTCCTGCTTGATTACAGAAAGAATACACGAATGAAAAAGACCAATTATTTACATGTCAAGCAAATGATCCTTTAATTTAATGTTAAATGTCACTTTCATTTTAGTACCAGAAGTAATCTACTTGCATAAACTCTTTAGGGATTTCAAAAAAGAGAATCACTGGTACTTGGTAAAGAATGTGTTCAGTAAGGAGCTAACAGTGACAAACTCTTATAGCCAGACCTGAATGACTGTTTTAGGGTTTCGTTATGTGATAAATATGTAACTAATTTTGTGTCCTTTTAGACTCAATGAAGACTGAAAAATTGGGAGACTATAAAATGTCATTTTCTTGTACTTTATTAATGCACAATTTTAATGTTTTATTACTACATTATAGTTATACATAATAATAGAGTTCATTTGGACATATTTATACATGTTTGGAATATATTTGCTTGATTTCAATCCCCAGTTCTTCCACTTTCCCACCTCTCCTTCCTCCCTCTGTTCCTCTTCCTGCTGGTTTTGTTGTCTTTATTTATTGTTGGTTTTTTAATTGATACTTTATAGATAGACAAAAGTAGAATTCACTATGGTATATGCATATGTGTGCATAGCAAAATTTGGTCAATTTTATTTTGCAGTTACTCCCTTTTCCAGTCTTTGCTCTCTCCCTGCTTCTACTTCACTGATTTCCCTTTTATTTTCATGGGAACCCCCACGCCCACCGTTTTTCCTTAGTTTGATCTAGCTTCTGCATATGAGAAAAAATACTCGATTCTTGACTTTAAGAGTCTGGCTTATTTCACATAACATGTTGTTCTCCGGTTCCATTCATTTACAAGCAAATACTATAATTTCATTCTTTTTTTTATGGCAGAGTAAAACTCCATTGTGTGTATATACCACATTTTCTTTATTCATTCATCTGCTGACAGGCACCTGGACTGGGTTTATAACTTGACTATTGTGAATTGCACTGCTATAAACATTGATATGCCTATGTCACTACAGTGTGGTGATTTTGGTTCTTGTGGACAAATACCAAGAAATGGGATAGCTGCGTCATATGATGGTTCTATTTCTAGTCTTTTGAGGAATCTCCATACTGCTCCATGCAGCTTTCCAAAGTGGTTATATAATTTGTGGTCCCACCAACAGTGGATGAATATACCTTTTCCCCCACATCCTCACCAGCATGTATTATTTGTATTATGATGTTTGACCTTCTAACTGGAGTGAGATGAAATCTCAGTGTAGTATTGATTTGCATTTCCATGATTGCTAAGGATGTTGCATTTTTTAGAATATATTTTTGGCTATTTGTGTTTCTTCTTTTGAAAAGCATCTTTTAATTTATTCTCCCTTTTATTGATTAGATTATTTGCAGGTTTTTTTTTTTTAATGTGCATTTTTTGAGTTCTTTACATATTTGGGATATTAATCCCCCATTGTAGGAGTAAGTGGCAAAGGTTTTCTTTCATTCTGCAGGCTCTCTCTTCATGCTCTTAATTGCTTCCTTTGCTGTGCAGAAGCTTTTTAATTTGGTGATGTTCCATTTATTAATTCTTGGTTTTATTTCTTGAGCTTTAGGGCTCTTGTTAAGGAAGTTGGTGCCATTTTGATGCTGTTTTCTTCTAATGATTGCAAAATTTCCGGTCTAATTCCTAGGTCTTTGATGCACTTGGAGTTGATCTTTGTGTAGAGTAAGAGATAAGGATCTAGTTTTATCATTCTATATATGGATATCCAGTTTTCCCAGCACCATTTAATGTTGTATTTCCTTCAACATGTTTTTGTGACCTTTTCAAGTATCAGATGATTGTATTTATGTGGATTTGTCTTTGTCTTCTCTTTTATTCCATTGGTCTTCATGTCTGTTTTGATGCAAATACCATGCTGTTTTTGATACTATAGCTCTGTATTATAATTTCAGATTGGGTATTGTGATGCTTCCAGCATAATTCTTCTTGATTAGGATTGCTTTGGCTATTTTGGGTCTTTTAGTCTTCCATAAGAATTTTAGGACTGCTTTTTTTCTAGTACTGTAAAGAATGTCCTTGGTATTTTGATAAGAATTGCATTGAATCTGTTTATCACTTTGGGTACTATAGCCATTTTGACAATATTAATTCTGCATATTCACAGAAAAGGGAGGACTTTCCATCTTCTAAGGTTTTATTCAGTTTCTTTGTTCAGTCTTCTATAGTTTTCATTGTAGAGGTGTTTCACCTGCTTAGTTAGATGTATTCCCAGGTATTTTATTTTTTGGTATTGGGGATTGGACCCAGGTACTTAACCACTGGCCCACATCCCGAGCCTTTTTTTATTTTTCATTTTGAGATAGGATCTTGTTAAGTTGCTTAGGGCCTCTCTAAGTTACTGAGGATAGCCTCGAAGTTGCTATCCTCCTACCTTAACCTCCCAAATCACTTGGATTACAAATGTGCACCACCACGCCCAGCTTTTTTTCAGTTTTCTGTAGTTTTCATTTAAGAGGTCTTCTACCTGCTTAGTTATATTTAGTCCCAAGTGTTTTTCTTTTCTTTTTTTTTTTTTTGAGTTTATTGTAACTAGAATAGTTTTCCTCTTTTCTTTCTCAGCTGATTCAGTATTGGAGTATAGAGAAGCTATTGATTTTTGTATGTTGATCTTGTATCCTGCTACTTTGCTGAATTTGTTTATCAGCTCTAGAAGTCTTCTAGTGGAGTGTTTTTGGTCTTCTATATATAAGATCATATATGTCATTAGCAAACAGATAATTGGACTTCTTTTCCTATTTCTAGCCTTTAATTTCTTTTCTTTTCTTTTTTCCTGATTGCTCTGGCTAGAGTTTCAGGAACTATATTTATTGCAAGAGAAATATGTAGAAGAGAAAATGGCAAATGACAGTTCACATTTAGAGGCAGGCCAGTTAGAGTTTCCTCTGATATCTCAGCCCAGATTCTGAAAACCAGTAGGACTTAAAATAATATATACCAGGTCCTGAAAGATAACATATGCCATCCAAGATTGCTATATCTAGAAAAACTATCCTTTCAGAATTTATGATGAAATAAAAACCTTCCATGATAAGCAGAAACTAAAATAATTCATAACCATTATGCCAGCACTATAAAACATACTCAGTGAAATATTTCATGCCAAAGAAATGAAAAAATAAACATCAGAGCCAGCATATGGATTAATCTCATTAAAAGAATAGTTAATTAAAGGAGAATCCAATCTGAATTGAACAGTAGAAATAAATCAAAATGGCAGGAAAGAAAAATCATCTCTCTGTAAAAACACTGCATGTAAATGGTCTAAACTCTAATCGAAAGACATAGATTGACACTGTGGACTAATAAACAAGACCCAACTATACGTTACTCACTTAAAGGAAAAGACAACCACAGGCTGAAGGTGGTGAAAGGATGGTAAAAGATAAATCACAGAAGTGGAGACTGAAAGCAAGTTGGAGTAGTTACTCTCACATCTGACATTGTAGACTTCAAGTCAGAATTAATCAGAGGAAAAAGGCTCACTTTGTACTGGTTAAAGGAATCATCCAACAGCAAAATATAATGATAATAAATATTTAGCCCCCAAATATTGGTGTATCTATGTACATAAAACAAACTTTACTTGATATATAAAAAATCAAATAGACCCAGTATAATAATACTGGATGATTTCAACACATCTGTATCATAGGTCATCCAGACAAACTAAGTAAAGATTCTTCAGAACTAAAAATACTATTAACCAAATGGACCTAACAGATATCTAAAGTGTATTCCATCCATTAACAACAATTCATATTCTTCTCAGGTGCACATGGAACCTTCTCTAAAATAGACCCTATTTTAAGATCCAAAGAACGTCTTAGCAAATATATGAAAATAGGGATAATTTCTTATATCCTGTCAGATCAAAATGGAATGAAATTAGAAATTAGTAACAAGATAAAAAGCAGAAAACATTTGAACACATGGAGATTGAATAACATTTTGGAACAAGAAATGGCTCATAGAAGAAATAAGAGGGAGAATTTAAAAAATTATTGGAAACAAATGGGAACAGAGATAGAATATATCAAAACCTCTGAGGCAATTCTAAGGTAGTTCTAAGAAGAAAGTTTATATACAGCATTGAATGCTTACATTAAAAAAAAGAAGAAGAAAAGAAAGAAAATCCTAAATAAATAATCTAATGTTATGCTTCAAGGTCCTATAAGAGCAAGAACAAAGTAATTCCAAAATCATTAGAAGACAGGAAATAATTAAGATCAGAGCCAAAATTAATGAAATTCAGGATTTAAAAAATGATACAATTTTTTTTTTTTTGGTACTGGGGATTGAACTCAGGGGCACACGACCCCCTGAGCCACATCCCCAGCCGTACTTTGTCTTTTATGTAGAGACAGGGTCTCACTGAGTTGCTTGCTTAGCGCCTCTCCATTGCTGAGGCTGGCTTTGAACTCGCGATTCTCCTGTCTCAGCCTCCCTAAGTACTGGGATTACAGGCTTGAGCCACCGCAAATAGGTGTTCTGTGCAAAAACATTTTTCCTGGTATAAATAGCTCTTGTAAATGATGGATGAACTAAAGGTAATATTTTTCTTTCCTTCAAAAAAAAAATGATACAATGCAAGAAAGAGTTGCTTATTTGACCAGAAGAAACAAGATGGATAAGTGCTTAGCCAAACTAATCAAAAGACTCAATCAACAAAATTAGAGATGTTAAAGGAGATATCATCACAGACATTTTGAATTCCAGAGGATCATTAGGAACTTTCATACTCCAGTAAATTGGAAATCTACAAGACATTGACAGATTTCTAGACGCATGTGACTTACTCACATTACACTAAGAGAATATAGAAAACCTAAACAGACAATATCAAGCAATGAGATTGAAACTGCAATTAAAAGCCTTCCAGCAAACAAATGAACAAAAGAGATCATGACCAGAGAGATTCTCATCAGAGTTCCACTAGAGCTTTGAAGAAGAAACGATGCTAATCTTTCTCAGATTATTCCATGAAGTAGAAAGGAAGCAAATATTCCAAGACATTCTATGAAACCAGTATGCCATGATACCAAAACCAGATAAGACACATCAAGGAAAGAAAACTGTAGATGAATATCCCCAGCGAACACAGATACAAAAATCCTTACTAAAATATAAACAAGCCATATTCAAATACACATGAAGATTGTTACTCCATGATCAAGTGGGTTCATTCTAGACTTGCAAGGTTGGTTCAGTATATGCCAATTAATAAATGTAATTCACCACATAAAGAGAATTAAATAAGAATCACATGTTCACCTCAAAAGATGCAGAGACAGCCTTCAACAAAATCCAGCCTCCATTCATGTGGAAAATACTAAAGAAACAGGATAGAAAAAACATTCCTCAACATTTTAAAGGCTGTATGCAGTAAATTCAAAGCCAACATCATCCTGAATGGAAAAAACTGAAAGCCTTTCCTTTAAATCAGGAGCAAGATAAGGATGTAGTCTCTTGTCATTCCTATTCAACATAGTTACTGATACACAATTTTATTTTTATCACTCTTCCTAGAGTGGGTTTGTGCCCTTCCTCCCCTTTGTTACAAAAGAATATTTTCTGAATACTTTCACCATTGTCAAATAAATTTAATGAAGATTTAAAATTAGGAAGTAGAAATATTTCATAACAAAACACTTGAGTTATAAAGACAGTAACTGCTAAGAAAGTACAATTTAACCTTTTAAAGTTTATTTAAAATTAGTTCATTGTACCCCATAAATCTCTTCATGTATTTACTTTACCCCTGTAAATTTACTTTTTATTTTGAAACAAATCCTATCAGTAAATATTTAACTTTTTAAAAAGTTTTGCTATGGCATAGATGCAGTGGGTTCAGTGCCAAGAATAGAAAAGACACTTAAGGCAGGATCTCTGTCCTCAAGGAACTTTGTGGCTTGAGGGAGTTCTGTGCTGAGAACTGATGGGCATTGAAGTCCAGAAGAGTTCAACTCTAGCATTAGAAGAACATAAGAATTCTTAAGCCAAGGAAGAACAAGGAGTTGTGTTCTGACATATCTGACTCAAAAGGAGATAGAATTCAAGGAGAGCGAATGCAATAGCCTCCTGGTTCTTTTATTTTTAAAGGAAGAAAAAGAAAAAAAAAAAGAACTGTATTCAACATGAGTAATAAAAAATATTAGAATAAATAAAAAGAGTAACAGTTATAAACAACTATTAATGTTTTCAATTAGATAAATTAGAATTATGCAAAACCACTTTGATCTTTTTCTTTTTTTTCTTTCTTTTTGTGGTGCTGAGTATTGGACCCAGGGCCTTGTATATACAAGGCAAGCACTCTACCAACTGAGCTATATCCCTAGCCCCCACCACTTAGATCTTTATCGTATTGAATTTATAAACTTAAAGATCTATTTGTGTGATTTAAATTTTATTTTTATTTTCAGAAGTGTTGTTAGTTTTTAGATGGCATTCCATATATGCCAATTATAACTGTTGTTCTGAAAGTTTTGTTTTACTGTGATTTTTCAAGTTTTTGAAATATTATTGACATTTAATTTTAAAATCAATCCTGTCTTTATACTTTCTAAACATCTATTGATTCCACCTACTGTTGTCTTCCTTTTTGGTGCCATATTTGGGGCCATTTTGATATTATGGAAATAAGAAAGTCATTTATTAGTTCTATATTCCTATAAAGTGAACAGAACACAAAACTCACTGCATCTTGAAAAAATGAAACACATCTATGTATAAATTGCATTAATTCTCTCTTAAAAGAGAAAATCATAGTTTTTTAAACTTGTAGCTTAAAACAGTTTAAATTGCACCAAAATTAAATATACACTGACCTAGACATTTTAAATAAATTAATTCATCTAATCTTCAAAACAACTCTGTTCTCCCTCTCTTTAGAGGCATATATGGAATACCATTTAAAAATGAACAACACTTCTGAAAATAAAAATAAATTTTTTATTGGAATATTTGGAATATCATCTAAAAATTAACAACACTTATGAAAATAAAAATAAAATTTAAATCACAAATAGATCTTTAAGTTTAGTAGGTGTCTATATTATTTTAGTCTAATATTACCTACCTTGCTCATTCAAAAAAAAAATTGAGTCGTGATAAAACATCCTATTTTGTCTACTTGGAATGTGTGGTTTGGTGAGCAGCAAGGTAATAGTAAAAAGATATTTACCAATATTGGTAAGTGCTGTCTGTGGAAGAAAGAAGATGAGGTAATAGAGGATTATGGGAAAGCAGAGCTATGCCTACAATGTCAGGCTTTTCAATAGATATGACCTTGAAGTTGAGAACTACAAGGGCTATCTGCTAGGAACTTGCGGGAAGAGGGAAGGTTGTGCAGTGTGAGCATTGGTATATGAGGAGTTGAAAGGATGTCTGGAGAGATCCAGGGGAATCAGATTATCAGTTTAAGGGGTCATGATTAAGAGTATAGAATGTATTCAACAGGTTTAATTTGAAGAGTTTTCAAGTTACATTTTGGTTTCTGTTAACCAAAGGGTTTGGGGGAAGAGGCACTTTGATTTTAAAAGAAAGAATTGGCAGTAGAGAACATGGGACAATAGTAAAGAGACCATTATAGTAGTCCAAATGAAAGATAATGGTAGCTCAGTCTAAAGTGGTTGCAGAGAGAAGGATGGATTTGTGATCTAGTTGTAGGTAAAACCAGCAAGACTTAACATGAAGCTATGAGGGAGGAGGAAAGGAAGGACAATACCCAGGTTTTGGGCTAGAGCAGATAAGTTAATGGTGATATCCTTAAATGAGACTGTAGGTTGTGAGAGGGAGAATCAAGAGTTTATTTTTGAACATGTTAATTTGCTAATGTCTGCATGTCATCTAGTGATGTCAGGTGATAATCAGTTATGCAATTCTGGAGCACAAAGATTTAGAAGGAGGTATAAAGGTGGTATTTAAAGTTGTGGTTTGGATAAGAGCATTTTAAGAGAGAGAACAGCCCTAGGAATTCTAGCTTTTAGGGTTTGCATGCATGGGCTGTGTTCTTGCTTACTTTGTAAAAAAACAGAAGATAAGCTATGGTGTAGAAAGCTTAGTGTATTTATAGTTTTTTAAAATATATTTAAAACATGTATGCTTTCTTATTCTTTTTGTTTGCTTCTTTGTTTTAAATTTTTGACAATAGAATACTGCATGAGAAAGAGGGCTAAATCTCTACCTAGCTGGCCATTTCTTGAATTAGTAAGTAACTTATGGTGTGACTTTGGAATTTTAACTCTGAGCTTTGGTTTTCTTATCTACTAAAGAGAAGGAGAATGGAGTTGTTTTGAAGATTAGATGATTTAATTTATTTAAAATGTTTAGGTCAGTGTCTATATAGTATTCAATATTCTTTCACTTCTCTTTGCTATTAGTTTATATGCATGTCTGAGCAGTAGAATCATCTTGAAATAGAGGTATTATATTTAATACTCATATTCTCTCTATTCTGTTGTGGTTTTAGATCAAAAATTAGATATCACATAAATATATCTGTATAGCAAAGTTTCTTAATTATATGAAAACTATTCTTTCTCAAGCGTTCATAAACAGTTTTTATCCTTTTATCAGTCAGTAATAACTCTGCTGCCTTCAAAGAGGGATATTTCTTTTTATTTAAAAATAGTGGTAGTTGGACACAATATATTCATTGTGTTTATTTTTATATGGTGCTGAGGATTGAACCCAGTGCTTCACACATGCAAGGCAAGTGCTCCACCACTGAGCCACAACCCCAGCCCCAGAGGAGGGATATTTCTTAAATAATGAAACTCTTAAGATAAAGATTTGTTTTCAGATTTTTTGTTGTCTGATGAACAGGAGAATGAATTTAAGCAGTATTATAAAAATTATTTCCACTCTTACATATTAAAGCTTTATTGTCAATTCCACGTCCCATGTAAATGGTAAGGATGAGATTCCCTGACCAGTAAAAAATTAGCCAAAAGAAATAAGACGGTGAAAAAACTACAGAACACAGAAAATAGTTTCAAAACACAGGGGTTGGAGGGGCCCACAGCCAAATGATTCTTCTGGCTTCTGGCAAAAGGGTAATGGCAAATGACCCCCATGTGTGCTTTATTTATATCGGGGGACTTCAAAGACCTTTCATCCAACATTCTTTCCCAAGGTAGGAAGAAGGTGGAGTCTTGTAGTCAGCAGGTTGATTGGCATCTTGGCAGGTCACACCCATCTCAGAGGGGCTGTGGCTATAGCAGGTCAGCCCATGTCTAGTGCTGTGTAGGACTCTTGCATGGTGGTCCACACACAGCCCACGGACAGCTCTCTATAGTTTTTAATTACTAATGTAGATTACTATTGTAGAATTCTCACTTGCATATTAAATTATTTACTCTCTGATACAATTGAGCAGTCTAATATGTTGGAGGCATAATTTTTCTTAACTTGAATCTATGAGGTTCATTTCTAATTTTTTTCTTTTTCTCCTTCTTTTTCTTCCTCACCCAGATTCTTCCCCCCAACATCACCCCGTCTTCCTAAATTAAAAGCTGTGACTACAGCCCTTCATATATGGTGTCCTATGGAAAAAATTCTAAGCTTCTGACGTTTAAATTATCTTTCCCCTGAGATTTTCCACATTACTTGGAAGTATGTGATTGTGTATTTAATGCCAAAAGGAAAGCATGTATTCCACATGTATTATTTCAATTTTGTTAGTTTCAAATTACCTAAATATCTCAGCTTTTCAAGTATGTATTTAAAGTAACAAAATAGATGTTTTCATGAGAAGTTATTGGAGAAAGATTGATTTTGGTTCATTTTCCAATGAGAAAATTTCTCTGTTACCTAAACATAACCATTGTAGCCACCACAGTTTTGGAAAAACTGCTGCTCATGGTAGAATGGGTCTCACAGTGGTCCGCCTAATCTAGTGACCTACAACAGGGGACTGTCTGTAAACCGTAGTCCTTTGTTCTCTGTTAATAGTTCTTGGTTCTAATAAGTATTGGAAAAATATTGTAATGAAACTCCTTATCCCTTTATTCCTGGGATCAGTGGAAAATCCTGTCCAATAGATATATCACAACTCTATTACCTCTGACTTTGTATCATTTTAGAATGCAATGCTATATCATCAATTCAAGGAATACTTTTTAATATTTTAAGAATTTTGGAACTAGAATGTGTCTTTTAGTAGATATTGGCATTGCCCTTTTTTAAATGGCACATGAAATAATGAAGTCTTATAGTTGGTGATATCTTAGATTTGATAAGCCCTTCCACTGCAGGTCTCTAGTTGTTGAATAGATGGGGGGTAATTTATGCCTATGTAAAGAAAAAAATTAATTTGTAAAGATTATACCATGTTTTTTCCTACTTGTTCTCTATTTTACCCTGATAAGTGTACCACAGAGGTCACTACACTTTTTCTTCAAAGACCTATCTTGGCCCATTTCATTTGCTATAACAAAAACACCATAGACTGGGTGGTTTGTAAGTAGCAGGCATTTATTTCTCACAGTTCTGGAGGTGGGAAGTTCAAGGTTAAGGCAAGATAGATGGGGTATCTGGTGAGAGTTCTCTTCCATACAGACAGTTGAAATCTCATGTGGTGGAAGGGCAAAGGAGCTTCCTCAGGCTTCCTTTATAAGGGCATTAATTCCATTCCTGAAGACTCCACTGTCATGATCTTATCACCTGCCAAAGGCCTCATCTGCTAATATAATCACCTTGAGATTTAGGATTTCAACATATAAATTAGTGGCAGGGGCCACAAACATTCAGATGACAGCAAAGCCGTATATTAAGTTTATTAGGCTTTGCGGGCCGTAAGGTCTCTGTTGTAGCTACTCAACTTTACAACCTTAAACAATACCAGTGACCATTGATGTGTCCTAATAGAACTGTATTTACAAAACAGATAGCAGGCTGAATGTGGCTTACAGACTGTACTTTGTCCACCCTAAGTAGAATATACAGTGATTGGATCATGTGTGAAATGTTTATGCACTAAAATAATTCTTCTGGATCATCTTTGAGCCTTTATATTCTGTAGTTCAACCCAACTGAAAAACTATTAAGAGATTAGCAAATCATTTTTTTAAAAATATTATGCCTGAGAATAATAGTGTAATTCAGTCCTCTGCCTTAATTGTTAGAGTTGGTACCAGAAATTTACCACCTTTGAATCCATGCTAATAAAGTTGAGAGATAACATATTAAAATTGAATTTGATAACCCAGTGACATCGAGAGCATTACTGCTGGAGTCAGACTGCCTGATTTTACATAGGTTCTGTCATTTACTAACTAGCCTTATGACCTTGGGCTAGTTACTTAACTTCTCTACTGTTTTAGTCCCTTTTGTACTGCTGAAACAGAATACCTGAGACTGGGTAATTTATAAATAATTGGAGTTTATTTGCCTGGGAAATCCAAGTGCATGGAATTTGCGCCTGTTAAGGGCTTCCATGCTACATCATAACATGGCAGAAGGGCATCACGTGGCAAGATAAATAATTCATTTAAAAAAAAAAAAAACTTCCCCAAACTTGTGACATTAATCTTTTCTTAAGGCTGAGCTCTCATGGCCTAAAAACCTCTTAAAGAGTCTCCACCTCTTAATACTGTTACAGTGGCAATTAGAATTCAGCATGAGTTTCAGAGGAGGCACTCAAACTTTATTATCTATGCCTCAATTTTTTCTTCTGTAAAATGTGGATAAAAATGGAACTTATGTCATAGTGTTGTTGGAAGGACTAAAGAGTACTTAGAACTTATATATATAAATATGATGCTATTTTAAGCATAAAATATGAGATATTGAGAAGGATTTTTATTACTATTGAATTTAAGTTGGATAGAATAATTTGCATTTTAAAATAATAAAAATAAAATGATAAAAGGAGTTCATAGTGAATAAAATTTTCCTCTCCTTCTCCACCACCACTACCACCATGGACATTTAAAATATAAAATGCCAGTCTTTTCTCTGTGCTTACCTCATGCCAACTCTGTAGTATCTGGCTCTCAGCGAATGTTAATTAAATGAACAAAGATTTGTATGATTATCTCAAGACGTTAATTTTCCAGTCATTGTATTTTCTATACGATCCAATTTTTGGTCCAATTTAGAGAAAGTGATTTGTTGCTTACTTTATAATATGTTTGCTATTCTGCTGTAAACTAAAATAATCTGTGAATTGTTCTTAAAGCTTTTTATTATTTACCTCACTTTCAGTGCCTCCTAGGGATCTTTCTAATAGAGAATACTATATTTATATGCCAATATATTGTACTTTGTTAGATCTTACAATAGGCTGGTTAATAACTGACATATTAAAATGAGTATTAAAAACTGACCATGGGCTGGGGATTATAGTTCACTGACAGAGTGCTTGCCTAGCATGCATGAAGTCCTGGGTTCGAGATGCAACAACACACAAAAAATAAAATAAAGGAAAAAGTTGACCATATCATGTATAAAAACTTTGGCTTCAATTTTTCTACTGTATCATAAGATAAATATTTATTTTAGTACTGAGAAGTAAATGCCTCTCTGGTTGCCCATATTTCCTTTTTATAACTGTTAGATTAAACTGTAAAATAAACCTGTTCTGATGTAATAAAGATGGCAATTTTATTTGACTAAACCTAAAACAATAATTTTTTCCTAAGACCTTTATATTTGTGATTTGGGCTGAATTCAGCAGTTTGTGACTTTTTGTTCAACAACCTAATTAGCTTTTTTATTTTTAATCCAGATAATACACAGAACTACAAGTACTTGGTTAGAAGCTATTTGTTAACCCTGGAACAGTCTGGTCCCAAGTATAGAAGAAAGTTTACATATGTTCTCTCTACTCCTGACAATAAATTTGAGAGGGAGAAATTATAGTCTTAGAATCACATAATGTCATTACCAACATTTTATATGTTAGAAGTGAATCCCCATTCTAGTGGAACTGAGTTAGACTTTTCCTCTTGAAGGTAGAGTGTGGATTAATCTGCTGTCATTTTAAAAGTACCACAAAATGTTAGGGAATTTTGGATGTACTTTCTGTCATGATGAAACATTTATTTTCTCTTTAAAGTTTGTTCTTTTTATTGTGGGTGTAAATGATTTCCAAAAGATTAGTTGTAGATTTTAACTTGAGAAGTAATTTGTGAATTATACACAATAGAAGCTACTGTCTGAATGTTTTGGCTTTTACAGAGATCTTAATTTTCTTCTAGTTTTTTAAGTTTGATTTTTTAAAAAAATTCTTACTAGATTTACAAAATATGTAAGTAATTTATAAATTGCTTTATTAATAATCCTGTGAAAATACCAAGCCCTTACTCTTGCTTTCTCTGATTATTATGTTGTATTTACCAGATTTCTTTTTATTAATTCTGAGTGACAGTTTACAGACTTCTGATGGGTATTTCTAGGCCTGCTTGCTGAAAGAAAATTGCAGACTATGTGCAAAGCTGACATGTATCAGAAGCTTTCAGAGTGTATAAGGAGTAAGATGCCAGATTTTCTTGACAGCTTGCAGATGGGAAAGAGCTTTTAGAGCAGAGTGAGAAAACTTGAGTGTGTGAAAAGGGCTGACAACCATGATATATACCACACCTTTATATTTGTGGCTAATCTGGAGAGTAGAAGGAAGATATTCTGAGATAACTTGAATTGCAGTATTTCTTAATGTTATGTGTCATATTTGACAGGGAAAATATTGCATTCAGGACTATGTATTCACCCTCTGTGATATCAGTCTGTCAAACTGCAGAAAAATCATAGAGAAATACTGAGATGGTTTATTGCCCTATAGCAAATCAAAGATTAGACCAAGATAAAACTCAAGAGTATAGTAACCCAGACCATGCTTTCTGATCTAAGCTTCCTTGTCAGAGTCTCATTTTTTACCCTGAATTTTTAGAGCTTGTTTGGTTTTTAGTTGTCTTGGTGTTTTGAACTATCTGCTATGGTTTAAATGTGTCCTCACCAAAATTTAGGTTGAAACTAATGGCCACTGTAATGGTAGGTAGAGGTGGTGAGGCCATGAGGTCTCCTCCCTAGGGAATGGATAAAGGCTCTTGTAAAGTGCTTCAATACAGCATTTGTCTCTTGCCCTTTGACCTTCCACCTTGTGAAGGCATAGCATCCCTCACCTGCAGAGGATGTATAAACAAGGCACCATCTTAAAAGCAGAGAGGAACCCTCACCAGACAGCTGTTCTCAGAGCAGCTACTCTTCTGTTATGTGAAAGCAGGCAGAACATCTGTTTCATTTGTCAGCTAGACCTTTTCAGTACAAGCCAAACCTGGAATGTTTATCCATAATGGGAGTTCAAGTGCAGGGTCATGTCTTTGTTTTGCGTAAGTTCGTGATGCTGATGGCAACTCAATGGTAAGGTCTTAGGTTTATACACAGCAAATATCCTTGGAATTCTTGGAAGATTGCTGTTTGTGTTTGCCTGTGGGATGCTAAATTTTGTTGTGATTTCCTTGACACAAAAACCAGGATTTAGAATTAAAAGGAAGGCAAAACATATTGCATATACCAATAGCTAATGAAGTAGAATTGATGAATAAAGGAAAGGAGGTATAATCTACTTAGATTTACTGTTACTTTTTTTTTTTCCTGAAAAAGCATTGAAGACCCAGAAACATAATAACCTCAGGGAAGTGGGAAGAACATTTTGTACTAACAGTAGTTCAACTTGTCTTGATGTGATGGTTGAAAAGTTATGTCCAGGGGTGGAAAGTGTTACTGTTGATAATGGTATGTGTTTTTTGTTTGTTTCTGTTTTTCAAGAGGTAACTTTTTGGAAAATAAGTTCTTTCCTACTTTGTATAGACTTGGCTATAGGCAGTTGAAGTTTTGGTTTGATAATTGAACATAATCTTGGCTCATTAAATAAAAGTCAAAGATCATTTTCCTAGAACTGTATATCTATAAATTTCAGATATTAGTTTAATCCCAAGACAGTCTTTCCAATATAACATTTTGCAATATTGAAATGCTCTATATTGGTTCTGTCCAACATAGTAGTCACTAACTATGCTTCAAATGTGGCTCTTGCAACTGAGGAGCTACATTCTTATTTAATATATTTAAATTAATTTGAATTTATATTTAAATACCACATATAGCTGGTGGTTGCCATATTGGATAATATAGGCTTAATCTCTTCCATACCCTTTAAGTTAGAATCCCTATAAAAGACATCTTATTTGGTGTTTCTGTTTTTTTGCAGTTAAGCAGTAATCTTTTTATCTTGGCTGTTCAGATAAATTTTGTCTCTCAGTGTGTAGCCTCTTTGTAATTCAGAGACATTTAAGGAAGTTTTCAGTGTTGGTTTTGTTTCTTCCATATTCACCATCTAGAGTAGATTTGTCTTTAGCTATTAGGCTTGTTCAGACAATGTGAGGTGAATACCTGTTGAATGCTATATTGTGGAAATTCCAGTGTCACTTTGTCCTGCTTCAGGAACACTCTTGGTGATTTAGAGCCAGTTACCCCCAAGTATTTGTAATGTGCATATCCCATACTTGAACATTGTTAATAACAAGATAAAAAGGTTATGTGTAACCTTCATAAGATATGATGTTACATTTTTATGGCTTTGATTCTTAACCCTAGATGCACGTTGTAGTCAACTGGGGAACCTTCTATAGCCATGCTGACACTCCAGCCCCAGAGATTCTGATTTGAATGGGTGAGTTCTGGGCATCCAGAGTGTTTTTCAAAACTCCCTAGTTGACTGTAGAATCTAGCCAGGGTTGAAAATCCCTTATATATGGGATAATTAGTGAAAGTAGGCTATCTGCATGGAGCAAAGACTAATTTATGATTTTCCCCTTCCCCTTTCTAGTTGGAGCCCAGATTTCAAGTCTTGAGTAAAGTACCACCAGGGGAATGGGGGCCCTATTATGCTCACATTCAGAACCTGTTACCCAAGGAGTGCCCTAAAGGTCAGTGTATGGGAAGAGAAATTAGTGGGGTTTTATTTTAATCTTTAGTACATTGAATTTATTGATAAATTAAGACTTCAAATTACTTGTGAGTAGAAATGGCTTTTTAAATTGACTTGATTTATAGCACCATTATAAATTTGGCTACTATATCATTTTGGAAATTTATGATTTATCTTCTTGAGAATTATATTTTTAATAAGATTTTTAAAGGAGGCTGTGTATTTTATATACTTATGTGCTTATACACAGCTTATCTTTATAAAGATATTCAATAAATTAGTAATGATGGTTGTGGGGAGAGAACTGGACCTCTTGCTTTATAATTATTTGAGTTCACAAATTCAGTGCTTTTGATAAAAGATTTTTATTTAGTTACTGTGTCTTTTAATACCCATGCATATAGTAAATTGCAATTTTTTTCACTGGCTAAAATTGCTTTTTAAATTATTATCAGCATATTTGTAGTCTCTTCTATTTGGAAAACAAAAAACAACCTCATGGTCTTAGAAACTGAGGATCTTCTCTGTTGGTTTGTTTTGAATGTGTTATTTAGGTGCATCCTTCTGCTTTTTCTCTTCCAAACCCACTCCTGGGTTTTTATTTTGTTTCACATTTTCTCATGACCTATTTATTTCTCCCTGGCCAAATTTGTCTGTTTTTATTTTTCACACTAATTCTTAGAGTAAACACTATTTCCAACTTAGTTAATGGCACTGACATTCTTGTAGTCACACAGGCTGGAATCCTCTTCATCTTTTCTTTTGATCCCAAAAGACTGAAAGGCCAGTTCCCAGACTGTTAATCCTGTGTTGGTGGCATTACTTGTATTCTCCCACAGCACTATGCCTACCCCTATTCCCACTGGTACAGCTGTTGTCACTGAAGCATCATTAAAATACATCTCTCCTATACTTCTCACTGTGCTTAAAACCATTTTCTCAATACATATTTTTCTCCTCTTTCACATGATTTTATTGTTAGCCTAATATGAGGCCTTCTGTGATCTGCTGTGACTGGTTTATGCAAGTCTCTTCTGTAGCATTTCCTCAAGTTCACCCTGTGTTCTGTCTGTGCTGAACTACTCAGAACACAGCAGCAAGTCTTGTGATTTCTGCTCTGTACACATACAGTCTGTTTGCTAGAAATACAGTTCAGCCCATTGTCAGCTGAATGAACTTCTGTTCAGTTTCCAAGATTTAGTTCAAGTGTCACCTTCTGTATTGATGGTTCAAGTTAACACTTTCCTCTTCTTTCATTCTGCTTTACAGCCTCTTCTCTGTTTTCATAGCATCTCATTTACTTGTGTATTATTATTTACTATAGCATTTATCATGATGTTTGTGTTATTATGTCTTTTAGCTTGACCATAAGCCCCAGTGATCCATTTATTTTCTGTCACTGGTATATAGTAGAGTACTTAGATGTGAAAACCGTTACTAATTGAGTAAGAAAATAAAGGTTAATATGTACATATTTTTATGTTCTTGCTTTATAATTATTTGAGCTCCCTAATTCAGTGTTTTTGGTAAGTGAAACTAAACTGAATTTACATTCATGATAAAGGGTTTACTGATTTGCTATATAATCGAGACTGAGGAAAAAGTTCACGTATTTAAGAGCTGACATTTTTTAAAGTACCTTCAGATGATTCAGAAGAATGCTTTTCATGTAAATCATTTATGTAGTAAATATAAGACAATTTGAGTATTATTCAAAGCAGAAACCAAAGAAAGCTTTTATCAATATAACCAGAGCTTAATGTTCTTGAAAGTAATGATGTTGTATTTATTTCAAATGTATTTGATTGTTTTGATATTCTTCTTGTTTTCTTCATTGCATTTTCATTCGAATATTGACATTATTTGCTGTTAACATTTCATAGCTTCAATGTAAGGATTCTGTTAGAAATTTGTTTTGGTTTCCAACTTTATATTTTCAATAGCTATAGTACTCTGGTATTTAGAGTTGATTCTGTGCTAAAACATTCTAAAACAGTAGTTGATAAGTCTGTAGATCTTGGAGGTCTAGAATTTCACAAATTTTCAAATACAAAAATCTAGAGATTGGAGTAGAAAATATATAAATTGAGACGTTTAAGTTCTACCCATCTATAGATATACATACTTCAACCTTATAGTAGATAAGGAAAACAATCGCATTTAGAGATGGTTGAGTGAATGCATTTGTATTCCATTCTTCTTCCTGATACTAATTGAACATAACTAAAAGGATACAGAAGAAGTCTTTTAACTTTAGTAAAGTGAGAAGAAAATCAGTCCCAGGACTCAGACTAGAAAAATGGCAGTGAACACTTTGAACTTGAGAACAAATCGAGAAAGTATGCATGTATCTATGGGTCATAAACAGCACAGAACTCTTAAAGGTGGCATGGGTACTGCCATTGGCAGACAAAGTGAGACTGCAGGAACACAGATGCACCTTTTAAATTTTTTTTTTCTCCTGATGATAACAGAGTGAAGAAGCAACAATGTAGAGGAGGTAGTATACAGAGCTGTGCTGATGCCAGGCAGCTGATGCCAGGCAGCTAAGGAGAATAAACACTGAATCTCACAGCGCAGACAATCTACAAGTTAACACTTTCCTCTTCTCTCATTTTGCCTCAGCAGCACTGGCTTTATCACAACTCTTCAGCCATGCCAGTCATGAGCCTTTGGTTTTACTTGTCCCTCAGCCTGGAATTTTCTTCCCCTAGAAAGTCTTAAGAATAAGTTCAGCATTTTTCTTCTGATGTTAACTACTCCAAGAAGCATTCCTTCACCTTGCAAACTGAAACTGCAACCCTGGAAACATTCTGCTTTCAAAGCTTACATACTTTTTCTATATAGCCATCTCACCACCAGGGACATATTCTTTCTTTCTTCCTTTTTTCTCCCCCCTCTCCCCTATTAAAGTCTAAGCTTGATAAGGACACAAGTTGTACTGAATTTCTATTCCCCTCTGTTCCTAGCAACTTAAACATTGCTCAGCACATAGTGGTCACATAATAAATATTTGTTAAATAAGTTATTAAAGTAACACATGAACATACATACAGGTAGGTCTTCCATTAGCACAGAATTCCTGTACTAGGAACAAACTGGGAATTCTATGAAAAGAATTGTTAGCCAACAGCACTAAGGGATCCTTATTTTGATCTTGATTCATATAAGATAACTATAAAAATAATGACATGAGATAAACATTTGAACCCTGGATATTTATTATTAAAGAATGATAGTTGCTTGTTTTAGTATGAGAGTGATGCTATTATTTTTCCAACTGTCCTTTATCTTTTGGAGATTCCACACACATACACACATAAACACTTTTATGTGATGACCAAAGTCTGATTCAAAAGTAATTTAACAGCTAGGCGTGGTGGCTCAAGCCTGTAATCCCAGCACTTAGGGAGGCTGAGACAGGAGAATCGTGAGTTCAAAGCCAGCCTCAGCAATGGCGAGGTGCTAAGCAATTCATTGAGACCCTGTCTCTACATAAAACACAAAATAGAGTTGGGGATGTGGCTCAGTGGTCGAGTACCCCTGAGTTCAATACCTGGTTCAAAGCTAGCGTCAGCCAAAGTGAGGCACTAAGCAACTCAGTGAGACCCTGTCTCTACATAAAACACAAAGTAGGGCTGAGGATGTGGCTCAGTGGTTGAGTGCCCCTGAGTTCAATCCCCAGTACCAAAAATAATAATAATAATAATTTAACTTTCTTACTGCTAAAGAATAGCTCTTTTTTTTTTAATACAATGTAGGATGGTGACTGATCCTGTATTTAGATCCCATAAATGCATTCAAAAGCATGCTGTGTCATTATATTTAGAACTGTTAATACTTACAATGATGTCCTTTGTACCTCTGGACTCAGGTTAAAAAGTATTCAGTATCCATAGAAAAATTTTAAAGGTGATACCTAGTTATTCTGAATTAGAAATGGTAAACAGAATATATTTGAAGACCATTTTTCCAAATTGCCTTTGGACAATTCCTGCTTCTGGGGTTATTCTCCAGTGTTCCTTGCAGGAAAGATTAATGTTGTGCTATTGATGTGAACATCTGCCTTAATTTGATTACTACATGGACAGAAGTGATTGTGGTGCACTGAAATCATATAGTTCTTAAGATAACCTGTTAAGATCGTCTACAACTATCATAGACTTTAGACATGTCATTATGCTTCATTAAAAGCAAAAGGAAATAAGACTTTCTGTAGGGAAAATATTCATAGGAGTTCACTGTCTTCTGCTTTTTCACTCTGTAATTTGATATAAATTACAGAGTTTCTTAGTTATTGAAAAGAGGTGAAAAGTTTTCCTTTTCCATTACATAATTTTGTCTTATGGTTCATATGTATTGAGTACTTTCAAAATATGAAAAAAAAAATCAAAAGAAGAAAGATATTTTGTGGTACCTAAAAATTAAATGCAATTCAAATTTCAGTGACCATACATAGTTTTATTGGAACACAGTAATACATACTCATTTACATGGTATATGTGGCTGCTTTCACACTATAATGACCATGGTAAGTAGTTGAAATAGAAACTACATGGCAAAATATTTATTATCTGACCCTTAACAGAAAAAGCTTGCCAACCTTGCTCTAATACACACACTTGGTGCCACTTTAGGAAGCTACTTCTACTGCTGCTTCCTCTACAGCCATGCTGCAAGTAATGTGACCAGCCAAACAAGTAGCACACCCTGCCACTCAGCAACCAGCAGGGTAATTATTGGATACTGGGATCTTTGTCTAACACTGCAGCTGAAAAATGTATTTGTCATTGTGTGATCTGTGCCTTACTTCTGCCTTTCAAAGCTTAGGAAGATAAGGTTGATTGGCTACAACCAAATTGCAACTAGAACTTACTTGAGTCTAGAAACCCTGTTTTGCCTTATAACCTCTGTTAACATATGCAGGCACATTATAGAAGAAATTTATAGAATGGATAAATAGCACTCCCACAGTATTTATCATACTTTGACCATAAGAATTTGACCATATTATCTCTTTGTTTCTTAAAATGATTAATTTTTGTGGTGCTGGAGATTGAACAAAGGGGCTCACCCATGCTAGGCAAGTGCTCTACTACTAAGCTATACACTGGCATTTGTTTTTCTTTTTCCTTAATACCAATTCAGACTCATTGGTTTAGCTATAACTAATTTTGATCATGTTATAACTAAATATTGATTGCCCGTGATGTGTGAGTTACTGTATTTATCTTCACATACCAGTTAAGGTAGTTTGATTTACTTACTTTTCCTAAAGACACATAGGTAAGTGAGTGGACCCTTTTATCACCACTTTTTTTACTCTTGGTAGTCTTCTGCTTGTCCTTGTAATGCAGCATTTTTATGAATTCAACCACTTATATCATATATTGAGACAATTTAAACCTTCTGTCCTACTTAGTCCTCATTTCCTTTAGAGAAGTCACAACCTCTTGTCTTTATTTCTTATTTGGAAAAAAGGGACTGATTGATTTCACCCTCTTGGTTTTTGGCATGACACCAGTTGATAGTTAAATGCTAAAGTCTCTGTGAATATGTAGCATTGTATAAAATAGATTATTTGCCTAGAAGAAAGACTACAGCATTTTAGTATTGATATTATGCACATTATGCTTTATGAGGAACACATGTATAAGCTTCAAACCAAATAAATAAAGTGAAATAAAAATGTGCTCTTAACATGACGAGGAATAGAGATATTGCCTTTAAAGTAGCAAACTATACAAAATCAAGCCAATCAGATAAGAATTCAGGGATATGTTTCCTGTAGAAATACTTATGTGAGAAATATTTTTTATTTAGATCCTTAGTTATAATATCTTAACTCTTTGCAGTAAAATCTAAATATTTTCAAGTCCTGACCTTTAGGGAAAATTAAATAAACAAATGCATAAAAATCAGAATTTAAAGAGAATAATGATGAGACATAATGAGATACATGTAATATAAATTCCTAAAGGGCCAATGTGGCCTGTCACAATAGTATACTAACATGTTTATAACCCTGCTGACCAGCCGGAGGAAAACCCTGAATTATAGCATTTGCTGGTGGTTGCTGTGGCATAATCATTCTCACCTTGGCTGCTTTCTAGCTATTAATATTTGACAACTGGCTATCCAAAATTTCTGAAAATGTAGCCATTAGCTTTTGTGAGCTGTTTTGAACTGATATGAGCAGCAAAAGATAAAGTGCACTAGATAAAGGGGGAAAAAAACCTTGTATTTGTATTCGTAGTGAATATACAAGGAAAATATTTCATGAAACCTGAATTTATTTTTTTAGAGTCAGAGTGATCATTTTAGAATAAGGTTAATAGTTACCATTGATGTTGGAGTGAATCCCCCCCCACCCCACCCCAATATTAGAGTTTGAACCTAGAGCCTCATGCATGCTAGGTAAGGACTATACTAGCAAGCCACATTTGTACCTCTTCTAATTTTATTTTTCAGACAGGGTCTTGCTAAGTTGCCCAGGCTGGCTTTGGACTTGAAATCCTCCTACCTCAGCCTCTCGAGTAGCTTATATTACAGCTGTGCTCCATCACACCCTGCCTGGAGTGATGTTTTTCCTAAGGTTATTATCTAATTTTTTCAATAATGAGGAAATTGCTTAGAACTCACATAATACATTTTTGTGTTTAAATTATAATGATACTTTTTATTTTTATTTTTGTATTTTTCTGTGACAGATTTTGCCTATAAATTATTTCCTTAATAAACTGTACTATTCCATATTGGGAATGAGACAGAGTGTTAGAACAGGGGAAGATTTAAACCGAAGAGAACAAGAAACTTTCAAAGGAAAAGAAAATGTGCTTAAGTATATATAACATTTTTCTTATGTGTCAGATGTACCTAGAGATACTAAGAATTCTCTGCCAAGATATGACTCATGACTCATATTTCTTGTTGCCAGTCTGGTTACACCCTTGGTGAAAGATACAAAAAGTAAACATAGGTTTTAGATATTTTTAAAAACTTTTAGATGTTTTAAGGAAGAGCTAATAGTACTGTCTTTCCTAGGAATCACTGGAAAATAAAACCTCCATTCCTTTCAAAAATTTATATTTCTTGAAGTCAGAGAGTCAGCTTCCATTTAATAAGAGAACTGGACTTGGAGTTTTATATCTTAAATTCAAATTTTAGCTAACAGTAGTTATCAGATCATTTTTACAAGTTGCTTTAACCTCTTTTGAGTTTGTTTATTCATCTATACAGTAGGTGTTTTGCCATTTTATAATTGGAAAAAATGAATCAATTTCAGTGAAAACAACTAACATCATACATGGCTGTGGACCTTAATTCTGTATTTTGTAGATGAAAACTGACCCAGGGGCAGGAAACAGGAGTTCCTCAGCTATTAGCTCCAGCTCTAGCTACTAATTGTTGGTGCTGTCCCTTTAGACTCTTAAAAACGATTCAAGGGCAGAATGGCTGGTATTTATTACTTGGAAAGACAAACCAATGGGTGGAGAAGTTTGTGTGCACATAATTGTGAGAACAAAGCTAAAACAAAAACAAAAAAAACCTGACTGGCTAGAATGATCTGAGGATCAGCTAGTGAAGTCCATTTGTTTTCTTCTGTTGTTGAAATCTTGTAAAAAGATTCCTGACACTTCCTTCCTCCCTGTGGCCAGGTGAGGTTTCCTTGCTATACTTCTCCCTAGTCTTTCTTGTGTTTCTCTGGTATAATGTGCACAGCCTCTATCATCCATTATCTTTGCTGCTACCCAGACTATAGACTTCATGAGCTCAAATTTCATGTCTGTCTTAAGTGAGTTGTCATTTCCTGGCGAATGGTAAATGCCACCTGTACTGTTGTTGATTTTCACTACTATATCTCATGGACTACCTAGCAGTGTCTAAAATCTTATAAATTACTCATGTTTCAGAATATTATAAATGTAAGTCATCATCTGAACCACAATTCTTACTGTATAGTCACAGAGAGAATGGGAGATTGTGCCAAAATTGTAATGATTCCAAAATACTGATAGAAAGTTGCTGTCTTTTTGTTAAAGCCAAATCTAGCTAATTGAATACTCCAGAGATATCTTGGTATGCCCAAAGTGATACTTTTTGTTGTTGGAGATTATGGGTAGGTTTATGTGAGAATTAGAAGAAGTTTTATTTATTTTGTCATTAAAAATTAGAATTTGTTTTGATGTTATAAAAAACTCTGCTTTGTTTCCTCTTTCCTCTCTCATGCCAGAGATCTTTCTGGAGCTGAGGGAAGTTGACTTGTGTGGCCCTTCTCTCTCTGGGATCTGTGGGCCAGATTCTGTTTCCCTGAAGGATTATGATACTTGCCAAGTTATCACCACTGGCTGAGAGAGTCATTTCCTCTTCCCCAAGAGGATAGAGAAATCTATCTGGAATTTATTTTTGTTTGTGCCATTCTTAATAGTCACAAATATTCAAAACAAAACAACAACAACAAAAATTCAGCTAAGTATTTTCAGCAGTATAATTTTTTTGTTGTTACTTGCTGAGCTGGTACATACCATTTCTTTTTTTTTGCTACTGGAGATTGAACCCAGGGGCACTCGACCACTGAGCCACATCCCCAGCCCTATTTTGTGTTTTATGTAGAGACAGGGTCTCACTGAGTTGCTTAGTGCCTCGCCTTTGCTGAGGCTGGCTTTGAACTCGCGATTCTCCTGTCTCAGCCTCCCTAAGTGCTGGGATTACAGGCTTGAGCCACTGTGCCTGGTGGTACATATCATTTCTTTTAAGGGAATTGTTAGTGTGAGAGTGCTAAAAGCAATAAAAATGAGAAATAATTGAGAATCATGTTAGTCAGAAATACATGTATCTGATTTAAGTGTGGTGCAATTGAGACTAATTTAAGAAATGAGTTGGTTGGTATTTAAATATTTAATTTTAGTTGTCTAGTGCAAATATATTCTTAGATAATATAGTGATTGACTAAATTCAGAAGTATTGCAAATATTTATTTCCTTTGAAAAAGCTATACATTTGGCCAGGCACAGTGGCATACCCTTCTAATCCCAGTGGCTCAGGAGGCTGAGGCAGGAAGATCACAAGTTCAAAGCCAGTATCAGCAATTTAGTGAGGCCCTAAGCAACTTGGTGAGACCTTGTCTCAAATTTAAAAATAAAAAGGACTGGGGATGTGGCTCAGTGGTGCACCTTTGGATTCAATCCTTGGTAACAAAACAAACAAACAACAAACAAACAAAAGCTATGAATGGTAGGCACAATATGTCATTGTGTCTAAAGCAATTAGTGTTATCTTTTGTTAGTATGTATGTTCTTATGAAATGTTTTTTGTACATGTGTTTTTATTTCCCAAAAATGGTATTATAATATATTACCACGATGATATATATTTCATCCTGTTTATTAATTCCTTTCACTCATCACTATATTTTTAAGATGTATCCATCATAAGTGGAGGTGAACGACATAATTTTAAATGACTATCCATGATTATGTTATCAATTCTGTTTTACCTGTTCCCTTTCTCTTGGACTCTCTTAAGTCCCAAGCACCACAAATAATAGCATAGTGAACATCCTGTGTGGTATGGTATGGTATGGTATGGTATGGTATGGTATGGTATGGTATGGTATGGTTATACAACATCCAATATAGTAAACAGGTTCCCTATCTTGAGAAAGTTTCCTTGGAATACAGACTAGGAGTAGAATATGACATTCTGAGCAATGCAAGAGCGACTTTTAAATCCTTTACCAGTTGTTTTCCCATTAGTCATATATGAGGTTCCTGTTCCCATGTCTAAGAGCGTAGAATTTACTGGCTTTCTGATTGTTGCTAATTTAATAGTTATTTAAGTAATAGCATTTTCCTTATTTTAATCTGCATTTCTGTGATTACAAATTCAATTAAAACATCTTTTGTATCATCTGCCTTTTGCTCCCCTCAGGATTGCTGTATTTTTCTTGTTGATTTGGGAATTCTGTGTAAATTGTAATTTCTATGTTGTCAGTTTTAGATGTTTCAAGTATCTTCTTCCATTGTGTTTCCTCTTTTTAGTTCGTTTAGTGTTCTTGCCTGAGCCAGAATATTTAATTTTGGTGCACTTATATTCATCAGTTTGTTTTTGTGTAAGTAGATTTGAATTTATGTTTCAGAAATTCTTAGTTAATTCATAAAGGTATCTGTATTTTTTTTATTAACTGTATAGTTTACCTCTTATATTGGGGTGTCGATCCATCTTGAGCTTACCTTTGTGACTTTGTTGGGCAGGAGGCAAGTTTAATTTTATTCTAAAATTAGTGAGTGAGTTTCTCAATACCATATACATGATGGTTATCTTCTGTTCTCATATGTTAGTTTCTCGGTACATATGTGGGTCTGTTTCTAAGTGCTTATGGCTATACCTTGGTCTGTCTGTTCTCTCAGTCTTCCACTGGTCTTGTTACCATGGTTTGGTTAAGGACTATTTTCAAAATCTAAAAATTACCTAATCAAAATTCAAGTTTCATGATCAATGTTCTTTCTTATCTTCCTTCAAGTACATATATATTGTGATTAATACTTTAACAAGTAACCACTATCACCTTTGAAACACATATATTAAAATTCTTGATCCATTTCCTTTAATATAATTATATATTCTTCAAAAATAATTAGAATTCTTAACTACTTTCCTTAAATATACATATGGCTTCTAATTTACAATGGTTCAGTTTATGATTCACAGTGGAGCAAAAGAGATACATATTCAGAATAGACTGTACTTTGAATTTTTAATTTTCATCTTTTCTGGGGCCAGCTGTATGTGGTATGATACCCTGTCTGGATTCTGGGCAGCAGCAGGGAGCCACAGCTCCCAGACAGCCACATGATCTTGAGGGGAAACACTGATACTCCGTAGTGTACCATGTTGCTGAACTGTGTTGTTTGATAGATTAGTATATTCTATGAGTTTCCCATTTATGAATTTTGCATTTCTGAGTTTTTCAGGACATAACCCTATCATAAGTTGAGGAGCATTTATAATGAGATGTGATTGCTTTCTGAGGTTCTTTTTTTCCATTATGTTTAAATGTGAAGTTTTGCTTTTCAATGGAAATGTGGATTGAAATTAAATGAGTTGTTATCTTGTCTAAAGTCTAAGGATATACTAAGTGTATGTACATATTCTAGAAGTATATTAAATGATTTGAAAATTTTTTAATCAAAAGTTGAAGGTAAGTTTAGGATGTGTTTTAAAAAATCTAGATAAATGCTAAGTTTCATTTTAGGAGTAGGATTTAAAAAAAATAGTCTAAATACCATATTTCAAGTAATCAAGGCTGGTGTAGCTCTCCATATTTTCAGTGACATTCACTGTTTCTTCTATTACGAACATAAATGTATGAAAAAACCAAACTCAAATAAAATACTTGGAATAACTTAGTTTTGACTGTAGCTTGTATCTTTTTTTGTATCATTTCAAAAAGCAAGCAAGTTGATTGAATTTTGTGTTTTTGCAAGTTTCTATTTCCTACCTGGAAAATTTTGTTTAACCCAAATTGTAGTTTTTGTTCATCCCAAATTATAATTTTACGATGTAATTTTAAGATACCACAAACACACATACTTATTTTATTTTGATCATTAAGTATGATGTTACATATACTTTCTAGAAGAAGTAAGGTAACATAATGAAACTTAATTTATATCCTCTAAATGGACAAATTTATTTCTTACAGCTTATATTTTCTGCGTAAGCCATTGGATTCAAAAGCCCGGGCATTTGAAATATACTTGATAGATGATGTGTTTGGTTTTTTTTAGCATTTTTCCAAAGGCTAAACCTGCTAGCAGTTATTGCATTTGGTTTTGCCTATATAGCCTTTGCTCTTTGCCCCAGCTCTAATGGAGCTGTTAGCTAGAAAGCGTGAAAGGCACAGCAGCATGAGAATAACACAGGAATGCTTGACCTCCACTTCTGAAATAAAAGGCAGTTCTTTGTTAGATTATTTCTTCAAATAATGACAGACTTTATTATGGAATGTTTGAAGAGTAATAAACCCAGGAAATAGTTAAGTCACAACCATTAGGGGTCTTTGCTCTATTTACTCAAGAAATATTTCTTACATGGCATTCCTTCCAAGAGGAGTATGAGATGCTATGGGGAAAGTATGGTAAACTGATTTGCACTTTGCAATTTACTTACTGTAGTAACTTGTTTTCCCAGAAGTTAGAAAAGCAATATATTTTAAATATTTTCAGTATTTCAGATGGATTTATAAAACACTAAATAGCTAAATGATAAGAATAGCATTTCTCCTCTCTGTCTTCCCCAAAGGCATTTTTAAAAATAGGCTACATGTGATCAACAGTGAAATGATGTAATTAGGACGTGGCTATTTGTGGTAATCATTTTTGTATTTTGGTGTGGTGGAAGGGTAGATATATGTAGTTTTCTATTATTTTGTCCTCTCCATCTACCACTCTGCTCTCCAGATCTTATCCCTCAACCCTATTAGTGACAGTGTGTCCTCTGCAGCTATGAGAACATATATACATTTGTCTAATACCAAATGCAAAAATTCTGAGGGAAACAATAATTCTGTATTAGCAAAGGGCATAAATCTAGCAACAAGTAATTTTTGTGTCCTTGATATTCATATTTGTATCATCTTTTTTATTTTAAATAGTTTCTTCAAGAGTTTCATGTTTTTTGATCTTTCCTGTTCATATAGCCAATTAAGTAAATAAATTGTAGATAAGAAGTCTGGTGTCAGCAGGAATATTCCCTGCCTCACTCTTTCCATCCAGCCATCTATTAGACACTAAGTATCTTCAGTGTATTGGGTACGATGCCAAACACTAAAAAGTTGAGCCTAATAAAACGCAAGTCACTAAGCTGACAGTAAATTTATCTTCAAAGAATAGTGGTAGAGTTCCTTATTCACTGGAGATACCCTACATAAATCCCAAGATCCTTTTGCTCACCTGTGGTGGGTTGAGAAACAGCCTCAGATGAGATCATATTATGTTATTGAATATTGGTTGTTAGCATAATCCTGGTGAAGAGGCTTGAGGTGGCCACCAAGTGTGTGCTTTTGCAGGTGCTGAGAGGGAATGTATGTGAATCTGTGAAGCGTGAATGTGAGACAATAGAACAGACATGCACACAGGGTGTGTGAGTAGACATTCTTACAGAGTGCACAGAGCTGTCAGAAAGAATAAATTCAAGTCTCATTTATTCTACTTATTAACAATTAGGGTAAGTCACCTCTCATTTCGGAATCACCTTTCCTGAGGGAATGTTCCTAAGGTTGTACGAGATGTTTTTCATGTACTACACAGTTACGAACCTACTGTACAAATGCATGTACATTAAAACAGAAACAGATGAAGTGGTCTTAATGCTGCTCATTTTTACTTGATGATGTTGGAGATCATATTTTAGTTAGAAGTCAATTGGATTTTCCTTGGGGTGGGGGGGGGTGACACTTGGATTCAGTCCTCAAAATAAAAGAGATATATTATTGGACAGGCTGAGAAAGAAACTTGGTGAATAGAAGAGTATTTGCCTCAGGTAAGGCTCTCTACCTTGCAAAGCATTTTCAGAAATAACTGTACTTTCTTATTTATCTTTATGTTTGAGATGAAGCAAGGAATGTTCCTTTTTCTTACCTTTTAGAATTAAAAAAATGGTTCACAGGGGAATATATAATTTGCTACCAAATAAATACAAATGATTTCCATGATCCCATGCAGTCTGTGAGTGAAAAGAGTATTATACAGACTGAAATAGAACAATGGATTAAAATAAAATGTAAATGTAATATTTAACAGTTGATATATATGTGTATGGTAAAAATTTATTAGGTTTGCAAATAGTAAAATCTGTTTTATTTTATGAAAATATGGACTTTGACAAGGCTAAATTGAAAAAAACATCACTTGTGTGTATGTGTGACAATTTTTGAAGTAGAGAATGACCTATTGTGAAACTTTAAGAAGTAGAATATCATCAATAACATAAAATTTCCTTATGTGCTTCCTCTCCATCTTGTTCCCTGCTTCATTCTGGAAGTAACCTAGAATTTTCTGTTTAGTGATACCTATCTTTTACACTGTATGTATGTGTATATGCAAAATGAAAAAAATATTTCAGATACACACATACAAGCAAAACAATGTGTTAATAGGAGTATCACAATTTTACTTGTTTGGATGCTTTATTTAAAAAAAATAGCGTCATAGAATATGTTATCTTTAACAGCTTGATGTTTTTATTCAACATTCATAAGATTTACCCAGACTGCTTTGTGTAGTTTATTTTTACTTTGCTGTAACATTTAATTATGTGAATGTGTCAGAAAATTATGCATCCCCTAATGATGGGCACTTACTGTTTTAAGATTTCATGATGAAAATAATGCTGCTTATACACATTCTTGTATACACGTCCTTGTGCATATGAAATGAGTGTCTCACTAGGGCATACACCTAGGAGTGGAATTACTGGTTTATGTGGTTTGCTTTTATAAATGCCAATCCATAAACACTGTCCCCCAAATGCACAACCAATTTCTTTATAACTTCACTAACTTGATGTCACATTTCATTTTTGATATAGAATAGGGTATTGATATCCTATTGCTTCTGAAACAAATTACCACAATCTTAGTGACTTAAAACAGCAGCTGCCAACTTGTTATCTTATGGTTCTGGAAGTCAGAAATCTAAAACTGATGTTACAAGGCCAAAGTCAAGGTGTCTGGAGAGCTGCACTACTTTGGAAGGTTTTAGGGGAGAATCTGTTCCTTGTTCTTTTCGACTTCGGGAGGCTGTCCACTTTGACCCTACTTCTGTGGTCACCTCTGGTCTCACTTCTTACTCTCCTCCCTTCCACTTTGTGATTACTCTTGCTCAGATAATACAGAATAATCTCCTCCTCTCAAGATCCTTAATTTAATCACTTGTGCAGACTCCTTTTTGCCTTGTCAACCAACATACTTACAGATCCTAGGAATTAGGAAGTAGACATTTGGCAGAGTGGGAGAAATGCTTATTGTATTAATTTGCATTTCCTTTACTGTGCATTGGGTAATCAGCTTGTACAGCTTTTCATTTGTATGTGTGGTTCCTTGTCTTTTTAACGAACCTACTTGCCTGGTACATGCTCAGCAAGCACTCTATCTCTGAGCTACATTCTCAATCCCTGCTTCTTTTTTTTGTTTTTATCATCTTGAAAAAGTTCTCACTGAGATGCCCAGGCTGGCCCAGAACTTGTGATCTTCCTTCCTTAACCTCCTAAGAGCCAGGATTACAGGGGAGCCCCACTATGCCACACCCATTTTAATTTGGATAAGGTTGATTTTGTGTATATTTGTAGTTTTTTTTTAAACAAAATTCGCTATCATGTGAAATATTTTTCAACATTTTCTTCTAAATATTTAAAAGGTTTTTGTTTTTCATTGCTGTAATGGCAAAAGCATAGTAAATATAAGCAACTCAAAGTAGAGCTAGTCTTGGCAGGAACAGAATGAGATTCAGGGAAAGATGGAACAAGAGTTGATAAATATGTCTTGAATTAATGATTAAGTTACTAACTTGAAAATATATTCAAATTGCTTTAGGATTAAGGAAGTTCAGAAACTATCAAAGATAGGTTGCCAGACAATAAAATGAAAAAACAAAAACAATACCTCTGGTATTTCAAGTAGAGGAAAGACCAAGTAGGGAAAGCATTCAGAGCGTGAAATTGCATGGCATGTTCAGAGAGCTGCAGTGATGAGGTGAGAATGTGGGATTGAGGAAGGATATGGATGAAGATGTAGATTCAAGAAGAGATGCGTACTATATTTTGAGCCATCTTTTTCTGCCTTGCAAAGATTTGACTGTATCCTATTATAGACGCATAGGCCTCTTTTAAGGGAAGTCATGCACTGGTCTATTTGGAATTTTAGAAAAAATGAATATAGATCCTGCATGGATGGGGTGAAAACTAGAGTTGGTATTCCCATGGTGCAGTAGACGCTCAGAGATTAAAGGTCAATTAATTGTAGTTTGAGATTCAGCCACAGGGTCTGCAGTGCATTCTTTTGATTATTAAGAGTAAAGTTTCCATCTCTTGAATGGATTTCACACTTAGTAGCAGTCAAAGGGTTTTGAGGAAGTTTGGAAAATAAAGCAAATGAGTAAGCAGGCAGGGTAATTCTGTTTTTGGTAAAAACATGCTACATGATGACACTGAATTTTAGGTGCAGCTTATAAAATTCTCTGAAAGCAGTTTTTAAAGATGAATTTTTAAAAAATATTTTGAGCCACAGCATCATTGTGCATGTAAACTTATAAGGTAACTAATCAGAAGGGCAAATTCTATCTATATAGATAAATTTTGATTTTTTTGATAAAATAAAATTGTAAGTATAAGAGCTCATAATAAAAATCCTTATCATTATGTAGCAGTCTGTGAAGAAGCCAGCATTTATTTTGCTATCATTATTTTTATTAATGTCATCATTACTCTTTGAATATTTTTTCTATAAGGTTTCACTGATATGATTCTGCGTAGTCTTTTGAATTTCTTAGTTTTTCTTTCATCACTCTGAAGCCATAGTGATACATATTCCAGCCCCATTCAGTCATGACTTGTTCTGAGCTGGTGAGCTGCTTCCTCTTTAGAATGCTCCTGATTCTCAGCATGTTGTTGATGCCTGAATTTCCTGTGGAGGCTCTGGCTTATTACCTTTTGTTTTGTCATTGTCTGCTTACCAGCCACACTTACCACTGCTCTTAGCTCTCTGTTTCCCTTTCTGCTCCTACCTTCACATGAGTAGTTTTTAATTTTTGAATTTATACTAGTATTCCCTGAAAACATATCTGAAATTATACTGTGGGGCACCAAACACTTCTTAATAAAAATGATCTTATTTCCTTTTTTAAAGCTCCTTTTCATAAAATGGAACTTAAACAAACCATAAAGTGTTGAATTGGACAGTATCTTTGCTTTCCATAACCTCATATTTCTTCAGTGTTGGAAAAAAGGCAATCAAAATAACAGCTACACAGTGTGATAAATTATATGATAAAGATAGACACAGCGCTATGGGAACAAGGGAGAGGATTACATATGAAACTAGGTTAGGGAATGCTTTCTAGAAGAAGGACCTTTGAGCTGAGATTAGCATGATTAGTAAATACCTAGATGCTAAGGGGCTGGAGGGGATCCCTGTCACAGCCTCCCAGGAGATAGTTCAGCCTGAGTGAGAAGGCAGAGCAGAGAGACTGCACTGCACTGCACTGGTCTGGGTGGGATAAAAGTGTACAATTGTGGGGAATGAACAGGGTCAGTCCTACACATGGGCCAGATAATGAGGAACCTTGAAATTTATACTTTTACTAAAGCTATGGGTATCACTCCTTTATTCTTGCTATGTACATACAGATCCTTAGTGAGGTGTTATGGATTTGAAGAGCACAGTTGGATATTCAGGAATTCATAGTTTAATAACAAATATTCATAATTAAATAGCAAGAAATTATTTAAGCAAGTGGGTAACTTTTCAATTTAGAGTAAATTGTTCATGTAGTCTTATTCTGGAGGTGTTTAAGAAGTTCTGTAAAGGCTTTCTAAAGGATAGAACTAGGATACATAAGTTGCAAAGCTTAAAAATTTTTGTGTTGTGATAATGTAATTTTTACAAATTACAGTGAAATTATTACACCCAGAAATCAGGTTTCTGATCAGGTATACACTAAGTATTGCAACTGGGAACTGAACCCAGGACTTGAGTTGCAAAGCCTAAGCAACCATTATGCTGTACTGTCTCTCTATGGTCCATATCCTGTAACCAACTATGAAGTACCCTGGTGGAATCAAAGGTAAACCAGAAAGAAACTCAGTCTAAAAATTTGGGAAACTCTTCTCTGAGAAGGTAACCTCAGAGCCCAGGTGTTTTTTGGGGGGGGGGGGGGCAGGAGTGTGGGGAGATGGTAGGAAAAGCAGAGGAGGAGGGTCATGCTTGGCAGGGAGGACAGTATATCCAAACTGAGAATTGAAAGAACCTGACAAGGTAAGACATGCTTTTATTGTGGCACAGAGTGGAAGAGGTGGCTTACTGAGAGATGAACCTGGGTGTATAAATGAAACTAGAGTGTATAAAAATAAGATATTAAACTGAGGTGTTTTAATTTATTCTTAGGCAATAGGGAATCAACAGAAGCTTTAAATCAGTAAAGTGGTATGATATCTACTGTGTATCTTGTAAGGTAACTTCAGAACTATAGGATAGATGCAGTCAAGATAGAATACCAATCGTGGTAGTGGTATTTAGATTAATTCTATTGATAATGTCAAAGAAGAACCTTTGCTTTTGTTGATTTTTCTCTGTAGTCTTCCTATTTATATTTTTATTTTATTTCTTCATTTGGAGAGGGTATTCATTTGCTGGGCGTGCTTTGATCCCCAGTACCTCATGCATGCTAGGCAAGTGGTCTACCAGGGAACTATATCTGTAGCCCTTCCTGTTTTTAATCTCATTGATTTCTGCCCTAATTTTTATTATTTTATTTAATTTCTTTTGGTTTCTTTAATTTTATACAGCTCTTCTTTTTCTAATTTCCTATGGTAGAATTGTAGATTTTATTCTTTTGTATTATATGCATTTTATTGTTCTAATTTTCCTCTAAGAACAACAGCTTTTGCTGCATCCTATAAATTTCAATAATTTTTATTTTCATTTAGTTCATGTTTTTAAATTACTCATGACAATTCTTTGACCTGTGTGTTAGTTGAAAATATGTTGTTTAATTTCCAAATATTGGGGCTTTTCCAGTTATCTTTCTGTTACTAATTGTTTAGTTCCATTGTGTTCTAAGACTGGTCATATGCTTTGTATGATTACTGTTCTTTTAAGTTTGTTAAGATAAGTTTATGGCCCAGGATGTTATCTGTTTTGGTGAATGTTTCCTGTGAGCTTAAGAAGAGGATGTGTTCTGCTGTTGTTGAACAGAGTATTCTGAAGAGGCAGCCTATAGAATGAGATTGAATATTTGCAACCAAGATCTGTTAAGAGATTAAAATCTGAAATACATAAGGAACTCATGTAAGTCAGTAGCAGAAACCCAAATAACCTGATTAAAAAATGGACCAAAAGACCTGAATAGACAATTCTCAAAAGAGACATACAAATAACCAACAGTTTTGTGAAACATGTCCAACATCATCTATCATCAGAGAAATTGCAAATCAAAACCACTGTGAGACATCACCTTAGGCCAGTTAGAATGGCTATTATCCGAAAGACAAAGGATAACAATTACTGGTCAGAAAGTAGGAAAAGGAAACCCTTGAATGCTATTGGGAATGTAAAGTGGTATTGCCATTATGGAAAACAGTACAGAGGTTTCTTAAAAACTTAAAAATAGAAGTTCCTTATAATCTGGCAATCCTACTTGTATATATCCAAAGGAAATAAAATTAGTATCTTGGAAGAGCTGTCTATTCTCCCATGCCTGTTGCAGGGTTATTCCCAATAACCAAGATATAGAAATAACCTAAATGTTTCTTTACAGATGAATAGATTTTTAAAATAAATGAGATGAGAATGTGTACTTAGTGGAATAATATTCAAAAATTTAAAAAGAAGGAAATTCTATAATTTGCAACAACATGAGAGAACAGACAAAACCTTGAGAATTTATGTTAAGCATGAAATAAGCCAGTCACACAAATATAGATTCTATATGATCTTATATGAGGAATCGAACATGGTCAAACTCATAGAAGCAGAGAGTGGAATGGTGGTTGCCAGGGGCAGGAGTAAATGGGGTAGATGCTGGTTAAGGGGCACAAAGTTCTGGGACATCTAGTGTACAGCAGTTGTTACAGCACTATAACAGTACTTTATCTTGTGCTTCATATTTGCTAAAAGAGATATTTAGTGTTCTCTCTGTGAAAAAAATTGTATATGATAATGGTAAGATGATGAATGTGAATGAACTTGACTATGGTAATTACTTCAAAATGTATACATATATCAAAATGCCAAGGAAGTTTGGATACCAGATACCAAAATATATAGTTATGTAGGAGGAATAAGTACCAATGTCCTGTAGCACAGTAGGGTGACTGTAGTTCACATTAGTTTATTACATATTTTATAAAGAACGAGAAGAGAGGAGTCTGAAGCTTCTAAACACAAAGAAATGATAGATGTTTAAGGAGGTGGAAATGCTGGATACTCTGTTTTGCTCTTTACCCATTACATACACATGGCAAATAATATCACACTGTGCCCCATAAACACATCAATAAGAATATTTCTTTGAAATTTTTTAAATTAAAAATATCAAGTTCTATACCTTAAGTGAAAACACATTTTAGTTTTGAAATATACCTAAATAAACTAAAAAGGCAGAGTTAACCAGGCACAGTGGCATACTCCTCTAATCCCAGTGACTCAGGAGGCAGAGGCAGAAGGATCAAGAGTTTGAAGCCAGCCTCAGCAATTTTGTGAGGCACTTAGCAACTCAATGAGACCTTGTCTCTAAATGAAATACAAAAAAGGGCTGAGGATTTGGCCTAGTGGTTAAGCGCCTCTAGGTTCAACCCCCAATACCAAAAAAATTTTAAAAATAAAAAAATGCAGAAGCAGAGTTAATCTTCTCTTCTGTCCACTTGCTTAACTTGGAATGAGGAGCAGATGAGATGGTCTGAGTCTGATTCTTGAATGATTCTGACTTTTTTTTTTTTAATGACATAGGCTCCTTTGAAAGCTTGGGATCTCTTAGAAAACAGATTTCTATGTATTAGAGAACTATGAATCTCTTAAGTCCCATTCACAGTCTCTAGATTATGAACACACTAGCTATAGGCTAAGGAATGAGAATACAGCTGTGTGTAATCTGAAATGTTAACTAAATTTACAAAAATTTATAGTTCACTTCCAATTTGTGTTCTAGGAATTTCCAGAACTATACCAGCACACAATAGATTACTTGAATGTTTGTTGAAATAATTTTGTTAATGCTTAGAAGACTTAAATATTTTCCAAGAATGAGTATGTTAGATAGCTTTGAACTGGATGATTTCTATTATTTTGTAGTTAAATGTACTCAGCTCTTAGCCTATGTGCCCAAGCACTATGTCCTGCATCTGGGTACTTGAAAATGTGCTGAGTTCTCTTTGCGCAGCACTCATTCAGAACAGACTAGCCAATGACAGAGCTCTAGATAGAACACATCTTTCTGCTCCTCACCTGTGATGAGTTACATCCTGTCCTCCTTTAAGCATATGCCTGTAGCCAGAGAGGGAGTTCACTCAGAATTCTCAAGGACAAGTGTGATTTGGTGCTTGTTCTTCTTATAGTTTTAAAAATCAATAAGCAGGTGTTTAGTAAATAAAACTCTAGCCTTGACGTAGTTTTTCATTTCTTAGGAAATGGCATCTTGCTTATGTGGTTATACAGCACAATTAAAAATTAATCTCAAGTTATGACTGCTTTTCTACAGATTATAAAAGCAAATTGCTTTTTATCCAAATTCTGCATATCCATAATGTTCTCCCAGCCTTCCTGGTTCCTTTTGTAACATATCCTGCTTTTGTGTCTGAAATTAGCTAATTGCTGGCACAGTTAGTAGTGGTTGAAAACATGTAAGAATGCTTTCTAAAAGCTTAGTGTTATTGATTCTGGGTATTTTAACTCAGTGGTTAGTTTCTTTTTTAAATGCAGTTCCAGCAAAGGGTTCATTTTACATTATAATTCAATATACAATCATACACTCTTACCTGAAATACATGTCATGAAACAATAGTTATCCTTGCCATATGAGGTTCAATATCTTTTATGCTATTATTACTTTAACGAAAAAAAAAGTCCATCACTACTCACAAAAGGAATCAATATGACTTACCTGAATGTTTTTTGTTTTTTTGAGACAGTGATCTTTAGTTATAATTTTCACTGTCCCTTTATGATTCATAAGATATATTGGGATATCCTTTCACTTAATTTACATATTTTCAAACTGTAACAAACTGTTCATCAGGTACATGAAATGTATTTGTCATCTAGAAAAAACTGAAATAACAATATAGAAGACTGGGAGTTTTGAGCTTTGAGACATTTTGAGGTTAGGGAGAACTTTCTGTTTGTTTCATTCTTTTTTATATATACTTAACGATAAAGCAACGTGTTAATAGCAACATTTGTGATCACTTTGTTCAACTTGATATGATTAACTTTATTGGAAATATTAGTTATTTGTCTAATTAATGTTTTACATATTATATAAATTATGGTAAAGCCAGAAGGAACTTTTAAGTTCCCATGATTCATAATTTGTCATTCAGAGGGATTTATGAAAATCAACTTTGCTTCTTTGTCTTTTCTGTTTCAAGAAGTAGGAAGAAATATACTGGACAGAATTTTCTATATTTATAAGCTCTTACATGCATGTTTGACCTGGTCAAGGTGGTGACATTTTGACTGTTATGCATTGACATCTTCCTACAGAATTAGGAGTGTTTATCACCAACTAGCCAAGATGAACATGGTGAAGAGGATCATGGGGAGGCCGAGGCAGGAGGAATGCAGCCCTCAGGACAATGCCTTGGGACTGATGCACCTCCGCCGTCTCTTCACTGAGCTGTGCCATCCTCCCCGGCACATGACTCAGAAGGAACAAGAAGAGAAATTATACATGATGCTACCAGTGTTTAACAGGGTAAGTCCAGGTTTCAAATGTGACCTGCAGGAGTGGATGTCATTATAGGAATCTTAAGATAAAAGGTAAATCATAGATAGAAAAAAACTGTATGATGACCGAGTTTGAAAAATCTTGATGTTTTCATTCGTTTAGAAATTTGCTCTAAATCAATGTGACTTCATGTGAAATCTGGTCAGAATGAACTATACTTCGTGAAACTTAACAGATAAAAGGAAAGCTTTGAGTTTTTGTAAAATGTTCCTATAATGGTTGAGTTTTGGAAGAATGAAGATTGTAAATTAACATTTGTGTTATTTCTGTTGTTTTGAAATGGCAAGCTTTCACCAAATGGTACACTTGACAATGTTCTTTGTACAGTTTAAAACATTATATGGTTTGCTTTGGGGTTTGTCCCGTTTTCAAATGTTCTTTGTACAGTTTAAAACATTATATGGTTTGCTTTGGGGTTTGTCCCGTTTTCTATGAGATTCAGTAAAGAGATAGTTAAAAGCTATAAACAAACTTTAAATAAAGTCAATGTCTTAACATATTTTGGTAATTACTTGTAACAATATTGTTGGAGCTTTTTAAAATAACTTTTTTTATATTGATCAAAGATTTATAAGTACATAATTTTAAAAAGTTCCACAGCTTTATAGGTTCCCTACTGCTGTCTACCACTAATTGCTGCTACCACTAAAGCTTTTAAATAACATGCTTTAACTGCTGTTTCTTGATTTTTCAGTTTTAATTGACTTCCTACTGAGGAGTGTGAGAGTTCGCCTTTTTACTTTCTGTCCCCCCAGGCCATAACATACATACTCATACTGACTCATGCATACTATGCTCCTATCCTTTCCATATGGTTGTGCCATTTGTATAAATAATATTCAGTGTTTACTCTCCACTGATTGTGGTGTAAATATACTCAAAAATGAACTTGTGAGCTGGGGTTGTGGCTCAGTGGTATGAGGCACTGGGTTTGATCCTCAGCACCACATAAAAATAAATAAATAAATTAAGTTACTGTGTTCATCTACAACTAAAAATATTTTTTAAAAATGAACTTGTAGTATGTCACCATTTTATTTCCAGTATTATGGAACTCAGCTTCCCCTACACTTCTTGTTTCAGTTTCTATCTTTCTCCCCATGTCTTTCTTTCTCTGTTTGTCCTTTCTTACTCCTTTCTTCGCTTTGTCTCCCTCACTCTTTTCTCCTCTTTTTTTCTATTTTTAGTTCTTGCCCTGTCCTGACTGTCCTTTTTCTCCTTCTCCTTGCCTTCTCTCCTTCCCATCCCATTTCTCTTTATTCTTGTATCTTCTTCCCCCAGCTCCCCTCTCTCTCTGCCTTCATCTCCCTCTGTCTTCTCCTGTTATTCTTTCCCTCACCTCTATCTCTTCTTGTTTATCTCTGCCTCTGTTTCTCCCCTCGGCTCTATTTCTCCCTCCTCGTCTCCTGTTTCTTTATCTCTTTCTGACTATGTCTTGCCCACACTTCTGGTTCACTAGTTTTACTTGGTCTTTATATTGTTCTCTTAGTCTGTGTTTCTAAAAATTTCTAGGCATTTCATTTTTCCTCAGTGTATGTGTTGATATTAAAGAATGAAATATTGAAACATTGGAAATTATATGTGCAAAGGCAGACATTTCAAGTGGTAAGATGATCTGACTAGGTTATTTGAGATACCCCTCACACCCTCCCCTCCTTTTTTTGGTACCTGGGGTTGAATCCAGGAGTACTTTAGTACAGAGCTACATCCCAAGCCCTTTTCATGTTTATTTTGAGACAGAGGGTCTTGCTAAATTGCTGAGGATGCCTTTGAACTTGTGATCCTCCTGCCTCAGCCTCTCTAGTCACTGGGATTACAGATGTGTACCATCACACCTAGTTTGACCCCTTAGTCTTAGTATATTCATAAATTATTTCTTTGGGGTATATTGATATCCAGGAAAGGGATTTCTCCAATCTGTCTGGAGTGTATTAGCTTGGCTGCTAGTGTTTTCTTATAGCTGAATCAGGGAAGTAGGTTGGTTCATATTCAGAAGGTTGACATTCACTTAATCTTCAGTTTTTAGATATCAATGATCTGGTCTTCAGTTTGCACTAGTATCCCTGTTCTTCCTCTCTAGTAATTAGCACTGGGGATGAGTAATCACCTTAATTTTCCTGACTGTAAAATAAAAATATCTACCTTATGAGATTATCATGAGGATTAAATAAGATAATATACTTAAAGCAATTAATAAATATTTGTCCTTAGGAACTTTATGTATCATTATTTTTGTTACTGAATTAAAAATAAAAGCATTAGAAGACAAAGCAAAGATTATAAACTGTTTATGCTAAAATTATTGTTCAGGTTATGTATTACTCAACCAATCTAACAGCTAACGTTGATAGCAGAAGTATTCTCTTTGTTTTTTCTCTTCATTTATTCTCTTTCGTGTGTTCACAGAGTTATTCAGTGAACTTCTGTTAAACAAGTACACATTATATCATACTGCACTATGCATTGGCATTTCTGAGATGAAATGCAGTATAATATTGACGGTAAACATTTAAATCTGCTGTAAACACGTAAAGAGATATAAGCATAAAAACATAAAACAATAAGAAAGAATGGAGTATAAGAGATAAATGTAGGTACCATAGTTACTGAAGAGCCTGTAGGGACTAGGAAAGGAAAGTCTTAAGAATGTGATGGATTCTTGAGTTCTTAACAGATAAGCCTGAGCCAGATTGGAGATAAACCGTGCTAAATTAACTAAGAAAGGAATAGAAGTTAAATCATGAACCAAGACAAAAGGTAGAAAGCATGTTGATATATGCTAGCATCCATCAGCCATCTAAAAAACTGATTTTACATGAAGGAAGGCAAAACATAAGACTGTTGAGATAGATAGGAAGCAGATTATGATAGGTTTGTATGTAATGTTCAGAGTTAATACTTTTTCCTGGGGGTATTCAGTGCTAAGGAAGTAGTATAGACAATAGAATAAGAGTAGAAGGGGCCAAGGCAAGGCTGTCTCCTACACTTCAGTTTGGTGATTGTTTTCACCAGTTGCTGAGAAATAAAGGTTTTAGAGGGCAGATCAGTGTGGGACACTGGATTTAAATTATTTGTGAGTTTCTGTGGGGAAGTTTTCAACAATCATTTGGAACCTCCTGTGAGGAGACTTGGCTCAATACATGGTTTGGGGACCCATTGACAAAAATGTTGTAGTTGAAATCCTGCAAGGGCAAAAGAGATCACTCATGGCTTATATTGCCAAGTGAGAAGAACAGCAGTCTAAGGATGAACAATGGAGAAATGTTGAAAGAAAGAAAGTGAATCCCTAAGGGATACAGAACAAGAGATGGTTAGTGACAAAACAGAAAGAACCAGGAGAGGGTGGTGTTTAAAAACTTGAGATAAAAATTTCTAGATGGAGAGCAGTCAGCACTCTCACATATAGTAGAACCAGTAAGATGAGGATTTGGCCATGGGATTTGTCAGTTTGGAGTTCATGAGAGTAGTGGAGCCAGAAAACATTGAGGAGTTGAGGAGTGAATGTGAGTTGAGACCAGACAGTAAGTATATGCTAGGCTTTGAGAAATTAGAAAGTAGAACAAAAGAGATTCATGGAGGTTATCTTGGTCAGTTTGATGTTGCTATAACCAAATACCTATCATTGAGTACTTTATTAAAAACAAAAAACACTGGAAGGTCCAAACAGCATGGTGCTGGCATCCTGGCAAGGGCCTCATAGCTGTGTTACCACATGGTGGAGAAGCAGAATGGGAGCAATCTGTATATAGAAGGAGCCAAGCATATGGAGCAGCCTCAATCTAAAAAAACCCATTGTCCCGAGAACTAATCTAGTTACATGAGGCCTGATCCTCTCCTGTGAGACAGCATTAATTCAGTTGTGAGGGTGGACCTTCCACTAGACCCCACCACTTAGTGGTTCTAACACCTTAGTACCAGCACACTGGGGATCAAAATTCTAGCACATGAACTTTTAAGGTACAAAGCATGGCCAAGCCACAGCAGTAGTGAAGTTGGCAATAAAGGGGGTTTTGTTTATATGTTTATAATGTTTTGCTTTATTTTGAAAGATGCAGGCACACTGATAAAGACAAGAGAAGAAACCAGCAGAGCAAGAAATTTGGAAAATTTCAGGAGAGAGTGAAAATAGATTGAGGAAAGAAGGAGCATGAAGTCAAATTATAGGTGGATGAAGGAGCCTTGAATAGGAGAAAGGCAGTTTATCCTGTGGGAAAACAGATTTTGCTAGAAGTAAATATAAATTTATAGTTATATTAGGTATTGAATAAGATCTTGCTTGATGACTTTTTAGATTCCTGTTGTCATCAGCAGAAGATGTGGCCTATTAATAGTCTGGAGTAAGTAGGTTGAGTAGGAGACGTATGGAAATTGTTGATAGTTTAGAATATCAGTATAAGGGAGTGAGAGAGAGACACACAGACATAAGAGATAGTTGAACAGGAACAACAAAAGAATCCATTGGTGTTGAGGGTCTAGTGAACATTGAAGATCATAAATTTACGCTGTATCTTATAAGTCTTGTAGAAGAAGAGAAGGGAAATGCCTGGTTTATTGGGATTGAGATTTTGTTGGACTGGTAAGACAGACAGACAGAACTGGAAGGAAGGAACAAAGACAGAGATTAGTTTACCTATCATCAATGGAGGTGTGTTTGATAGAAAGATGGAAACATTAATCCATTCAGAGAACATACATTTTCTAATTTATGAATTTAGAGCCTGACTATCTGCTGAGAATGATGGAGAGAAGAGGTGGTAGAGTAGGAACTTGAGGAGAGATGGGGAAGGGTTTAAAATAGCTGTTTTAAAAATGAGAGAGGAAACTATGGACAAACCTTTATTTTAAGCTCTGT
>CM053408.1:60317479-60341217 GCA_028644305.1 Xerus rutilus
CCCCGGACTAGGGACAGAACCCAGGGCCTTGCACATGCTAGGCAACCACTCTCTGTCACTGAGCTATACCCCAGCCCTGTTTTCAGCTCTTAATGTGAATTATTCAGTAATACGCCACATATATGTCTCCCATGTATTTCATCAGTTAGGTTTCCACAGTCAATTAAAGTGAGTCTTAGATTAGAAGAATCTTTTAATTATTTATTTTTTTTACAAAAGTATATCCAAGACATTTATGTGATTATTGACCATCTGCTTATACTTATTTCTCTTATGTTCTTTATTTTTGACTCTTTAACTATTAGCAAACTCTTTCAAATCAATAGTTTTTAATTGGATGATTAAAATTACAGCACCTATATATACAGTGTCTTAAACCCCTTTTATAATGTGTAATTTGACTATCATAACGGTTCAGTAAACTGTTTCTTTTTCTTTGTAGTACTGGCAGAACAACCCAGGACCCCATGCATGCTGTGTGAGCTCTACCACTGAGCTACATCCCAGCTCAGGTTCAATAAATTTAACTATTGAAAAGATAGAATGTTATTTCTGTACCATTGTCACCAATGTAGAAATACATAAATCATATTAATTGAATAAACATTAACACTAAAATTACTCTTGGGTATCATTGCTATTGAATTTAGAAATATAAATATATCCCTTCTATATCTAAATATTTTGAGCATTTATGCATGAATATTGTCCACTTGCAGGAAATACCTTTGGTGAATAAATAACATAGTATGGCTCTAAAGTCAGCCCCCACCATGATTGCTAAAAATGAGTTATCCCTGTTGATTTTTGACTTTGCTTGATTTGTGCTTAATGGTGAATGAGCCATGAAACTGCTAGACATGGGTGTCTATAGAATAGTTTTTAAAGTATGATTAATAGTTATCAGTATATGACGTTTGCTTTTAACATGAGTTGGGAAATGACATGTGTTGACTACTTTCTCTGGGCCAGATTTCATGCTGGGTTCTTGAAATGCCTCCTGTGGTCTTCATCACAGTCCTACCAGGAGGCTGCGGCTATCTTCCCTCCCACTGATGCTCTCAAACTGAAAGATTATGGTGGTATCTGAGAATAAGCTGAATAATATTTATTCAGAATTCTAAAAAATAATAAGCTTTTAGTCCCAAGAACAAAAGCTTACAAAATACTTGATTTAAACTTATTCAAAACGAATAGCTTTTCAGCTGTCTAAATATCCATCTACTACCAATGTTAATTACCTTAGTATATATTATCACACTTCATTATGTGTTTTAGAGATAATCTTTACCAACTAAATCTTTAAGAAACTCCCTTTGTTTTTTTAACTTATTTCCAGTTTGTATGTGAGAAACATCTAAGTGGAATACAGTGTCCTTTTAAAATTCCTTAGAACTAATCTTTACTTTTTAAATTGTTGGCTTTGGAAGGAAGATACTGCAGTTTAGAATTAAATAAGAGAGCTCCAAAAAGATGGACTATTCTGTTATAGCTTGATTATTTATTATATAAGACCAATACAGTTGATAAGTTGAATATGGCTTGGGTCTGTGCAACATGGCACTTGCTGGATTCACCCCTACATGCTCATGGATTCTTACCTGCTCACTGGAAAAACTGGACAGCTGGAAAAGGCACCCAGAGCAAATGAGAATGCATGTTCTTATGGTGTGAGTTAGGCATTATTTCTTCTCCCTTCAGTTAGTGGTTTTCAGAAGCAAACAAATAAGGAAAAAAAGTGTAAGATAAGGGAAACTCTTAACAGATTTACAGTATGAAATAATGTAATTATTTATTAATTGTTAATTTTTTCACATTATTATTCATAGGAAATTATTTAAGGACTAATGATAGCCAACACTCTATTACTGATTTTTAGATATTATAAAAATTTAAGAAACCTCCGTTTTAGAAAATTTTGTTAATATTCCAGCTTGTCTTTTAAATTTCTATTGACTACCATCATTCAGTAACAAATACTTCTCGAGTCGCTACTTGATGTACCATGAATTTGTTCTGAGAATGCCAAAAATATTTAGTTGAGGAGTTGCCAGGAAATTTTCTGGAATTTATTAGGGCAATTTAAAAAGTGACTCTTTTAGGGGAGCTGGGAAGGTAATTCAGTGGTAGAGCACTTGCCTAACATCTGAAAGTCCCTGGGTTGATCCCCTTCACTGCAGAAACAAAACAAAAACAAACTGTATAAAACAAACCAAACCATGTTATTTCCCTCTGTAGGGGAACATTATGTTACAGTGATAGGATTCATACAAAGTTTAACTAAGAAAATACAGTATTGAGTGATTAAGAGCTCAGCTTAGAATCAGACAGACCTAGTTTTTTTCAGACAGACCTATATTTTTTTAGTTGTAGATGGACAGAATACTTTTCTTTTATTTACTTATTTTTATATGGTGCTGAGGATCGAACCCAGCGCGTCATGCATGCTAGGCTGCGCTCTACCACTGAGCCACAACCCCAGCCCCCAGATAGACCTAGTTTTTAAATTCTATCTCTAAGCTTAAGTTAGCTTCCCTAACCTTTAATTTCCTTACCTGCAAAATGTGGATACTAATATCATCTGTTGTGTAGGATTTTATGAGACTTAAATGACATGAAATACTTAAATAGTACTATACACATTGCAAATGCTTATTATATGGTAATTATTTTGCATTTTTATTGAATTTGCTAGAAGATATTTTTGTTCCTTAGTATTATTTTTTTTCATGTGAGTTGTGAATGTTACCACAAATGTATTACCAATCATCCCTTTCGAGTTGAATATGAAAAATTTGAACAGTAATCCCTGAAAATGAGAAGTAGAATCCAGCTATGCTCCATCCCCTGTGTCAGACATTTATGTATATGTTTGAAGGTTTTGTTTAAGATGGTGAAAACATACCTAGTATTTTTAAATTTAATTGTTGAGGTCAGTTTCATAAAGTACACTCTTTTCTTCACTACATTATTATTATAGTCAACATTATCAGATTTAGATTTCAGTTCCTATATGTCTCCAGCTTATTTTGGACCACTTCCCCTCTCATACAGAGTGTTCCAGCCTGACCAGCCTCTTCTTGGTTCCCGACACTTACAGGCTCCTTCTCAAGTTGAGGTCTTACCCAGTTCTGTTCTTGTTGCCTGGAATCCTCTTTCCTTGTCTTATTCATCATCCTCTGGCATCAGTGTTGTTCACTCAGAGAGACCTTTTTGCACAACCTTTCTCCCACTTCCAGCATTCTTTTTTTAGTTATCCTGTTTTACTTCATTCATTACATATCAGTGTCTTAACAAAGTTTTAATTTCAGTAATTTTTTTTTTGGTGCCAGGGATCAAATCCTGGACCACATGCATGCGAAACACATGCTCTATCACTGGGCTATACCTCCACCTAATTTTAATTTCTAAACTAATTTGCTTACCATTTGTTTTCTGTACTAAAATGTAAACTCCATGAGCACTAGAATCTTTGCTTTATTTACCTTTGTATTCACAACTCTTAGAACATTGCTTGTCACAGAAATATTTCCAGGTGCATAAGTGAAAGAATCAGTGGTGTGTGTTCACTGCACTAATACTGTTATGTCAGAAAACAGTGCTTGTTCATTTCAGATTAGCGAATAGAAAAGTTAGTTGCAGTTTCAACAATGTATTTGCCCAGCATAAAGACGGCTTGAATAACCAATATTCTTATAATGCACAAGAATGAACTATTTTTTTATAAAGTGGTCTTAATTCTTACAAATAAAATACTTCTTGATTCTTAAGAGCAAAATATGATACACATCAATAGAATATAATAATAAGAATATTTATAAACAATTCTATTAAAAAGTTACATACTCATCTTTGCATAAAAATAGAATTTAAACATGTCATCTTTAGGCTTTTCAGTTTTACTTATGGTTTGTTAAAGAATATGAGTCTTAATTAGTGGATGACAGGTTGACTCAAGCACACAGCACATATCAAAATAGAAAAAAAATACCCATATTTACTAAGCGATTCCTCCTCTTTCTCCTCCTGTTCTTTCTTCTTCTTTCTTCTTTCTTCCTCCTCCTCTTCTTTCTGTTTATGTTCCTGGGATTGAACCTAGGGGCAATCAACCTTTGAGCCACATTCCCAGCCATTTTTATTTTATATTTTGAGGCAGGGTCTCAACAAGTTGCTTAGGTCCTTGTTAAGCTGCTGAGGCTGGCTTTGAACTTGCGATATTCTTGCCTTAGCCTTCCAAGCAGCTGGGTTTACAGGTGTGTGCCACTGTGCCTGGCTTATTGAGCAGTTCCTGGAAAACACATGTATTTGTTCTTTGAGATCGGTGAAAACTGCTCCTTTGTTAGGTTAATTGAACAGACTGAATTCCTGGATAAAAGGAATTGTTTTATTGTTTAGTGTTTTCAACTTAATTTGAGGGAATTTATAAGAACTATAGTAGTACCTGTTATAAAGATGTAGGAAACAATCTCCATTAAAAGGACATTGTTATTTTCATATCTTTTTATTAGAATCTTTGGGAGACTTTTTTTTTATATTATGATATGACAAGTAGAAATACTTGCTTAAATACATTCTTTTTCTTACCTTTGTGAACAGTGTGATTAAGTTTTCTCTTTTGAATACTGGAGCCAAAACTCATTACTAAAACATGGAAAACATAGAGGTCTTTTTGGTCTTTCATTTTTATGTAGTGTTTTTTCCAGTCCATGTCCTTAGCCTTGGGTTTCTTTTGCTTACTGGTTTTATTTTCTTTCTTACATATGTTCCCATGTTCTCCTCCGGTGCTACCTGAATACTGTCTGTAACTAGGTTGTGGGGGCAGCCAAGTAGAAACACAACCATCTCTAGGGAGCATCCCCTATGAAAGGCAGGAAGGTAGCTTGAGAAGGAATATGAACATGAATAAATGGGATTTCTTGGTTCTAGTGACATCTGGGCAGTAGGAAGAATACAAAATAGAGTGTTGGTTGTAGTGGAGAGGTATTTAATGGCTTTAGAAAGCACAGAGGAATTCCTTTCAGTTGTGAAAAACATTGTATTTATTTTTTTATTATTATTATTATTGTTTGGCACTGGGGATTCAACTCAGAGGTACTCGACCACTGAGCCACATCCTCAGCCCTATTTTGTGTTTTATGTAGAGACAGGGTCTCACTGAGTTGCTTAGTGCCTGGCCATTGCTGAGGCTGGCTTTGAACTTGCGATTCTCCTGTCTCAGCCTCCCTAAGTGCTGGGATTACAGGTATGCACAACCACACCCAGCTGAAAAACACTTTAAAAATTAAGATTTCATGGTATATCTTGATATGTAATCATTAAAATACCATTTTTCTTTACAATAGCCCGTCCAGTGTTCATTTTCTTATTCTTTTTGCTGAACCCATTCCTAGTTTATTTGTAAGAATTATTTATTCTGAAGTTCATTTGTCTTAAATTTTTGTGAAAATAACTTTATGAGTCTTCTATTTTTTTCTTTATACATCTCTTTTTCACAATAGTCATCTTGGAAATTACTGTATTTAGAATTTTCAATTCTGAGATATACAGTGAAGTTAGTGAATTCTCTGTTTAGGCTACGACTTGGCAATAGATAATTTTTTAGTTTTTCCTATGCACTGTGTCTGATGACCAGTGAAGAACCTTGAATCTTATCCCTTTCTATAAGTTCTCAATTTAGGTTTCCTAGACAAGGGTTGTATTTTCTGAAGTTTGTCACTGAGATTGATTCAGATTTTGTAGATTTTTTTTTCTTTTTTCTTTTTTTGTAGGAAGTACATCACAGTATTTCTATTAATGTTACAAATAGTTCATAAAATATACAGCTAGAGTCTGTATACACAACAAGCAAACAAAATATAAGAATTACATTATGATGACCTTTAAAATATGCAATGGATAGCAGAAAAATTTACTTTAAAAAAATTTCTAACATATGCTACAATAGAGAGGCAGTCAATAGTTATTTCTGTATGATTTTAAGGGAAATGTTTTTATTTGTCTCTGTAGCAAGAATAAAAATAATTTTACAGACAGTCTTCTTTGGTGTAATATCAGGAGGTGAATTTTAGCTTTTTAATCCCCTAGATGTATAATGTCTTTGGCTTTTAGATTTTATTTATTTAATCATAGATTCAATAGATTATTTAATACGTATGAGGAAATGTGGCTAGATGTGATCTATTAAAAGAGGTGTGTTTTAAACATTATCAGACCCAAAGTTATTGTGTAACTATACTATGTGACTTGATCATCAAGTTATGCCACACTTTGAAATTCACAAACACACACAGAAAGCTAACACGGCTTCATTAAAAATGTTTTCTCTCTACAGGTTTTTGGAAATGCTCCGCCAAATACAATGACAGAAAAGTTTTCTGATCTTCTGCAGTTCACAACACAGGTCTCCCGACTAATGGTGACAGAAATTCGAAGAAGAGCATCAAACAAATCCACAGGTATGTTTACAGAAGCCAGCAAAGCCAGATTTATTTGAATGAATGGGCAATTCTATTTTTTTTAATTGATACAATTCCTTAAAAGTGCTATTACAGTTAAATAGAAAGTAGACTGTTTCTTTTTCTTTTCTTTTCTTTTTTTTGGTACTGGGGATTGAACTCAGGGCTACTTGACCACTGAGCCACATCCCCAGTCTCATTTTGTGTTTTATGTAGAGACAGGGTCTCACTAAGTGCTTAGTGCCTCCCCATTGCTGAGGCTAACTTTGAACTTGCGACTCTCCTGTCTCAGCTTCCCAAAGTGCCGAGATTACAGGTGTGCGCCATAGCACCCAGCAAAAGTAGACTGTTTCTAAGCATATGGATTTTGCTTTCCAGTTCCCATACCTATTCTGTGACATTCTTCTGTTGGTTTCAAGGTTTACTCTAAAATAGAGTAGTTCTACTTGAAGCCGCTCTTGTTGGACTACTACCACCTCCACTACAACCCTTTTAACCACAGTGTTTTCTTCTCATAAAATCCAAATTCCTTAATAATTTGGATTATTATACTCCAGGCAAATCTGTGATCTGGCCATATATTTTTTGGCATATACTTTGTTTTAAATAAATTTACTTGTTTCTTTTTCTGTATTTCAATCAGACTGAAGCTGAGTATAGTCCCCAAACATGTCTGTGATTTTCTTTTGGTCCTTACAATGCTCATGAGAAGTGTGCTGGGAGGTCTACTCAGCAGAGCTGGGTTTGCATTTGGGTGGAGCAGCAGGCACCTCTCGCCCTCCTCTCCATCCCCTGTTGCTCTCCATCCCTAGTAGAACAGCACAAGAGCCATTCTGTCAGTGAGGAAACACATAAATTGCTTGTGATCTAAGCTGGCTGTTTGAGTACTACATTGGGTTACTTGTTGGACATATGTAGGAGTTGTTTGAGAATGCTAGCTATCTAGTCCCAGAAGGCCCTCCTACCATTGAGTAGGAGCTACCACTGTCATGGGAAGTTAAGCTTGGGTACAGCCAACATCTCCTGCTGTGGGGAGATGTTGAATGTCTTAGCTAGTTCTTTCTCTAGGAAACTCAGCTGGGTACTCAATGATTTTGGATAATTTTCAGCTGTATTATGTTAATCCCCTGTTCAGTGGAGTCAGATTCTAGGTTGGGTATAATGTTATCTCAGAATTTTAAATGTGATTTCTCTATTCTGGATTTCTGAGTTGCTCTGAAGATACCTAGATACTTGATTCTTTGGGGGCTGCTAATTTTTTTTTTTTATGTAGACACTTTTAGGATCTATCTTTATTTCTATTGTTTTGAAATTCCATGATAACATGCCTAGGGGTATGCCTATTTTTATAGATTATGCTGAGTACTCATTGGACCCTTTTAATCTGAGACTTCATATCCTTTAATTTTTGGAAAGTTTAATGATTTTGTAATATCCTCCCCTCTGTTTTCTCTTTCTTGTCAGATGTCCTTCTTAGATTGTCCTCGTATTGTTATCTTTCCTCTTATTTTCTGTCTTTTGACTGCTTGTTAAGAAAACACCTCAGTTTTATCATCTATTTCTTCTATGGAATGTTTTTCATTTGTGACATTATATTTTTCATTTCTAAGAGTTGTTTTCTTTTTTATTGGTTTCGATACTCTCATGGGTATATTTGCTTCTGTGTGAGGTCTCTCTCTCTGCTCCTCCCTCTCTCCCTCCCCCCTTCTGATTTTGTCTTTTGACTTTGATGATAATGTCCTCACAACTCATTCTTGATCGTCCATTCTTATATACAAATAGAGCATTCAAAAGCTAGGGTAGCCTTTTAATTGTGGGCAGAGCTTGCAACTGTGAGCTCCGGATAAGGTAATCTTGCCTGGCTATTTTGTTGATAATTTTTCCCCTGATTCAGGTAGATTTCCCAGAGACTTGCCCAGTCTCTGCTTGGATAATACATGTCTAACTCTTAGCATTTTGAAAGCCAAGTGAGAGAAGTTTTGGGGAACCTTAAAATTCAGTATTTCAGCTTTTTTACCTGTGTGCCCACACTATTTGTAGTATTTCCCAGTGCAGACTCCTTCTCTTATTCTTCCCACTGAATAAACTCCAGTTCGCTGCCCAGGTGGTAGAGTCTAGGGGTGTAACTGCTATGAAAGATACTTTCTACCAGTCCTCCTCTGTGTAGTTCCACATTTGCCTCTGCTTCCAAAGGTACCTGGTTCTGTCAGTTCCTGAGCTTTTACACAGTGGTTCCTTTTCCACTTTCCCCGAGCTTGCTTTAAGTTAAGATTCTAGAGTTTGTTGAAATCAGTTACCACCAATCTCGGCTATTTTAGCACCCAAAATGATGTTGCTCTTATTTTTCCTATTTTCTTTGTTCTTAGAGGTTTATGCCTTTTTTAAAAAAGAAAATTCCCATTGTGACCATTTTAGTGGCCATATTAGTCTACCTAGGCTGATAGAACAAAGAACAAAGTTCCATGGATTTGGAGGCTTATACAGTATATTCTCTTATAGCCTTGGGACTTTGGAAGTCTGAGGACTGGCTGCCAGCATGGTTGGATTCTAGAAAGGGCTCTCTTCCTGGCTTGCAGACTGCTACCTTCTCACTGTGTTCACATGAGGGAGAGAAAGAGAACAAGCCTTCTGGCATCTTTTCTTAGAAGGAGACCACTCCCATTTGAGGATCTTACCTCATGATCACATCTTACCATAATCACTTCCTATAGGCCCCTCCTTCAAATGTCATCACATTGGAGTTTATGGCTTCACATGAAGTTTCAGTCTATATCCATGGCTAAAATTTCAGGAAAGAGGAGAAATAAATGCATATGTTCATCTTAACTGGAACCTATTATGCATATATTGATGTAATAACCATTAAAATGTTTTCAGATTGAGGATTAAGTCCCTTATTGAGAAGTAATACATTATATGAATTGATTGTAGATTGTTTTATTTTATTTTATTTTATTTTAGCACCAAGGATTGAACTCAAGGGTACTAGACCACTAAGCCATGTCCCCAGCCCTATTTTGTGTTTTATGTAGAGACAGCATCTCACTGAATTGTTTAGTGCCTTACTGTTGCTGAGGCTAGCTTTGAACTCACGATTCTCCTGTCTCAGTCTCCCAAAGTGCTGGGATTACAGGCGTGCGCCACCGCTCCCAGCTTGATTTTAGATTTTAAAGTGAGATGGTTTTAATTATATTTGCAGTCCTTGAAACATATCTAATGAGAGATGTTGAGATGAAATACATGTCCCTGTCTTCTCCCTTTTTCAGCTAAAATGGAATTACATCTGCCTTTATCTTTCCTGATCTCAATTACTCTTATGGAAGTGAAAATTTGGTATATAAGAACAGTGTTTTATGCCTAGTTAGTTATTTAAACAGATGACATGAAGGGAAATTTCTCTGTCACACATTGTCTCCAGTCATTGGGTTTTTTTTTCTTCTTCTTCTTTTTGAGTGACATTCTAGATTAGAAAATAATTTCCAATAGTTTATTTTTTTTTTGCTTCTCTTTTGCTTTTAAAATGTCCAATCTTCATGTCTCTAGAGAGACATTTTGCTACACTGGAGCTTTGTTTTCTTAACTCCCTTTATGATTTTACACTCACAGGGTAATTTTTCAGGTGTACCAAAAGATAAATAGAAATGTCTTGTAAATTACAGTACTAGTTAGGCAAGTATTTTCTTAACTTTTATATAATTATACTCATAGAAAGTTGCCAAAATACTAGTATCCGATGTCCTTCACTGACCTTTCTTTACTTTTGACATCTTTATTTTTGACTGGGGATTTTTAAGATATATTTTTTTGTATCATGTAATTTCATGTAATTTGTAGTTTTAAACTTTTGAACTTCAGTTAGATTCTTATGAGATTCACTTCATTATGTTACTTCCTCATGAGAGAAACCTTTCCTAATCACTGTTTTTCAAATAGTTCTTCTAACCCTCTATGAATTCAGTCACTTGTATATCATTTATAGCTTTGTCATCATTTGAAAATATCTTTAATTTACTTATTTTAATGTCTGTGTGTTCACTATATACCACTAACATCTAGAAGATGCTTGTTACATATTAGGTGTTCAGTAATTTTTTACTGATTTTTTATTTTTAGCATTTTTCTGCCTCTCACCTTTAATGCTTTGAGAAAGAGCCAGCCTTACTGACTTTTAAGAGAAGAGTATAATTCTGGAGTGTCTCATCGGTTGGCCTTAAAGATCTCTAGCTGTGAGAATCCTTATTCTTTCATTTTTAGTCTTGAATGCTAGAAGATTTTTTGGTCAGTGTCATCGAAAATATTTTCATGGAAGTTTTTTAGTTTTTCATTTTTCTATTTAAAAAAAAGTCTAACTCTTCAGGATTTAGGTACATTCTGAGTCACCTACCTCTTTGATATTTTATTAAAATTTATTTATATATTCATTTTTACTATGATTGAGAAAAACATGACATGAGATCTTTTCTCTTAACACATTTTTAACTGTACAGTGTTGTTAAGTAAAAGTACCATGCTATATAGCAGTCTCCAGAACATTTTGATCTTCTTTGACTGAAACTATATTCATTGCACAGTGACTTCTCATTTCCTCCACTCCTAGTTCTTGACTTCTAGCCACCATTCACCTTTCTGCTTCTGTGAGTTTGACTACTTTAGATAACACATACAGTTTATTTTACGAGTAGTTATCTTTGGAAGGAATTTTATTGTAATTTACAGTCACCATAATTTTTCTCTAAAAAGTGAATCCTCTATTATTCCTTTGGAAATTGGCTATATTTGTTTTATACTAGGCCAAGGTTTCTTTTCTAGGACTCTTCTGAATTTGGTATGGAAATCTTTTATGTGTCATTGAATCACCATTCACATAGTCTTTGTCAGATCACTTCTAACTAGATCCTTCAGACAAAACCAGGCATGCCAATAATTCTGCTGTTTAAATCTATCAGAAGTTTGAAGAAAGGAAAAATTTTGAGGAACTATCAAAAAACAAAATTAATACATGGATTCTTTATTATACATTAGAATAGCTTCACAGTTTTCTCTTTTTCTTCCTTTAATTCTCTCTTGGTTGTTGCCTCTGTGTGACCTTATTATAAGTATAAAGTGACTGTCAACTAATTTGAGGATATATCACATAAGACATAATTGGCTGTGTTGTACACAAAATGTATTTAAAGAATTCCTTCCATTAAAAATGTCTACATTTTAAATTTAGTCTGTTTATGAGTTATTAAGTTATGCTAATCGATTCTGCTTAATCTAAGGGTATATAGTCAATTTGTATTAGTAAAGCAGAAAATTCACACCTGTATAAAAATAGTATCTTCAGTTTATTATTAATGATTTTGCTGTGTGTGAGGAGCTTCAGTTAAACCCAGTAGTGCCATGCTCAGTGGAGAGCAACCCAGTGATGAGAGGCAAGGTGCTGTTGACCACAGTACTCTGTGACGGGATTGGTGGAATGTAGCGAATCCCCAGTTAGACAACCTAGCCTTTTTTTTTTTAAACAGAAAAACAGTGTACCCTGCTGCCCTCCAAGGATTTCAGAGTCACAACACCTTCAGGTAATTTCATTCCCAAGGTGTGGTTATGTATCAAGTGAAAAAAAGCATGAAAGCTATGAGTTCTAATACTGTTTTTCTGACTAACGTGTGGAATTGTTTTTGGAAGGGCAAAAACAGTTTTGTGCTTAGGGCTTTGTGTCTTCATTAATGAAATGAGTGTAATAATACTATTGACATGTTTCACATCATCATCCTGAGGCATGAATTTGAAAATGGCATCGACTTTAAATGGACTTTGCAAAGGAGAATTATGGTTTTGCACTTGTTATTAACAGTTTTGCATTCTGATCATTCTGAATGCTGTCTAGCTGAATTCACAGTCTTTCAGTGTAGGTTGGGAAATTACATTTGTCTTAAAATTGTCTACATTTTAAATTTATTTAATCTATTTATGAGTTCTACTAACTACATTTCTGTATTTTTCATTCTAACTATATCGAATGCAATATGAAAGCTAAAGTTTGAATCAAATGATTGATACCTCTGAAGACAAATTAATGTCTTTCATTAACACTTAGAGCCTTCATTTAAATTTGAATTTGTTACATATTATTGAAATTAAAAGATCCTAATGCAATATGTTTGTACTAGAAGTGCTTCCCCCCCCAGATTTAAGAACCTATATGATTAATAGAAGAGTTATTTAAATTTTCTTTTTAGTATTTCTTGTTTTGCTTTATTTTTCCTTTTTTTTTTTTTTGTCCTGTTGGAGATCAAACCCAGGACCTTGTGGATGCTAGGCAAGTGCTGTACCACTGAGCTACACCCTACACTGGACATAATTTTTCAGATCATGTTTTTTTAACATTGCTTTAAATGCTATATACTTTGAAAATGAGCAGCTTACCTCACTTAAAATGAAAAGTTGGAGATCCTTTTGAGATATTCTGAATGACAACATAATTAAATTGATGAATAAAGTAAAATGGTTTTTCTGAATACACTTGTTATGTGAGGATCAGTGGGATTTGGGACTCCCCTACATTATTTGGCAACAGTGTTGTCCAGAAAGCTTAATCTGGATAGCATGAATACATTACCAGGTAACAGGAGGGCATGCTATTGCTGAGGTGATTTATATCCTTCCATCTTCTCATGAAGTAGAATAATTGGTAATATTAAGTTGATAAAGATTCTAAAGGGATAGATATGACTGATTATAGTGTTTTGGTTCTTTTTGGTTTATCTTACTGTATTGCCTTATTTTATCAGCCCAACAATCCATGTAGCATGTTGTAATGTTTAATAGAATATTGGCTTTTTAACCATCATTTGTCTTTTCTTATCTTGTTGCATCCCTTAATGTTGGTCATCACTAAAACAAAAATCTCCACATACTCGAAGTATAAATACCCACCATTGAACAGATACATAGAACTATTTTAAAGCAAAAGTACATTTTTGGTGTTTTGGTTTTCAAAATAAGGATATTTCCATTGTTCATATTTTATAGTCTGTTGAATTGTAATAAAAATCCATATTTGCACAGGTTTCTTTTGAAGTTACTAGTGTTAAAGTATCCAAAATATGCCTTAACTATGAGTTTCTAGCTTCTTGGACCCAGAAAATAACTTTGGTTTGCCTTTTCTCTTAAAGTAGGTTTAGTTCTTCAAAATCTCCCCACCTGCCAGGATTAACATAGGAGATATTGACTGAATCTTTTCCTTCAATGCTTTTTATGAAGTAGAATTTCATTAAATTGGTTTACTCATAATAGAATCAATTTGAAGACTGCAAGTAATTTCTTAAAGATGTTGAGTTATGAAATCAGGAGTATACAATTAAAATGAAATTTGCCTAAATACGAAGAGCTCTAAGATAAAAAAAGTATGTAGTATCAGCTTTTGGTTGAGAGCTAACTGGAAAGAAATTGCTTTCTTTACAACTTGGTATTCAATTATTATCAAGAAAAGAGGCTCATGTTATTCAACCCTTGTCAAGTTGTCCTTTGTAGACTTGTAAATCAGTTTTTACCAGTATTTTCAAACTGCTGTTGCTAAAGAAGGTTTCTTGGTGATATTCTTTTATTTTTTTCTTCCTTTCTAGTGAGATCTGTATAATTTAGATAACCCAAAGCATTTCTTTCTTTGTATCACTCTCCATTTCAAAACTTTGAGTAATCTTTCTTACCCATAGTAAGCCCAAACTCTTGGTGTATATAAGAAGTTGAGCTTAGTGTGTCCTTCTGTTATAATCATACCTTTGATCTAGTTAGGATGATTCATTAAGAGGTATTTATATAGTGCTCATTGTATGTCAGTAATGTGCTAGATATTAAGGATTTGTAGTGAACAAAGCTTACAAAGAGTCTAGTCCCATGGTGTTTATTTTCTAGATAGGGACGAGAGACTATAAATTAGTTAATACAGGAAAACAGTAACTTTAACACTTATAAGATATTGAGGTATTAGAAATAAGCCAAACTTCTGTTGCCTTCCCTCTTTTCCTCTAAATTTTTTGTTAATCCCTATTTTTATCTCTTATAGCTAGACTGTCTAGATTCAAATATGAGTTCACTGACTAGTTATGTGACTGTTGGCAAATTGCTTATCCTTTCAACTTCTCGATTTCTGCTAGAATAAGGAATATATTAATAGAAAATAACCCAAAGGGTTTTTGTGAGGATTAAGTGAGTTAAACCTACAAGTACTTTAAACAGTGCCTAAAATAATTCAGACTCAATAAAATAATCTATTTTAAAAATTTTGCTGGTAAAATATTTTCACAAATGGAAGCATAAAAGGAAATAATGTCCATATAGAATCATATATAGGTCTTTTATTCAATTATCTAATAAAGCACTTTTGGATTGTGTTAAATGGAAGAAAAATTACACCTGAAACTCTAAATTCTATTGCTTTTACTTTATGAAGTTAAGTACATCAGTATCTTTCTCAGTCATAATGAATAGTTTGAAATTATTTTCTGATAACTAATTCATCTCAAATTAATATAAACATTGGAAAACTGTGCTGATGAAATTAAGTGCATATTTAGGAATTTGTCTGTTTTTTTTTTCCTCTCTAAAAGCATAACCATCTAAATTTGCTTTCAGAGGTTCTTCCCACTCAACAGTTCTGTGAATGGCTTTATCCTATATCTCTCTGTTTCTCTATGCCTGCTGTCAGCCTCTCAAGTTTTACCTACGTAGACTCTTCATTTTATTTCATTTCCACCAGTCCTTGTTCTTTCAGTCTGCCATATGCATTACAACTAGATGAATAGTCTTAGAATAATTCTTTCTGCTTTGCCCAGGAAACTGCATTTGTTCTCTTGCCCAGAGTCAGTCACAGCCCTTATGTTGCCTTCTTTCATAATCAGATATCTATTTTTTATCACTGCTGTTGATATTAGGCTCTGCTTCTGAAGGTTTGCTCTTCTGCAACAGTGTTAATGCAATTCTTGGTCTTGCTCTTCATACAGCAGGATGGTTCCTCTAGCCCTACTTGTTCCAATGCCTTCCTCCTATTCTGTCAATGGCTTTCTACCCTCCTACTTCCTGGACAAACATGTACTTGTTTTCCAGGTAGATTTTGTTCTTATTTCACCTTTTCTTTGACTCTTTTTGATTAGTTAATGTCATTCCTTTTGCTAAAAACATATAGGTTGACTTTTACATTTCTGTGTTAGTAAGATTGGTTTTTATGTATACCATTAAACATTGTAACTTTAAACATTTTTTTCATAGAGTGCATAATAGTGCTGATATAAGGAGGATAAGTGGTGATATAAGGAGCTGCTTAGTAAATGCTCATTTCCTTGGCAGATTTTTAAGGAAGAACCCTTTTATAATTAATTTCCCCCCCAACCTAATGGCTTTCCCTTTGGTTTTATAGAGGCTGCAAGCCGGGCCATAGTCCAGTTCCTGGAGATCAATCAGAGTGAAGAAGCCAGTAGAGGGTGGATGCTTCTGACAACAATTAATTTGTTGGCATCCTCTGGTCAGGTGAGTTTTTACTTTTCATTTTTGACAGATGAACTCTTTTGTATCCTCTTGTGGGATTTTGTTATTAAGTTTATCATTCTATCCAAATAAGATAATATGATAGACCTTTGTGTTCGTCTAACTCTTCTAAAACATTACTTCATATTTCCTAAAATCTCTGTGGCAAGCTTAACTTAGTATTTTACGTAGTTTATTCATGACAAAATGCATGACTTAGAGGAGGGTTTTCCATCTTTGTCATAACACAAAAATCTGATACCATCTTTACAGCATTCTAGGCAAAGAGGAGGCAAGTAGCCTTGGAGCTCTGGGTCCATCAGGCCTAGCTCAACACTTGTGTAACCCATGTTAGGAAAACTAGTGTAGAAAAATCACTATTCACCTAAGGCCACTCAGCTGGTAAGTTGTGAATGACATGGAAATAGGAGATACTGACATTTTCAGGATAATGGATATTCCCTTCTTGCTTGATTTATTCTGGAGATTGCTTTTTTTAAATTTTTTTTTTTTTAGTTGTAGATGGACCTTTATTTATTCATTTATTTACATGTGGTGCTGAGGATTGAACCCAGTGCCTCACACATGTGAGGCAAGCGCTCTACCACTGAGCCATAATCCCAGCCCTGGAGATTGCTTTTTATTTCCTTAAAATCAGTTTTAAGTATCTGATATGGTACATCTTATACATACTCTTTATGAGCTATCTAGACACCTTATTTTTGGTCTTCAGTATTCTTGGAATGAAGGAGGTTGATTTGTAAGATCCAGAGTGGAATTACCTATAAAAGTCAGTACCAATGTTGGACATGTTTGTTGTCCACTTTACAATGGACATTAAACACCTCACATCATTTAATAAAGGTGACTGTGACACATAATACATATTACAATAAGTGTTCCCTGCAGAAATAATACATACTTTTAGCTGGGTGCGGTGGTGCAAGCCTATAATCCCAGCACTTAGGGAGGCTGAGACAGGAGAATCTCGAGTTCAAAGCCAGCCTCAGCAACGGCGAGGCGCTAAGCAACTCAGTGAGACCCTGTCTCTACATAAAACACAAAATAGGGCTGGGGATGTGGCTCAGTGGTCGAGTGCCCCTGAGTTCAATCCCCAGTACCAAAAAAAGAAATACTAAGTACTTTTAGGAATAGTATCCTGAAACTAGTAATTTGCACTTGGAATAGTCTGTTTCTGTTTCTTCACTGTGGTTGTTTGTTTTACTCAGGGAATCAGCATGACCAAATTGTCCTTGTTTTCTTAAACTTTCCATATTTTAGCATGGAAAGCCCTGTATTCCAGGAAACCCCTTATTTTCAGGCAAATAGAAATGGTTGGTCACCCTACATAAACTTGAGATAGTCCAGTTTTCAGGTGTCAGTAACTGTACTAGATAACTAACAAAATCCCAGTTCTATTTCTATTGATTATGCAAATGCCTCTATGCTGTTGTATCAAAATTTAGTTTAGAGTAACATATCTTTATATGTTATTGAAACTTAAAAATGTAATGTAAATAATTACTATTAAGATTTAATGTGTTTAGTACGAACAGCTTTTAATTGAAATATTTCTTAGTTTTATTGGTATTTTCTGTAGGTGTTTTACCTCCCCTTCTTGTTTGTAAGCAGGTTGTATCCTATCCTGATACCTAACAACAGTAGAAACTCAGTAATGTGAATTATCTTAAACATTCACAAATGGATACACAGCCTTAAAAGTGTAAGAAAAGAATTAGGAGAAACCAAATCACAACAATTATAAATGTTGCCAAATACAAGTTGGGATGCGAAGTTATACCTTAAATCTATCTGTGATAAAATGAAAATAAAAAACTACTGCATTGCTTAATGGGAAAACGAATCTAGTAGTAATCTTAAGTGAAAAATGGTACATTTCAAAGCAAATTTTGTTTATGCTTTGAGCTCCATTTTTATTTGAATGCTACTTTTTGCTGGCAACAGTGAGATACAGAGATGATAGAAATGTGGTCCTGGATCAACATAGAGATGAGAGATTATGAAATAGAGAAAGTACTATAAAATATACTAATGGCATATGTTTAGTGCTATTAAAATAGAAATGTGAAAATTGAATTTTTTTAAAGTAAGGGTAGGATAAATGACAAGGAATTAAGGGAAGTTTGAGGCAGAGAAGACACTTTTTTTTGACTTTTTATTCATTTATTTTTATTTATTTATTTATTTATTTATTTATTTATTTATTTATTTATTTATTTTTGGTATTGGAGATTGAACTCAGGGGCACTTGACTACTGATCCACATCCCCAGCCCTATTTTGTGTTTTATGTAGAGACAGGGTCTCACTGAGTTGCTTAGCGCCTCGCCGTTGCTGAGGGTGGCTTTGAACTTGAGATTCTCCTGTCCCAGCCTCCCAAAGTGCTGGGATTACAGGCTTGCGCTACCGGGCCCAGCTTCATTTACTTTTAAAGAAAAATATAAAAAAAACAAAAGTAACTCATCCTTCTTTAGGATCACTTCTTTAGTCCTTATTGGTACCAATATAAATAAGAATAAAAGCATATCCATATGTTCACAAAATTTAAACAGTATAAAATAGTATCAAGTGAAAAGTAATAACCTCCTACTCTATACTCCCTATTGAAGGTCATACTCCTAACCTTTTGTTTTTGCATAAACACTGACTTACATACAATTATCTGTATGTTTTTTCTTTTTTTGAAAGAGAAATTTCTGTGTGACACAGGGCTCAATTCAATCTGTTGACTTAACAATATTGACTCAATTTAATCAGTTGACTTAATGTGAATTGAGCTGCTATAAACATTGAAATGGCTGTGTCATTGTAGTATGCTATTTTTAAGTCCTTTGTGTTTATGCCTAGGAGTGGGATAGCTGGGTCAAATGGTGGTTCCATTCTAAGTTTTCTAAGGAATCTCCATACTGCTTTCCAGATTGATTGCACCAGTTTGCAGTTTTACCAGCAATGTATGAGTGTGCCTTTTTCCCTACATTCTCTCCAACAAATATTGTTGTTTGTATTCTTGATAATTGCCATTCTGACTGGAGTGAGATAAAATCTTGTTTGATTTGCATTTCTCTAATTGCTAGAGATGTTTAACATTTTATCGTATATTTGTTGATCAGTTGTATTTCTTCTTCTGAGAAGGATCTGTTCAGCTTCTTAGCCCATTTATTGATTGGGTTGTTTGTTTTTTGGTGTTAACTTTTTTGAGTTTTTTATATATCCTGGAGATTAGTGCTCTGTCTGACATGTGGGTGACAAAAATTTGCTTCCAAAATGTAGGCTGTCTCTTCACTTCATTGTTTCTTTTGCTGAGAAGCAGCTTTTTATTTTGAATCCATCCCATTCATTGATTCTTGCTTTTATTTCTTGTGCTTTAGGAGTCTTGTTAAGGAAGTCGGCCCCTAATCAGATATGAGGAAGATTTGGACCTACTTTTTTTTTTCTATTAGGCATAGGGTCTCTGTTTTAATTCCTAGTCCTTGATCCATGTTCAGTTGAGTTTTGTGCATGGTGAGAGATAGGGGTTTAGTTTTATTGTGCTCCATATGGAGTTCCAGTTTTCCCAGTATCATTTGTTGAAAAGGCTATCTTTTTTCCAATGTATGTTTTTGGCGTTTTTGTCTAGTATGAGATAACTGTATTTATGTGAGTTTGTCTCTGTGTCTTCTATTCTGTATCATTGGTCTACATGTCTGTTTTGGTGCCAATATCATGCCATTGTTGTTACTATAGCTTTGTGGTATAGTTTAAGGCCTGGTATTATGATGCCTCCTGCTTCACTATTCTTACTTGGGATTGCTTTGGCTATTCTGGGTCTCTTATTTTTCCAAATGATTTTCGTGATTAATTTTTGTATTTCTATAAGGAATGACATTGGGATTTTAATTGGAATTACATTGAATCTGTATAGCGCTTTGGGTAGTATGGTCATTTTGACAATATTGATTCTGCCTATCCAAAAGCATGGGAGATCTTTCCATCTTCTAAGATCTTCAGTTTCTTTGTTTAGTGTCCCATAGTTTTCATTGTAGAGGTCTTTTACCTCTTTTGTTAAATTGATTCCCAAGTATTTAATTTTTTTTGAGGCTATTGTGAGTGGGGTAGTTTCCCTAATTTCTCTTTCAGAGGATTCATCACTGATGTATATAAAGACATTTGATTTATGGGTATTGATTTTATATCCTGCAACTTGCTGAGTTCATTTATTAATTCTAGAAGTTTTCTTATGGAATTTTTTGGATCCTCTAAGTATAGAATCATGTCCTCAGCAAATAATGATAGTTTGAGTTCTTCTTTTCTTATCGGTATCCCTTTAATTTCTTTTGCCTGTTTAATTGGTCTAAATAGAAGTAGTGAAAGAGGGCATCCCTGTCTTGTTCCTGTTTTTTAGAGAGATTGCTTATTATTTTTCTTTATTTAGGATAATGTTGGCCTTCAGTTTTGCATAGATACCTTTTACAGACAGTGTTGAAGTAATTTTCTACTATCCCTGGTTTTTCTAGTGTTTTGAACATGAAGAGGTGCTGTATTTTGTCAAATGTTTCTTCAGGGTCTACTGAGATAGTCATGATTTTTGTCTTTGAGTTTATTTATGTGATGAATTACGTTTATTGATTTCCGTATGTTGAACCAACCTTGCTTACCTGGGATGAAACCCGCTTGATCATGGTTCCATATCTTTTTAACATGTTTTTGTATGTAATTTGTCAGAATTTTATTGAGAATTTTTGCATCTATGTTTCCATATCTTTTTCCATATCTTTTCCATGGTTCCATGTCTTTTTAACATGTTTTTGTATGTAATTTGTCAGAATTTTATTGAGAATTTTTGCATCTATGTTTCTCAGAGATATTGGTCTGAAGTTTTCTTTCTTTGATGTCTTTGTCTGGCTTTGGAATCAGGGTGGTACTTACCTCATAGAATGAGTTTGGTTTGGTTCCCTCCTTTTCCATTTCATGGAATAATTTGAATAGTATTGGTAGTAATTCTTCTTTGAAGGTCTTGTAGAACAAGGCTAAGAATCCATCTTGTCCTGGGCCTTTCTTGGTTGTAAGCTTTTGATGCTGTCTTCTAGTTCCTTGCTTAAAATTGATTTTTTTAAGTTGTGTGTGTCCTCCTGATTCGGTTTGGGCAGATCATATGCCTCTAGAAATATGTCAGTGTCTTCAGGATTTTCTATTTTACTGTAGTATAAATTTTCAAAATAGTTCCTAATTATGTTCTGTATTTCAATAGTGTCTATCATGATATTTCCTTTTCATCACAAATTTTAATAATTTGAGTTTTCTCTCTCCTTCTTTTCTTTAGGGTGGCTAAGGGTTCATCAATTTTATTTATTTTTTCATAGAACCAGCATTTTGTTTTGTCTTTTTTTTTAATTGTTTTGTTGTTGTTGTTGTTTTAATTTCATCCCTAATTTTAATTATTTCCTGTCTTCTACTTCTTTGGTGTTGATTTGTTCTTTTTTTTCTAGAGCTTTGAGATGTAATGTTAGGTTTTTTATTTGTTGACTTTATTCTTTTAATGAATGAGCTCAGTGCAGTGAACTTTCTTTTTAACAGCCTCTATAGTGTCCCAGAGATTTTGATATGTTGTATCAAAGTTCTCGTTTACCTCTAAGAATTTTTTTTTTTTTTTTTTGGGTACTGGAGATTGAACTCAGGGGTACTCGACCACTGAGCCACATCCCCAGCCCTATTTTGTGTTTTGTGTAGAAACAGGGTCTCACTGAGTTGCTTAGCACCTCACCCTTGCTGAGGCTGGCTTTGAACTCACGATTCTCCTGTCTCAGCCTCCCTAAATACTGGGATTACAGGGTTGCTTCACTGCTCCCGGCTTAAGAATTTTTTTTTATCTCCTCCCTGAAGTCTTCTGTTATCCATGCATCATTCAGTAGCATATTATTTAGTCTCCAGGTGATGGAGTAGCTTCTGTTTTTTATTTTATTATTGATTCCTAATTTAATTACATTATGGTCTGATAGAATGCAAAGTAGTATTTCTATTTTTTTGTATTTACTAAGACTTGCTTTGTGGCATAACATGGTCTGTTTTTGGGAAGGATCCATGTGCTACTGAGGTGGATCACTTGTTGATGGATGAAATATTCTGTATATGTCTGTTAATTCTAAATTATTGATTGTATTATTGAGTTTTATGGTTTATTTGTTTAGTGTTTGGAAGATCTTTTCAATGGTGAGAGAGGTGTGTTAACATCACTCAGTAAAATTAAGAAGAGTTTGTTTGATGTACGTGGATGCTCCATTATTGAGGGCATATATATTTATGATTGTTATGTCTTGTTGATGTATGATTCCCTTAAGCAATATGAAATGATCGTGTTTATCCTTTCTAACTATCTTTGGTTTGAAGTCCACTTTACTGATAGGGGGATGGAAACCCCTGCTTGTTTAGGCGGTCCATCTGAGTGGTATGTTTTTTTCCATCCTTTTACCTTTAGTCTGTGGATATCTTTTTCTATGAGATGAGTCTCTCTCTCTTTTTTTTTTGGTACTGGAGATTGAACTCAGGGACACTCAACCACTGAGCCATGTCCCCAGCCCTATTTTGTGTTTTATGTAGAGACAAGTCTCACTGAGTTGCTTAGCGCCTCACCATTGCTGAGGCTGGCTTTGAACTTGCGATTCTCCTGTCTCAGCCTGCCTAAGTGCTGGGATTACAGGCTTGCGCCACCGCGCCTGGCTAGAGATGAGTCTCTCGAAGGTATCATATTGTTGGGTCTTTGTAAAAAATCCAATCTGCCAGTCTATGTCTTTTGATTGATGAGATTATACCACTAAATTTCAGGGTTACTATTGAAATATGGTTTGTATTCCTGGTCATTTTGGTTTAATTTTTGTTTTTTACCTTTACTTGGTTTCTCCTTTGATTGGCTTTTCCTTTAGTGTAGTTCCTCCCTTTGCTGATTTTGATTGTTATTTCTCATTTCCTTCTCATGGAATATTTTGCTGAGAATGTTCGGTTGTGCAGGCTTTTTTTCTGTAAATTCTTTTAACTTTTGTTTATCATGGAATGTTTTTCTTTCATCATCAAATCTGAAGCTTAATTTTGCTGGATATAAGATTCTTGGTTGGCATCCATTTTCTTTCAGAGTTTGGTATATGTTGTTTCAGGATTTCCTGACTTTTAAGTCCAGGTTCAGAAATCTGCTGAGATCTGATTTTGTTTCCGCCTGTATTTAATCTGAAACTTTTCTCTCGCAGCCTTACAAATTCTATCCTTATTGTATAGGTGAAGCAGTTTCTTTTTTTTTTTTTAATTAATTAATTTAATTGCATTTCAAGTCATAGTACATATATAGAGCTCAATTTTTCCATTTCTCTGGTTGCAAACCAGCTAGTCACACCATTTGTGTCTTCATACATGCACCTAGGGTAGTGATGACCATCTCAATCAACCATCTTTACTATACCCATTCCCCTTTCCCTCCCCCCACCTCCACCCTGCCGCATCCAGAGTTCCTCTATTTCTCCTATGTTCCCCACCCCATTCCCACTCTCCTTATGTATCAGCATCCACTAATCAGAGAGAACATTCGGCATTTGTTTTTTTGGGATTGGCTTACTTCACTTAGCATAATGTTCTCCAATTCCATCCATTTGCCTGCAAATGCCATAATTTTATTCTCTTTTATTGCTGAATAATATTCCATTGTGTATATGTGCCACAGTTTCTTTATCCATTCATCTATTGAAGGGCATCTGGGTTGCTTCCACAGTTTTGCAATTGTGAATTGTGCTGCTAT
>CM053408.1:60341717-60418066 GCA_028644305.1 Xerus rutilus
CTTTGTAGGTCTTGTAGAACTCGGCTGAGAATCCATCTGGTCCAGGGCTTTTCTTGGTTGGGAGGCTCTTGATGGCCTCTTCTATTTCCTTGCATGTAATTGATCTGTTTAAGTCATGAATGTCCTCCTGGTTCAGTTTGGGTAGGTCATATGTCTCTAGGAATTTGTCAGTGTCTTCAGGGTTTTGTAATTTACTGGAATATAAGTTTTCAAAATAGTTTCTGATTATCCTCTGTATTTCAGCAGGGTCTGTTGTGATATTTCCTTTTTCATCACAAATTTTGGTAGTTTGGGTTTTCTCTCTCCTTCTTTTTGTTAGGGTGGCTAAGGGTTTGTCAATTTTGTTTATTTTTTCGAAGAACAAGCTTTTTGTTTTATCAATATTTTGAATTGCTTCTTGTGTTTCAGTTTCATTGATTTCAGCTCTGATTCTTATTATTTTCTGTATTCTACTTCTTTTGGTGTTACTTTGTTCTTCTTTTTCTAGGGCTTTGAGTTGTAGTGTCAAGTCATTGATTTGTTGACTTTTATATCTTTTTATTATGATGTGCCTTGGTGTGGATCTGTTGTAGTTTTGTACATTTGGTGTCCTGTGTAATCCTCTTGTATTTGATTTTCCAATTCATGCTTCATGTTTGGGAAATTCTCTGATACTATTTTATTGAAGAGATTTTGCATTCCTTTGGTTTGTATCTTTGTGCCTTCCTCTATCCCAATAATTCTTAGATTTGGTCTTTTGATGCTACCCCATAATTCTTGGACTGTCTGTTCATGGTTTCTCACCATCTTTATTGTGTGGTCCACTTTATTTTCAAAGATTATATATTTTGTCTTCATTGCCTGAGGTTCTGTCTTCCAGGTGATCTAGTCTTCTGGTGATGCTTTCTGTTGACTTTTTAATTAGGTTTATTGTTTCCTTCATTTCAAGGATTTCTTTGTTTTTTTTTTTCTTCTGAGTCCTATGTCTCTTTCTTAAAGTCATCTTTTGTTCCCTGTATTTGCTCTGTTTTGTTTCTTGGAGTAATCAATGGTTGCCTGTATTTGCTTTCTAATATCTTTGTTGGATTCATCAAGTGTTGCCTGTAATTGCTCTCACTATTCTGTGCTTCACAGATCATTTTAAGTATGTATGTCTGCACTTCTTCTCTGGTATTTCATGTACTGTGATGTCAATGTATTCTATTATTGTAGCATCTGGGTTTGTTTGAGGCATTTTCTTTCCTGTTTTTTCATATTGTTCATGTGTCTCCCTCTCTAGTAGAGCAGATCTGAGGTATTACAGTTTCTACCCTATAATCTTGTAATGTCCCTCCAGGTTACCAGTACCTCACCTCTTGTGTAACCAGGCCTGCAGGGACCTTGGTCATGGCCCTCCCAGTCATGGCTTTTGTCTCTAGAGGGAAGCAAGCTAGGACAGCCACGTGTTGGTGGATGGGAGGCCACAGTGCAGTCTGTCTCCTTCCTGCGTGTGCAGTTGGTCTCCTCCTCCACTCCACGGCCTAGGGTTGGTCTCCAGACATTTTAAAAGTTATGGTGTCAAGTGAGGATAAATGGTAGAAGGATAGAGAAGAAACTTAGTGTTTTTGAGGCAGAAAATAATATTGGTTATTTAGAAAGGTGCCAGGTCTTGAACAGTATTGTTCCTAAATCTCTTTCTCCTCTCCTTTACCCTGCTATTACATTAATTGAGGCCCCATCTCACATATGGTTTTCTGATTTAGTTGTCAATTGCTCTTACTATCTGACTCTATATTAATTCATGATTTATACTAACATGAGCTAATACCTGAATTCTGGTTTTGTCACTTTTTTTGTGAAACTTTTAATTGGTTCTCTATTGCCAGTAAAATAAAAGTCCAACTAGAGCATGAGTCTTTTTTCATAGGTTGTTTGCTTACACACTTTATGGATCACTTGATTAGCTCTTAGTTTTATCCATTTTATAGAGAAATATGAGACCCAGGGAAATTAAGTAATTCCCCAAGTTCATGGTTATTAAGTGCTTTTTCCTCAAAATTTAAAGCTTATGTTCTTTGAAACATGCTCCTTCTCGATAAGCAAATACCAAATTTAATAAATAACTTAGTACTTAACAAAAACACCAATCTCAATATTTGATCTAAGCAAATGTGTCTAAATGTTCAAAATTGAGTGTCTCCCAGAGAGGAATTATTTTGTAATTCATACATACATTTAAACAGTTTTCTTGATAAATACTTTTCTGGCTTAACATTTATGAATGATTCACCCTTACCAATTCCTGTTATGCCTGTCTGTCTATTCACTTATTTGTTGGTTTGTTTTCCAGAAAACCGTGGACTGCATGACAACGATGTCAGTGCCTTCCACCCTGGTTAAATGTTTATATCTGTTTTTTGACCTTCCACATGTGCCTGAGGCAGTTGGAGGTGCACAGAATGAGCTACCTCTAGCAGAACGTCGAGGACTACTCCAGAAAGTTTTTGTACAGGTATGAAAGGTGCTATCTGCCTGGCTTCTCCATAGCTTTATTGAGAGTGAAATGGTGCACTCCTAAAGTGGATGTTCACCCTATTCCAGTTTTTTATAGTATTTTGTTCTGTTTATTATAATATGACTTTATCTCATGTAACTGTAACATTTCTTATATCTGCAGAGAGAATGTTGAAATATTCTTTTTAGGTATATTTGAGTAAGACACTGGCCAATTTGTTTCTCTAAACAGATATTAATATTACATTTGATATATCAATTACATATTCAGTACGAACTAACCAAGGGAAAATTTTTTGACAGTCTTATTAAGATTTGGGCAACGTTTCTTAAAATGTCAAAAAATTCTGTTCAATATCTGTTTATATGCAGGAATTCTGTAGCCTGTAAATATTTAACTTATAAAAGTTTATTTTCGTGGCCCCTGATACCTTCTCTGTTCCCTACCTTGAAAGCTCTTTTGTACTGTTACCACTATTCTTTTAATAGCATTGTGGGTAAACCCAGGTTTAATGGACTTTGTTAACTAATCTCCTAATATAGTCATCATGTATGATAGCATTTCTTGGGGAAAAAAAAATTAAAACAAGCAACCTACAAACAATTACAATGCACTCTGCCTACAGTTCTGTCTAATATAGTGTAAAAACACATTTGATACAAAAATGTGCATTTGTTAATTTATGTAACTATAACATTAAGCTGAGAAGTATGTAATGTTTTATCCATTTTATAATAGAGAAATGTAAAATTGACAATTTTCATTATACCAGATTTTACTTATAGAATTTTACTTACACCAGATTTCTAAAGTTGTTAGCAATTAGAACCAAAAAAAAAAAAAAAATTGAATACTGGTCGCTAGGTACTATGGAGACAGAAGAAAAGGGAATTGTTGTTCAGCTTTTGCCAAATGAAAAATTTCTAGGCACCTCTTACATAATAACATGCATATAGTTAACACTGCTGTGCCACACACTTAAAATGATTACGATTATAAATTTTAGAATTTTTTACCACAGTAAAAAGTAAAAAACAACAGCAGCATCTTTGAATCTCTGAAGTTGTATGATTTGAAATGCAGATTTCTCACCTTTAAAATGAAATAGTGATATCTACCTAAAGGATCTTTGTGAGGTTTAAATAAGCTAGTGTGTAAAGCTGTGGTTCTCTGCTTAGCAGATAGCAGACACTTAAGTAAAAGTAAGTCTGATTGCTACTGTTGCCATGAGCGTAGATAGAGAGTAGAGAAGACAGTGCATCTGAAGTAGAGAGGTGGGCCAGGTGCAGATGACAGTAGCATGCTCACCTTGGGTTGCTGGTTGCAGGATTCTTTTCTTCATGAATCACTAACTGCTTTGACCAGGTTCTAGTGATGAAAGAACAGGGGAGAAGGATGCCAACGTAGTTTTTGGAAGGAAAAGACTGGGATTATCAAATAAAATACGAAATCAATACATTTTCTTTATTAGATATTTTTGTGCTTATAGTTAATATCTCGTCTCATCTACCCCATAACTTCAGAGCTTTTGTTTTTTCCCCAAAATGATCATGTGAACGAATGGCAGAAACTGAAGTAGAACTCAGGCTTGTCTGACCCCCAAATCAGATCTAATGAGAAAAGCCATGGGAATAAGTGAAGAAATAAGTGGTAAAGGAATGAAAGCTGCTTGAAGACCTTGTTGATGAATATCACAGACTCGTCTTTGCTGTTGAGAATAGCAGCCTCATTTCATTAAAGCCCTTCTACAGATGTCTTAGGTAGTAATTGGAAGCTGCATTTTATATATAAGCATAGCAAAGTTTTCTTTTAATACTTAAAAAAATTTACTATATTTGATTTCACTGGATGCTGACTTGTAATAATGTGGGTCTCATTTTAATATTCCATTATTTTCGAATGTTAAGACCAAAAGGAAATCAAGGTATCATTTAAAACAGACTCCCCACTTGAGTTATGGAAAATGATGTCCTTGTACTGACAGTGGCAGTGCTGAGAACCTTACTGCCTTCACTCCCAATTCAGTGCTGCTTTTATTGTGTAACTTACTTTGTTTTACTGCCTCATCAAGTGGTAGATATATTTTAATCATTTTGTTTAGAAAACCGATAGAGATAGCTTATTAAGTGTTTTATGATAGATGAAATCCCTGTGTTTGTATTATGTGACAGATGGTTTCTTGGGACCTTAGCGGTTGGTACTGTTGCATGCAGGCATTCTTTCTTTGTTGATGTGGTCAATTACTGCTCTGTCACACTTGATTGGACTTTGTAACAGAACCCCTACAAATAGAAGTGATTGGTATAGGAGCAGACGAGGAATGTGAAGTAGACTCTTCCCTTTTCTATTTTGTAAAATGAAAGGATTATAGTAGAAAATTTTAAGAATCATTTAGCCTATAAAGATTAAGAACCAATTATCTTAGCAATCAACAGATTCAAGGAGTCATTAAGTCAGGTTTATTTTTGAGAACAGGGATTTGGCTGGGAAAAAACATTTTACTATTTTGGTTTTGTTTTCTATGTTACAATTAGAAAAGTGGCATCTATCCCTCTGGTCACATAAGGCAGGATCAAAAGCAATAAAGAATTTAATCAACAATATACCCCTCTCAGCATATACCTGTTAGCTGCATTTGATGACCCATATTTACATATGGGAAAAGATGCACATATTACACATATTTATGGACATCATATATCTAGCAGCTCCTCTAGGCCTGGGGCACTATCTATATTTATTAACTATATAAATATTTTACTGTTTTTCTAAGTTTTTTATTCTTTTTCCTTCCTGATATTTGGGAGTTACAAACTAGGAAGCTCTTGTATCCAAACATGTTAATGCAATGAATAATCAAAAATAGAAGATGACCTAGCTTTGTCAGACAAAAAGGGATATTTCAAATACCTCTTTTCCTATTTAGAAATTTTCCCTACCGATTTTGAAATATCCAAATTTCATGAAGCTCTCTTTAAGAGAACTGATTTTGTAATTTATAGTTTATTCATATTTTTAAAAATGTTTAATGGAGAAGAGTTAGCACAGCAAAGTTAACTTTTCCTGATACTGAACTGAGATTAGAAGGATGTCTGTTGAGGACAGAAACCATTATTGAATTTCCCAGGGAGCAGGTGCTTAAAGCTGCAAGTACTTGTGGTGTATATATTGTGCAACTCATAGTTAAATCAGTTTTCATTCTAAAGTTGAAGGAACCCAGACTTAACAAGGTTTATGGCAGCTAGACACAATTTAAAATACTTTGAAATTAAGGTGATTTCTATTATTCAAATATCCCTTTCTACTTGACAAATTTGAAACAATTCAAAAATTTCTTTATTTTCAAGATGTTTTAAATTTCTTTATCTCCATAAACTAAGACCTGAGAACTAACTTAGAAAGATAAAATGTTGAGCATGAAAGGTGGTACTGTTTTATCCTGTTTTAGGCAGAGAGAGACAAAAATACCATGGTGAAAAGAAGAGATAATAAAGATATTTTTAAAATAAGCTGATATAAGTAAGCAATGTTGGTTACTATTTTAACATAAAACACTTGTAAACTTCAGTTGTCTTTTTAATGTTGCATAGGAGTACTAGTCATTGTGGTTTTAATGATATTGCCTAGCACCCTGAATTTTTTTAATAATGTTGAGATCACGTCCTTCCCTAGTTTTCCCCTTCCTCACCCATTTATTTACTTTATGACACTCTTGTTTTGTTTTGTCTTTTAGATCTTAGTGAAACTCTGCAGCTTTGTTTCTCCAGCGGAGGAGCTGGCTCAAAAAGATGATCTCCAGCTTTTATTCAGTGCAATAACCTCTTGGTGCCCTCCCTATAATCTGCCTTGGAGGAAGAGTGCTGGAGAAGTCCTTATGACCATATCTCGCCATGGTCTTAGTGTCAATGTAGTCAAGTATATTCATGGTGAATATCTCTATATATTCATTTTAAGTGTTCTGAATCTCTTCTACTTTTCTTCATTTGCTGACAGATTTTTAAAATTACCTCTCAATTATCCAAAAATTGGCCTCTAAATTAAAAAAAATTTTTCTAGGAGAAAATAATTTTTAAATTTATGGAACATTTCAAAAGTAATAAATTCTCTGGCTGGGGTCATGGCTCAGTGGTAGAGCGCTTGCCTCGCATGTGTGAGGCACTGGGTTCGATCCTCAGCACCACATATAAAATACATAAATAAATAAAATAAAGGTTTAAAAAAAAGTAATAAATTCTCATTAGTTTTGTGTGATAGATAGCCTCAAGAGTTAAAATCATTTCATTGTTGTGTAAGTGTTCAATCATGCAATGTAAGTCCTATGTCATACCCTGTTCTTCCCTCTTCTGTTACTGAAAAAAGAGCAAGTATGCTATTGTTACCAGTCTTTCTGAATATATTTCATATATAACCTGATGATAATCTCTCTGTTGCAAAATAAAGAGAATTAAGTGGATTCTTTATCACTATTAAGAAGGAATATATCCGTTTAATTCATACATTTAACTTTTCTTTAAAATGTCTATAGAGTTTGTTTGTATAGCATCTCAAATTATTCACTTTTTAAATATTTATTATTGTCCTGAAACTCTTTCAGAATAATACAACTGTTTGTTCACTTGTAATATTAAATGATAAATGTGAAAACTAGTACTTAATACATGAATTAATCATTGAGCAATTCTTTCCTTTTATTGTTGTGTTAATCCTAGCTTTTTATATGTGACACTGGACCCTCAGAGTCAATGATGGGGTACAACTGTACTTTAAACTCAGAACATATAGTTTAATCATAATCTTGAAAATTTTATTTCCTGAAACATTTAAGATATCTATATCTTAAATCTGTATTGGTATATATTCAATCTGATTTGAATGTTAAATAATTAATGGATTTTTCCTTCCTTAACTCTGAAGATACTTTTTAATTTTTTCATTGTTATTATATCAACAGACAAAAATTTAAAAATTCATCAGTAGCCAATTCTTTTGTTTAATGATAAAATATCAAAGTATGATGCAAGAGCTACAATAAATGTCAACTCTTTCTAGGCACATTCCTATGTAACCCTTGATTATCTACTTTATAGGCAAGACTTTTACAGTGATTTTGAATCTTACATTTAATTTTAGAAGGTATAACATATATCTCATAGTGTTATACAGATTCATTAAAATTTAATGGTTCATTAAACACTAGATAAGAATGAAGAAAATTTTCTTGAGGAGTGAACATAATACATATTTATTTCTTTATTCTTACAGAAAAAGAATGTTTATCTACTTGTGTTCAGAATATGCAGCAATCAGATGACCTATCTCCTCTAGAAATTGTTGAAATGTTTGCTGGACTTTCTTGTTTCCTCAAAGACTCCAGTGATGTTTCTCAAACACTTTTGGATGATTTTCGGATATGGCAAGGATATAATTTTCTTTGTGATCTCTTGCTTAGGTAAAACCCCACAATTTAAGAATAAGCTTTCAGTGTTTACTCAGTTTTTTTTTTTAAATCAAAGTAAACAATAGGATTTGTGATTATAGGAAAAGGAGACATTTACTGACTGTATATTTGGTGTCTTATTGGCTTTATTGCCGTCTTTTTCTTCTATTCTGACCACAGAGTAGAAGTAGTGAAGTTAGAGTAAAAATTGCCAAATGCAGAACACAAATATAAAACCAGAGTTTAGATACAAAGAATAAAACTACTCTTTAGTAACTGAGGGAAAATTAGAAAAACTTCTTGCTTAATTATACTTTTTGGTTGCCCTTATTTTACAGTACTTTAAGTATTATTGTTAATTTAGTTAATAGCAAGAACAATTACGTAGATTGAATGAGATCTTACAGGTATCTATATAAAATAAACTAGTCATTTCAAAATGTTTGACTTAACTACATTTGCCATTCTAAATAGTACACGTGTATACTGAGAAAGCTACTGGTTAGAAATTTTATTAGGAAGAATATACTTATTCCCTTCCAGCTGTTCCTGGACCACTAGTTATTTTTAAATCATTTGATCCATTCTAAGAAAGCATTGTTTTGTAAATGTATTATTTCTAATACCAGTATAACCTACTTACCTTTAGTTAAAGTTAGGCACCTCCCAAGAAGATACTTTTGCGTTTATGACTTCAGTTATAAAAGAGGTCATATGAATGTTGATGAAATAATCAGTTTGCATTACTAGTGCATTACTAGTGGAGTATTAATTGGTACACTCCTTTGAGAATATTATTAAGAACTTCAAAAATGTGGATACATGGTGGGTGCCATGGCGCGTACCTGTTAATCCCAGCTACCTGGGAGGCTGAGATTGGGCAACATAGAGAGACCCTGTTTCAAAAAACTAAAAAAAAAAAAAAAAAAACGGATGAAAATCGGACAAAATACTTTATCTCTGGTCATTGGTCTTAATGACATAATCCTAAATGTGGCAGAATGTTTTGTGTATTTGTCCTTTTATAGTCTAACTGTCTCATCTTCTAACAAATCTGTGATTGGCTTACATGGCATTAGAAGTGTATCTATGAACAGCTTTATATATGTGACATGACTGGAAAAACTAAACTTTTCAGATTAAGGAAGACAAGTTTAAAAATATACATCAGCATGTTCAAAGTGATTATCTGAGTTGTGGGCTAAAAATACATTTTCTTTTTCCCTACTTTTTTGTATTCTCCAAGTTTGTTTGTTTATTGGTGCTAGGGATTGAATCTAGGGGCACTTAACTACTGAGCCACATCTCCAGCCCTTTTTTGTATTATATTTAGAAACAGAGCCTCCCCAAGTTGCTTAGGGCTTTATTAAATTGCTGAGGCTGTCTTTGAACTGTCAATTCACATGCTTCAGCCTCCTGAGCCTCTGGTATTACAGGTGTTGGCCACCACACCCAGTTCCAATTTTATTTTGATGAGAACTTACTTCTATTAAGAGAAAAATCCCAAGAAATCTGATTCTTTGAAAAAATAAGGTTCTTTTAAAACATTTTGTGTTCTCAGTAAAGCCAAAATCAAAAGATAATTCCCTCATGACTCTAGCGTTCTTTCTAAAGGAATTATGATCATTTAAAAAAATTACTAGATTCCCAGAACTTTATTTAATGATAATACCTAAATAAATTAGTGAAATTCAGATAAAACTTTTAGAACTCTTTCCAAGAAGTTTATTTTTAAACATGTTAACAGAGAAAATGTCTTAGGAAAGAATAGTTAATAAAGTTTTGGTTAGAAACAGTTAAATTTTCTAACTTTAGAGCTTTGCAATACCTAAAAAATTATGTAATCTAGTTCTTTTATTATAGACTTTCTACCAAAAAGTAGTGTTTTACTTTAAGTAGCACCATTACTGGGAAAATCAGCACTTATACTGTGTCATGCTTTCTAATTATTAATCTGATTTTCTTTCCATTATACTGTACTGTCTTTTAATAAAATTGGTAAATTTTAAAAATATATATAATATATATTTATATATGAAAAATATATATTTTTCTTTATATATGAAAAATTGTAAAAGGAAACTTCTGAGTATTTTCTGCATTTGTTTACTAAATCTAAAAGTGCTTTCTGTATTAACTTTGAGTATACAACAAAACAGAAGAAAATTGCTAAAATCATACTTTTTCTAGATTGGAACAAGCAAAAGAGGCAGAATCCAAAGATGCCTTGAAAGATCTGGTTAATCTGATAACTTCCCTAACAACATATGGTGTCAGTGAACTCAAACCAGCTGGAATTACCACAGGGGCACCCTTTTTATTGCCTGGATTTGCAGTACCTCAGCCTGCAGGCAAAGGTGAGTTTTAGTTTTCTTCCCATTTTTAGCAACTCAAAGAAGTAGAAAAGGAATGAATTTGTCTTACTTTACTCCTTATATTATCTGCATAAAAGTAATTTATTGTTTTTTATTCAAGTTTGTGCTATACTTAGTTTAGATAAAAATTTCCTGAGAGTCTTTAGAAAATTAAGTGCTTGAAAATAATATTATAAAAACATAAAACTAAATAGAGTTTTATATTATGGTATTTAATTTTAACATTCAGTTTCGTATACTAAGCACATTTCCTTTGAATGTTGTTATTTCATGCATTTCTACCATGCTTGGGTGGAACATAAATTCACACTCTATAATTTTTATATCTGCCCGGTATTTGTGAAAAGTATGAAGTATAAATGCTTATATTTCATTTAAAGCTAATTAAACTTAAGTAAAAGAAGTCACAGTATTTCATTGAGGTCAGAGATTAAATTTTATAATCCAGATTTTCTAACATTTGGAACATCATCTAATCTTTTACTAAGAAAAACTTATTCCATAGTTAATAACATTTTATTACATAAGAATACAATCTAGTTTTATTATTAATTCTTCTAATGCCTACTAACCATTCCAAAAGAATTTGAGCCTAAGCCAGACGCGGTGGTGCAAGCCTATAATCCCAGCACTTAGGGAGGCTGAGACAGGAGAATCGCTAGTTCAAAGCCAGCCTCAGCAACAGCGAGGCACTAAGCAACTCAGTGAGACCCGTCTCTACATAAAAAACACAAATAGGGCTGGGGATGTGGCTCAGTGGTCAAGTACCCCTGAGTTCTATCCCTGGTACCAAAAAAAAAAAAAAGGAAAGGAAACAAATAGGTGCCCTCTGTTGAGGCAGAATCAGTGTGCCTACTGTAAGGAGGAAGGTCTAGTACCAAAAAAAAAAAAAAAAAGAATGAGCCTGGAGACCTCTAATACTTTCTTTCACATGATTTGTTGCTTACTAAATATTGAATAGGATCATGATAATTCCATATAAAATTTAACTAACCAAAAATAACATATCTGGTTGGTGGTTTAAGTTTCACAGTACAGTCTATTTATTTTATGACATACAAGTCAACAGTTATAAGCTTTATAATCACGAGAATATATGAAACCATTGCACTGTGATATGCTGTACCCTCAGTGCATTGGTTGTGTAGAACCTTTTAGATGAGTCTCTGAAATAAGTATCATTTCTCATGTTTGACTGAGTGATTCAAGGTTTCATTTTTTTATGAAAAAATAGTAGTCTCTCAAAATAATTTATAGACATCAATTTCAGTATTCTAGTTAACTCCTTCTGTGAGTTAATATGAAAATAGCTCAGTGATGTTCTTCCTTTTTCATTCTTTGTTATTGTTTTATTTAGTTGATTACTCTGATCTTTTTTTTTTAATATTTATTTTTTAGTTGTAGGCAGACAGAATATCTTTATTTTATTTTTACGTGGTGCTGAGGATGGAACCCAGTGCCTCACGCATGCTAGGCGAGCACGCTACCACTGCGCCACAACCCCAGCCCCAGTTACTCTGATCTTGATAACATAACAGATAATTACCATAGTATAATTTTGTAATAAAAATTAATGTTGCAAAATTAATCTTTTGTATAATGTCATTGTTTAATTTTGTCTCATGTATAATAGGAATCATAATGATATATCCTAGTACCTACTGGGGTTTTTGTGAAATCGAATTACATATGTTTATGTTACTAGAAAGGATGTTGCCCTAAAATTCAGGATTCATGTGGTCCTAGTGACTTTGCAAATGTCAACTTCTTCTTCACAAAAATTGAGCTAATATTTTGTAAGATGGATAGGTCACATAACATCATTTTGAGTTTCCTGTATAACTCAAAATTATCTATTTCCCATGGTCATTTTATAGGATTGATGTAGGAACCAGAGGAGAGAGCTGTATTTCGTATAGGTGGAACATAGAGTATGTCATCTTTGTTTTTTTGTCAGCAGTATTAAAGTATTATTTGGGTATATTAAAATCTTTCCATTTAAATCTTGAATTTGATTAGTTCTGACAAATTTATAATGATTGTGTAATCACCACCGTAATTATGATATTGAATATGTCCATCCTTCTAAATGTTTTGTACCCCCACCCCTTGCAGTTAGTCCTCTCTACCCAATTGCTTGCTCAGTCACTTATCTGCTTTGGTTTTGCCCGGTCTGGAGTTTTATAAACTGGAATCATATACAGTATATAGTTTTTTGTATCTGGACTCTTCCACTTAGAGTAATGCTTTTGAGATTTGTCCATGTTATTGCATGCATTCACAAGTTTGATTCTTTTTAATGCTAGGTAATTTTTCATTGGGTATCCCACAGTTTAGATATCCACTTGCCACTTGATGGCCATTTATTTGGCTGTCATGAGTAATGCTACTGTGAACATTCATATAAGACTTTAAATGGATGTTTGTGTTGATTTCTTTTGGGCAAATAAGGAGCACTGGGATTGCTGGATCATATAATAGACATGTTTACTTTTTGAAGACACTAACAAAATGTTTTCCAAAGTGACTGTCTCATTTTGTATTCTAATCAGCAACGTATGTAATTTCCAGTTGTTTGACACTCTTGACAACATTTGGTATTAGGTTTTTTTTTTCTTTTTTTTAGGCATTTTAGTGGGTATTTTATAGTATCTAATTGTTTTAATTTTCATTTTGTAAACAACGAGAAAGTTGAATATCTTTTCATGTGCTTAGTTGACATCTGTATCTCTCCTTTGTATTGTATCTCTGTGCACAGTGATAGTGTCATTTGTTTTATTGGATTACTAAGAGATTTTTAGATATTCTGGATAGGTCCTTTATCAATCCTATATTCATTAATATATATTCTGTTGGTATGTTTTCTTAGTCTTGCCTTTTCTTCTTTCAACATAATCTTTTAAAGAACATAATTTTTTTTATTTTGATGCAATCGTTTCATTTTCTTTCTTTCTTTCTTTTCTTTTTTTCTTCTTCTTCTTCTTTTTTTTTTTGGTACTGGGGATTGAACTCAGGGGTACTTGACCACTGAATCACATCCCTTGCCCTATTTTGTGTTTATTTAGAGACAGAGTCTCACTGAGTTGCTTAGCGGCTCGCCATTGCTGAGGCTGGCTTTGAACTCTCAATTCTCCTGTCTGAACCTCCCAAAGTGCTGGGATTACAGGCATGCACCACTGTGCTGGCTTCAAATTTCATTTTTAAAATATTTTTTCTTCAAATTTGTTGTATGGAGTTGAAAGCAAGTAACAGTTTATTTGTTTATTTGTTATTCCATGTGAATACATGAATGTACCAGGACCCTTTGTCAAAAAGTCCTTGTATGACCCTTTTTCTGGGACTCTCCTGAGTTCTGTTTTAATTGATCTGCGTCTGCTTAAGCCAGTAGTATATTGAGTTGACTACTGTAACCTCAAAATCAGGTTATTTTAGTTGTCTCTTTTTGTTCTTTCTTTCAAAATCATTTTGGCTATTGTAGGTCCTTTGAATTTCTATATAAATTTGCTATATCAATTATTGAAAAAAAATCCTGCTGAGTTGAACCTAGATTCAGATAGAGAGACCTGACTTCTTAATTGTATTGACTACTTCAACCCATGAATATGATCCTGCTCTTCATTTATTTTGGTCTTATTTTCTGTCAGCAATGTCTTGTGGTTTTCATTGTGTATAAATTTTAGTTCCTTTGTTAAACCATCTTTAAAGGTACTTTAATCAAGGAAATTGCTTTTTTTATTTCATTTTAGATTACTTGTTGATAAGTTATAGAAATGCAAATAATATTTTAAATATCAACCTTTTTTTAGTTTATTTCGTTAAACCTGCAAATTAGTTTTAGTATGGGGTGTGTGGGTGTGTGTGTGAGAGAGAGAGAGAGTGTTTTCCTGATCTGATTTCTTATAAATCTTGTTGGGATTAAAGATTGTATACTGTTGTATAAGAAAGGAGACAAGGAAAGCCAACCGTTATGATGTCACATATTGCATTGATAAACTGAGGCAGTGATAATCCTTTACAAATAATCACTCTTTTGCTTTGGACTGTTGATAAGTTGGACTTTGTATATTTAAAGTATTTAATCTATCTTGTTTCCTTCTTATCAATTATTTGTTCATAATGCTTTGGGAATATATTCCTTGATTTTACTGGTTTCCCTTTAATCAGCTATGAAGAGAAGATTCTTATTATCAATGAATTTTTACCAATTTATTGAAAGAATCATATTAAAGAAGGAAACATGAAATGTATACCTTAGGGCTGGGGTTGTGGCTCAGTGGTAGAGCACTTGCCTAGCATGTGTGAAGCATTGGGTTCAACTCTCAGCATTGCATATAAATAAATGAATAAAATAAAGGTCCATCAACATCTAAAAAAATTTTAAAAATGTGTACCTTATGTTGTTGTTTATTCATAGTTATGTTTATCCACTATATATATATGCATATATATATATAAAAAATCAAAGGCTCAATGTTCTCTCTGATAAGTGGATACTGATCTATAATGGGAAAGGGGGCATAGGAAGAATGGAGGAAGTTTGATTGGGCAAAGGGGAGGGAGGGGACATGGGGGTAGGAAATATGGTAGAATGAGATGGACATCATTGCCCTAGGTACATGTATAACTGCACATATGGTGTGACTGTACATCATATACAACCACAGAAATGAAAAGTTGTGTTCCATTTATGTACAATGAATCAAATGTATTCTGCTGTCATGCATAGCTAATTAGAATACATAAATAAATAAATAGCTTCTATTTTGTGTAGCAAGAGCTTTAAAAAACATTCTTTGTCAGCAGGGAGATTTCCAAAAGAATTAAAGGGGATGAGAGAGAGAGAGAGAGTGAGTGTTTTCTTGATCTGATTTCAATATGAAATTATTCATTTGGTTATGTACCAACATCATGGTGGTTTTTCTCTTACCTATTCTATAAATGTTTGTGAGTTTGAGCTCTGTAACTCCTAGCTCTCCATAGTTTTCAAATTTGTTCCTGAGACAAAGCGTTTTAGTATATTTTTCAAAGAGAATGTATCTCCATTAAAACAAACAAAGCATACCTATCTTTTTCTGAACTCCTCTGTGCCTTCACCTTACGAAGTAAGTTTTCTCCTAACATTAATTGAGGCAGCACTTATATAAGAGGGTAATATGTTTTCCCTTCTATGCATTTTTGTTTAATCTAGTAACTTAAATGCTATGCAGTCTTCCTCATGGGCTTTTTTAAAGATCACATTGTGAGCTTTATCTGTGCTGGATGTAAGCACATCCAGGGCTAACATTCCCTGGGCCGAGGAGTATAACCTTACAGCTATTTTTCCACTGGTCCAATTGGTTACTCACATGTGTAGTTTAGTCATTGTTTTCTCTCTATCCTTGGAACATGTATTGATTTCCTCCTTTCTTTACCAGCCTTACTTGCCACTTCTTTAGTTTAGGCCCTGTAGAGCACTCTTCTGGATCTCCATGAACGGCTTTTCCCGTTCTCCTTTCTATTCATCCATCTCCTCGTCAGATCTATCTTCTGCAGTATTGCATTAAATCTGACTCTGGTGATGTAGAACCTAACAAATAATATTAAATACCTGTTTATTGAATGAACTCTTGAATTTTTTATTTAGACTTTTATTTATTTTTTTTTTTAATTTTTTTTTTAAATGTTTATTTTTTAGTTGTAGGTGACAGAATAACTATTTTATTTTTATGTGGTGCTGAGGATCGAACCCAGTGCCTTATGCGCGCTAGGCGAGCACGCTACCACTAGGCCATAATCCCAGCCCCAGACTTTTATTTTTATTTCATTTTATTTGTGCCTATATTATGTAGGCTTCTTCGTTTTTAACATTCACTTTTACATTTTTCGTTAGACTGTGAAAATAGGGACACTCTATTCTTTGTGGTCTATGCAAGTATACTTCTAAACCTTGGATTAATTCATTTCTTTTGTTTCTGCTTGTGTAGACTTGAGAGCAATAAGTGGTGATTGTCATCCTTTAAAATGATTTCCTCACTTTCTTTTAGCTATTTGTGTGCCAGATTGAAGTCAATGCAAGCTTTCAAACGTAAGCAAGATATAGCTGTTTAGCTAAAATACTAGAGCTCTTATGTGCCAACATTTAAGAAATATACTTGTCTCATATATAGGGTAATCTTTTATTTATTTTTAAAATTTAATTATTATCCTCCTTGCCTAATTGAGTATTTGAGGAATATAATGAGTATGGCAGTCTTAATAACTTCTCATATTATTAGCATTCAAAATACAAAATGTTTCAAATTTGCAAGCTACTTATTTTAATATTAGTATTCAGACATTCCTTTAGACACTTTTTCCTGATAGAAAACCAAATCAACAGATTGTGTTAATTTCCATTATGCATAGATTTTTAAAACTGAAATAATCATTTCTCAATTAAGAAATGATTGAGATTTGAATGTAGTAGAAGACTAGGTGATTATTTAGTTGGTGAAAATGCTCTGCTCACAAAACCAGCCATGGAAATCAGTCTCAGTGTTCCTTGGTTATTTACTAGGATCAACCTATTTTAGCTGGTAATGGCCCCTCTATGAACTGGGTAGCAAGTAGGATTAAGAATGGATCAGAGCACATTCATTATTAGTGAGCCAAAGCCCTTGCTGACCACTGTTTCTAAGGTTGTCTTGTATATGAAGTTTAGCACATTTTACATTTGACTTGTGTTTAGGTGTATGCATTGTTGTTTAAACAACTTGTTTCTCTTGGTAAAGGTCAGTTTGTCTTTGTACTTAGTTACAGGTATGCTTTATTTTTTGTGAGTGATAATGACCAAACTTGGGGAAAATCCAAATTTTCCAAGATCACCCTAAATTTAGCTCTCTTAACTTTTCTTTAGAGTGAGGATTCATATCATCACTTACTGAAGTGTGTATAATATTGATTAGAGTTCATCTTTAAGTTTAATTTGTCACTTTTTTTCACATATAGTCAAGCTTTAACATTTGTATCTCATTGTCTGTCTAAGCTTAGTTTTTGATTACTTATAAATAATAAAAAATTAAGATAGCCTTAAAAAATAAACATCCTGTTAGTAAGGAATTAGAAAAATCTTCGATATTCATCACATATAGCATAAATTCATGTCATAAATGAGAATTGAGAGAATATAGACTGAAGATTTTTAGAATTCTTTATATTTTTCAGAAATGTCCATGCCAGATATTCTGAACAATCTTTCTAACACTTTCATATTTTTCCTTAATTCTGTCTTTACCCTATTTCTAAAAACCAGCAATTTTTGTAAGGATCTGTGCTATTTTTTTGTCAGTCTTGCAATTGCTTAGTAGTTATGGACCTGGGCAACTTTTAAAGGGAAATACTTGTTTTCATGTGTCTCAAATATAAATTTCTATGTTAATTTCTTTGTAAATTTTGTTATTGATTTGTCACACAAGAAACAAGGTTTTTGTCTTTTCCAGCTGACATGTTTAAAAATCAAAGGTTTAAAAACATAATGGGTAGCTGGCCACAAATTGCTTTAACAAACATTTTTTAAAAATATGGTCTTAGTTAAAAATATTCCAAATTAAAATTTGTAAAAATTATAGTGTTGTGATTGTAAAGGCAAAATTGAAACTTAAAGAATTTTTCCCCTCCTAATTTCCTGCTTTTATTCTTGCTGCTCTTGGGCCTATTCTTCAGCCTCCAAGGCTTTTCGAGTTGAGAGGTAACTGTTCTTACATCAATGTCAGTCTTACAGATAATAATAAACTACAACCTCACCACATATTTCCAAAGTCACAAGCCTAGATCTTTATAATATGATTTTATTCTCTCTAAAGCAATCCAGTTTTCAACATCTGCTAGCTAGTCTTGAACTGAAATATTCATAATAATGCTTTAAAGGTTTAATCACTGTTATTTATTCTTAATTGAATTATTTAAACCAATGAAGAAAAATAAGACTTTTTGTGAAATTAGGATCTGTTCTTAGTAAATAGAACATAAATGTTAAAATTTATGAAGTGTTTAAACAGTTTAGTTTGCCATAGCTAAAATATCACATAGCACCTACTTTTTTTGTTCTTGTTTTCTATTTTAGGTCACAGTGTGAGGAACGTCCAGGCTTTTGCAGTTCTTCAGAATGCATTTTTAAAAGCAAAAACCAACTTCCTTGCCCAAATCATCCTTGATGCCATCACAAATATTTACATGGCTGACAGTGCCAATTATTTCATCTTAGAGTCACAGCACACACTGTCACAGTTCGCAGAGAAGATTTCTAAACTCCCAGAAGTACAAAACAAATACTTTGAGATGCTGGAGTTTGTCGTTTTTAGCTTAAATTATATTCCATGTAAAGAACTTATTAGTGTTAGTATCCTCTTAAAATCTAGTTCTTCTTACCATTGTAGCATTATTGCAATGAAAACTCTTCTTAAGTTTACAAGACATGACTACATATTTAAAGATGTGTTCAGGGAGGTGGGCCTTCTGGAGGTCATGGTAAACCTTTTACATAAATATGCTGCCCTCTTGAAGGATCCAGCCCAGGCACTAGATGAACAAGGTAAAGCCTTTTCCATAACTTTGTTCTTATTTGACAGAGGAATTTAGGAAAATTGTTTTTTTCCTGCTGTGTCTTTCATTTGATTATTGATTTGAATGATTTCCTTATGTGTATTCTTATGACATTCTAGTGAATACTTCCCAAAGTTAACTGTTCAGTTCAATTTTTGTTAGATAATTTGAGAAGGGGATCCCAGAATTATTTCGCTGTAGTGGGGGACAGTTTAAAGTAAATGAAAACTGTGGAGAAACATCTATGATCCACATAACTAGTATGTATTACCTTCTGCTTCTAAGAGAATTTTTTAAAACTTCTAGAAATAATTGGAATTATTAATTAGAATTAAGAATAATTAAATATTTGTAGATATTTCAAAATATTTTAAATTACAGAGCAAATGTGCCTATTTTCTAATGTTATGTATATATACATATGTAACAGGTATATATGTGAACATGTGTGCTATACTTGTGTACATGTGATAAAACTACAGTAGTACTTCACAATTAGTATTAAATGTGAATTAATACAAGTTGAATAGGTCTCACTGTTACTAAATTTTTCTTTTTGATATGTTAAAATCTACCATTCTATTGACCTCCTTGATTAGAATCCCCAAGAGAAAGATATATTTAAAGATAGTGTTTTTATTTTTAAGATTTGTTAGATAACTGTAAGTTTCTAGCCACACCAAGATAAAAATCTTTTAGCATTGATTTTTAGCCTGCTTTTGGTAAATGTTGGACACGCATCATCTTAAAAGTTGTATTATGTTGGTTGTTTTACTAGAAAGTGACTGTTAAAGAAATATTAAAAGTAATTATGCATACACAACTGAATCAGCCTGTCACATTTGTGATTTAGATCTTTGAACTTTTTTTGTAGGGGACTCAAGAAATAATAGTTCTGTTGAAGACCAAAAACACCTGGCTCTGTTGGTTATGGAGACTTTGACAGTGCTTCTTCAAGGCTCAAACACAAATGCAGGTAATAAGAACAGCCACAAGCAAACTTACCTCTGGTTACTTCTTCTCTGGTGGGTTTTGCTACTGAAATGCTTTTATTACTTAGAGGAAAAACTGTTAATTCAATGATGGTACAATCATATCCCTGAAAATGTAACCCTTCCAAGTGTTAAAAACACATTAATGATAAAATATATAACATTGTTACTATTTAAAAATGTGCTAACTTGTCTTTTGTGTTGTGCTTTGTGGTTAAAGTATTCCTTTTAAAATTTTTACTTACATATGCACTCTTGTACAAATATTTTGCTTATTTAAATTATTTCTAAAATATTTGCTTCATATGATGGTTTTGTCAAACTTTTAGTGATATAAGTATTTTAGTCAGCTTTTTCATCTCTGTGACCAAAAGACATGACGAGAACAATGTAGAGAAGGAAGTTTATTTGGGGCTCACAGTTTCAGCGGTCTCAGTCCACCATTAGCTGACTGTATAGCTCTGCATCTGAGGTGGAACAGAGCATTATGGCAGATGGTCATAGCAGAGGAGAGCAACTCAGGTCATGACAACCAGGAAGCAGAGAAGGGACCTCCACTCATGAGGGACAAAGTACAACCCCTAAAGGCACATGCTCAATGACCTGTGTCCATCCAGTTAATCTAGATAAGTGGACTAATACAATGATTAGGTTAAGACTCTCATCATCCAATTATTTCACCTCTGAACTTTCTTACATTGTCTCATACATGAGCTTTAAGGGTAACACCTCATATACAAACCATGAAAACTTAAGAGCGTTATAATGGTACAATCTTTGGAAAATGTCGACATGATTCTTTAATAAATTTAATCTCTCAGATAAAAGATTTCATTAAATATTGTGCCTTAACTTTCATGTCAATATTTCTTCAATTCTTTTCTCTATATAATTGATAGCCCAACTGTATTTATAAAATATCATTCTTGCTTTTAAAAACAAGATTACTTGAAATTTTAGTCAACCGCAAAAAAATTTCAGGATAAAAGGTCAGTATAGCTTGAGAGGAATAAGTAGGGGTAGATGTGTTAGTCTCAGCTTGGATCATAGAGACCATTTCAGGATATGCTGAGAATACTGTATTGTATTGTAAGATACCAGTCAATAGATGAACGAATTAAGAAAGTTTGGTATATATACAGAATGGAGTTTCATTCAGCCATAAAGAAAAATGAACTTATGGTATTTGCCAGTAAATGTTTGGGAATGGAGAATATCATGCTAAGTGAAATAAGCCAGACACAGAAAATCAAGGGTCAGATGTTTTTTTATCATATGCAGAAGATAAAGCAAAATAAGTACAAAAGAGGAATAGGGATCAGGCATCAGAAAGGTATAGGAAAGATAAGTAAAGTAGGAGATCTAGAAGTGGGAGGAGGGACAGGAAAGGGAAGGAAATCAGAATGAACTTAACAAAATCATGCTGTATGCATATATAAATATAACACGGGGAATTCCATCTTTATGTCAATGTAGAAAGTGTCAGTCAAAAATAAACAAGCGAAAGGGCGAAGCATAAAGAGTAGAATTACTTGGAAGAAATGCTAATTACTGATTTATGTCACTTGGTCCTTTTTTTGTATTTGAAGATGACATTTGATGTGAGAACAATATCATTTGTGAGCAGAAGTACAGGGTATAGAGGTGGGCACTGTAGGTATAAATACTGCTTGGTCATTTACTAACTATATCACTTTGGACTTCTTTATGATAGGAAATGAGGATCAAATAAAATAAATGAAGGCTTTGGAACAAGACAGTGACTGATGTTTTCTGTGATAGAATTTGTCTTTGTTCTTATGCTCTGCCTGGCAAAAATTTGGTTCCTTATAATTTTTCCCATGGTAATTTGTTCCATTCTTGCTATTGTTTTGAAAGCCCTGTTCACTTTAAATCTCACTTGTATGGAGTATATTCATCTGAAAACCTATATAAATGGATTTCAGTGTTGGGTTTCCTGGTATCTGCCTATGAAATTCTGAATGTTCTAGATTTGGAGAATTTGGACATGGTGAACATACCAGGGAGTTAATCTTGTATTAGGAGTCTAGAGAAAATTTGCATATACTTTTGCTGACACTCTGCAGTGTAATTTTTGCATTGTAATTTAAAAGGCAAAATAGCTGGGTAGGTTTTACTTGATTTCTTTTGAATTACTTTACTGATGAAAGAAATTGAATTTTAATTCATACTTTTCTCAGAATATTTTAAGTTATTCAGTGCTGTATTCTTTCCCCCTTCAAGGAATTTTCCGAGAGTTTGGAGGTGCAAGATGTGCGCACAATATAGTGAAGTACCCTCAATGCAGGCAGCATGCCTTGATGACTATCCAGCAGTTGGTGCTCTCTCCAAATGGGGATGATGACATGGGTACTCTCCTGGGGTTAATGCATTCAGCTCCACCCACAGAATTGCAGTTAAAAACTGACATTTTAAGGGTAAGTTTGATGAGTGTGTGTCTGTTCTCTTACTACTAAAATCTGTGGTTATTTTGAAATGAATATTTAAGTTAAAGAGAAGGAAATTGAAAAATTCAAAGCATCAAAAAAAAAAATCCCCATAACTTTGTACAAATTAAAGATTTGGAAAACCGGTCATTCATGTCTTTCAGTATGTGTTGATTTACTGCTACTAAATCTTTGTAGTAGTTATCTTGGCTTATAGAAATTATCTTAAATTAAAGTGTATCAGTCAAATATAGCACTATAATATATATAAAATTATAATAAATGTAAAATTATATAAATATTTTATATTTATTACAGATATTTATAATAAGATATTTATAATAGATAATATTCAGTTGAATATTATCTATTCTATTGAAATCATTCAGTGTTACACATCTGTGAAATAAAATGTTTCACATAACATTGTATATCACAAATGTGTGTATGTGTGTGTATATATATATATAAAATAGATATTCTAGTAAATATCAAATTGTATATTAGAAGTTTTACATAGGATTTTATCATGTTGTTCCTTAGCAATCCTATAAATTAGAGTTCTATTTAGCAGATCAGAAAACTTAGGCTAGATGGTTTCTGCAACTTGGATATGTTTATATGACAAACTGTGAAGTGGCAGAGATTTCAGTTCCCACATTTTTTCCACAACACAATTATACTTTACCAAGATTTGCATACACATATTCTCTCACATTACTAGAATTACTGGCATCTCAATGTAAGAAGTTTTTAGACTTAAACTGAAATTAAATGTTTCACTTTTGACTTATTTACAAGTGAATTTAGTAATGCAAGTAAGGTAAAATGGATAAACATATAAAACAGTTTTTCCATTTACTAGAAATGAATGTAATTGTAATAGCAGCTTTCATTAACTGCTTACTGTGTCAAATACTATTCTGTGCATTTACATGCATCTATTTATTTAATCTTCTTAATAAAGATAGGTACTATTAGTATTCCTGTTTTATTATAGATTACAAACTAACACATAGACTGGTTAAACAGCTTGCCTAAGTGTATGTGTCTAATAGGCAGAGGAGCCAAGATCTGGACTCATGTGGTTTCTTTACAGAGTTGTGCTTTTAACTTCTGTGATGCAAATAACAATAATTTAATCAAAAGAGACATAGCCCTTTTTTTTGGCTAGAAACCTGCCTTTGTATTTAAATAACATTTGTGTAAACTGAGAAAAATCCATTAAAGTTTACATTCTTTCATTTGTTTATTGATGCATGGTTTCTAAATACCATTTTCCATTATAAGGAACCCGAATGAGAAATCATTGATTATTAGGCTGGGGAAGAAAAAGAATCAAAATGAGCTTAAAACATTTTATTTAGTCAAAAAGTAAGGTAGAGATCAATGTGAATGAGAAAGCAAATAAATGAATAAATAAATAGAAACAAACATAAATGGAAGACAAGGAACAGCTCTTATTTATAGTCAAAAGGTAGATAATCTTCATTTGCAAACTGTCATAATAATTGATTCAGGTAAAAATCATCACTAGCTGCTAAAGACAGAGGATGAAAGTTTTAGGGTTAACAGGGCTTTTGTTTTGTTTTGTTTTGTTTTTTAACATAGTCTCAAATTCTACCCTCAAAAGTTTCAATGGACTCTTCCTTAACCAAATGATCAATGTTAATTTTGCCACTAATGGTACAAATGAATAGCATGTGCCTCCTAATAGGAAGCTCTGAGAAGATTTGAGCATCACTTTTTTGTTTTCTCCTGCCAAAAGTGTGTGATCTAAATTTGATTATTAGAAAACATCAGGTAAGTCCAAATTGGGAGGCTTTCTACAAAATATCTGTCCTGTACTCTTCCAAAGTGAAATAGAAAATGGCTCAGAAACTGTTCTCTAGTAAAGAGGGTGATGTAACTCCTCCATGCAGTGAATGATCTTGAATTTTCTTTTGCCATAAAGGTATTACTGGGATTTGGCAAAAAACACAATTAGGTCTGTGGTTTAGATAATTCTATTGTTTCAGTGTTCCATTTTCTGATTTTTATCATTATAGGCAAGAGAATTCCTTTTTAGGAAAGAACACATTGGAGTTTTTAGGGGCAAAGGAAAGTGGGAGGTAGGGAGAAAGAGGTAGAAAGAGAGAGAGTTAACTGTTAATATGGAAGAGATATTTCAAATTCTTTGAACTATTTTTACAGTTTTTCTTCAAGTCTAAACTTATGTCAGAATAATAATAACAGACAAAAATAAACCAAAAAAACAGTATGTTTACCTTGACCTTTTAGGCCCTTGTAACTTATCTCTCTCCCCTCAGACTTATTTCTTTCTGTTACTCTCACCTATAAGTGAGGGAAAAAATAATGGTTTCCTCTATCCTCCTCAATTACTAGCTGGAAATGACTTTTGTAAACAAGGACAGATTAGTGAGAGAAAAACAAGCAGAAGATTGTAGGCTGTAAACTCATGTGTATGTGACATACACAGGGAAGGAACAGTTCTCAAAGAGGTGGCTTAGAACTCCAAGTTACATATCATCTTCAACAAAGAAAAGCCAATTTTTAGAGAAGGGACAAGATAAAAGAAATGTACTGTAGGGAAGGAAAATTGTGGGAAGGCAAAGAAATGGTAGGTAAAGGCTAGCGATACAGTTTGTTGTGTAGATTCCTCTAGCACCTTGTCTAGGTTAACAGTGGTCTGATTTTGTCTTCATGATGAAACTTTGTCCTTCCTGGTACAGAAGCAAGGAGAACACCAGTGCCTTTGTAAATTTAAGTCCTGTTTTAGACAGATACGAGGAGGGCAGAGAGCTTTTCTTTTGTATCTGTTTCTTAATTGCTTTCAGCTCAAAATAATTGTTACACAAAAGTGGAATACTTGGGGGCATCTGGTCTCCTGCATACCCCATTTCAGACACAGACATAACAGGAATTGTCTTTGCTTTTATTTAACTAAATTTCTCATCCATAATGAGAAGTTAACATTTTTCCTTTATGTTTTTGTGTATTTCATCCTGTTTTGAGCATAATGATAATTTCAAGTATGCAATTTTTAAAAGGCAATATAATTTATCTCATAGACAAAATAGAAGTTGACCTCAGTATTAATATTTGAGAAACTTTGTATATTTGAATTTTGGAGAGAAAACAAAGGGCTTCAAAAGATATTAAGATTGCCAACTTTTTGGGGGGTTGGTGGTACCAGTGATTGAACTCGGGAGCACTCAACCACTGAGCCACATCCCCAACCCTAGTTTGTATTTTATTTAGAGATAGGGTCTCACTGAGTTGCTTAGTGCCTCGCTGTTGCTGAAGCTGGCTTTGAACTCAAGATTCTCCTGTCTCAGCCTCCTGAGCCGCTGGGAGCCACTGGGATTACAGGAGTGCGCCACCTCACCAGGCCTTGCCAATGTTTTTGACATATGTTTCCTTCCTTTTTTGGTACCTTTTTAATTGGATTTGTAAAATATTGGTAGTTAGAGCCAACAAGATGTAATCAGCCAATCCATAATTTTGAGGCATTGTTGCTGTAGTTAATGTTACTGACTCTTAGGCTGGACGGGTACCTGAGGTATGGTGTTGACAGATTTTCATAGTGCAGATATTCCTACTAAGACCTGTTGTTGGCCTCAAAGTTGGTGAATGTGGATTGAGAGGAGATGTACAGTAGACCCCATTACGGAGTATTCCACATGCATTGATAATAGTAAAATATAGAAAATAATTAGCAAGTAATGTATTTTGAGTATTACATTTGTTTTTAAAATAATGTACTTAGTTGTAAACTTACATAACTTATTTTTTAATTATGACTGCCTTTAACAACTAACTCACAGAATTCCTGAAAATACGACAGCTGACTCTTAAAAGCTGATGTGAGCCACCCATAGCATTCTTCTCATTTGAGGGCATGAAATTTTGGTGCTGAAAGCAGTGGGGAGAACTTAGGATCTCAATTTCATTTTCCACTTTTGCCACATTCAGAACTGCCTCAGTGCCTTCATTCAACTAGCATATATCACAGACTTATGTGATTTAATTTGTAGTTATTTTGTGTACAAACCTGAATCCCATGTGTTCTACAGTACAATTCTGCTGACATGCAAATTTGAATTGCATACATTAATTAATGCAGATGTAAGTGATAATTTTGTCTAACTACTGAGCATCCAGATCTCACTGTAACTTTAATGCTTGCTACTCATCATCATTTATTGATTTAAGCAATTAAATCAATTAAAACAATTAAATTATTTCTGATATTTGAAAGCTTTCAAATACTGAGATTATGCTGTAATGTCACAGTGCTCACAGATGCCAGTTTTGAGGAAGAGATGGATCTTCCCAGAAAGATGTAATACCGAGTATTGAACTAAGGATTTATAAGCCCTTTTTTTCTAGCCTCTGTCATAATTATAACTAATGCTATGAGTTTTATACGTTTTACTTTAATGCTGAACTTACTCTTTGTCATCTATAAAATTACATTGTCAGTTGCCATATATGTACGTTTTGATCAAATGAGAGACCACATATACATAACAGGTCCCATAAAATTATAATGGAGTTGAAAATTTTCTGTCATCTAGTTACTTTATTGTACCATATACCCTAGGTGTGGGTGGACTATACCATCTTAACATTGTATAAGTGCACTCCATTGTTCACACAACAACAAAATTATTTCACATCACATATCCCCATTGTTAAAGCAACATATGACTGTACTTGTCAGTTTTTGTCCCAATGTTTTCAAAGATAGTGGTAGGCTTATATGCCAAGCACTTTTTTAAGAGTTTTACGTGTTTACTGTAAGCTAATTTGTTGTTATTGTTTCCATTTTCTAAGAGGGCACTTGTGCACAGAAAGATTGAGTAACTAGTACAGTAAAACACTTTAAAGCTGAAGTCAGAACTTGAACTAGGCTTTTTGTCTAGCTTTTGCATTTAATCTTCAGGCTGGGTCGTATGATTTTTTTGATTGTTAAAAAATCTTGTATCAATGAGTTATATTGCAAATATAAATACAGTTTATTAAATTTGACAAGATATGGAAACTATTATTACCAAATATTACTAAAGTGGAAATTTGTTGTTTGCAAAATAGTGGAAGAAATATACTGTGGTTTTATGTTTAATTTACATAGACAGATTGCATATTTCCTGTCTTTCAACATAATAAGACTTAGGTACATATAATGAAATCTTTAAAATTTCTGAAACAATGTACTTCAAAAAGATGGTTATATTTGTTGACATATTGATATGTAGCCTTTCCAGTATATCATTAGAAATGCATAAGGTATATTAATAAAATGATTTTTTTCAAATGCAGTGACTGGGACAATTATAAATTGTGTATTAATAATAGTAGATATCTGCTGTCTTACAAGAACTGAAACAGAAAGGACAGGAGCCCACAGGTGCCACAAGTAGAAAATTTCACACCATAAAACTGTTTCATATCAAAAATTTTAAAAATATAGCATCAAATTACCTTCAAGCTATGTGTATAAGGTGCATACAAAACATAAATGGCTTTCATATTCGGGCTTGGATCACATCCCTAACATATCTCATCATATATATGCAAATATTCTGAATAAACCTGAAAAACTTCTTTCTGGGTTCCAAGCATTTCGGATAAGAGATACTCAAGCTGTAGTATCTAATAATACATAGGATTGTTGAGAGGATTAAATTAACATAATGCATGAAAGCATTTAATGCCTAATACATGGTAAGTGCCCAGTAAAATATTAGGTGATGTCATAATGTGGTATTTTAAATATAAGCTAAGTTAAAAGTATAACAGACAGTTCAATCAGTTTGTTAACTGATAGTTAACAAAGTTTGATATACTTACTTGCTTTAGGTTTTGTTTCTTACTGCTTATAGCTATTCTGGGAAAGGGTATATTTTTATTTCTCCCAATTCATTTTGCAGATAGAATGTCTAATAAGCCCTATGAACTAAATCCTTTTTCAAAGACATGAGAGTATGGACATTTCATATGAATTAAAAAACCCCAAATCTTGTCCACCCTGATTATCTCTCAAATTCCTCCTAGAATAAATCAATTATGTATGCATACACAGTTGTGTATAATGCATGATGGTGTAAAATTAGACTAAAATATTTATTTTACTTATTTAAAATTACTTACTGAAATCACTGAATTCATTGATATCATTATCCATTATAGGCAAAAAAAGATTTTTAGCCAACATTTAGATAACTTCATTCTATCAAAATAAATGTAGGGTAGTGTTACCTGAAGTTATCTTCTTAATCTAATAATGACATTTTAAAATCAGCAATATTTGATGTGGTTTATAGAACTAGATATTGTGGGGCTGCGGTTGTGGCTCACTGGTAGCGCGTTTGCCTAGCACGTGTGAGGCACTGGGTTCGATCCTCAGCACCACATTAAAAAAAAAAACAAAAAAAACAAATAAAGATAAAGGTATTGTGTCCATCTACAACTACAAAAAAATATTTAAAAAAAGAACTAGTTATTGTGTAAATGATAATAACCTTTATATCAAATATTCACAGACTGGTATTCCCCTTTGATATTTATACATGGTAGCTTTTTGGCTTGATTTTTTAAAATTTTAATTATGTTTGTTTTTGTCTTTTGTTCACCATAGGCCCTCCTTTCAGTCCTTCGAGAAAGCCATCGTTCAAGAACAGTTTTTAGGAAAGTTGGAGGATTTGTGTACATTACATCCTTGCTTGTTGCTATGGAAAGATCTTTGAGCTCTCCCCCCAAGAATGGCTGGGAGAAAGTGAACCAGAATCAAGTATTTGAACTTCTCCACACGGTGTTCTGCACATTGACTGCGGCAATGCGCTATGAGCCAGCCAACTCTCATTTCTTCAAAACAGAGATTCAGTATGAGAAGTTGGCAGATGCTGTTCGATTTCTTGGCTGCTTCTCAGACCTAAGAAAAATAAGCGCCATGAATGTCTTTCCCTCAAACACACAGCCATTTCAAAGACTGCTAGAGGAAGATGTGATCTCAGTGGACTCAGTGTCACCCACTTTACGGCACTGCAGTAAACTCTTTATTTACCTCTACAAAGTAGCTACAGATTCTTTTGACAGGTATGGCTATCTTCCAAATTACAGGGTATAGTCAGCATTAATGTCCACATTAAGATTTGAATTATGCATTAATCCAAAGGCAAATGAAAACAAATGAATCATCTGTCCTGTTTGCTTGAAGTGTATCACTTGGGAAAAATACCATTGACATCATGCTAAGTTTTCAATATGAAAGTGTATTATTTGAAAATTCTGATTCAGTTAGCTCGTATTGCACTTAAGGGCACAGTTTCCTTTATTAATGAATTTATATGAAATTTCCTTTATTAATGATGTTTACTATTCTTTTTTTCCCCTCTTATCCTTAAAAAACATTAGGTGCTTCAAATTTACAGATACTAGTTATCAACAGGAGAATATGCTTATGATTATACTTATTTCCGGACAGATGGCAGATAACCTGTCATTCTCAACATTTCATAATTCTTGAAAAATGATATAGCCCTGTGAGACATATCAGTGTCTTGAATCATCAAGTTCAGAATCCTTCAGAGTCATTTACTCTTTCCTTCAGTAAATAAGTGCTTAATGAAAACCTGCTACATGCCAAATCATTGTGTATTCTATCATTCAGGATTCAGTTTTGTACAAGACTGCCTTGGTCCTTGTTGTCCTTTAGTTGATAATATAGACATATAAGTAATTATAATGTATTGTGACAAATTGAGTGATGGGGAAAATTCAGGTTTCTAAGTACGAACATTGGAGAGCTACTTTTATCTAAATCACTATTTTCAGTGCTTCTACTGTGTTTTCAATTAAGTTCTCACTTTGAAAATAACGTAAGAGTGATCATGCTAAGTTATGTCTTCCAAGCATTATCACTTTTAACAGTACCATAGTTTTGTGAGTGAATTGTTTCTATATTGCACCCATAAATAGACCAAGTAAGTAACAAGAGCCTCTAATAGGTGTTATATTCTTTAACAGGTAATATCAACTTTTAAATATCTACTGAGATGTTTCTTCTTAACAATACTTTTTAGTCTTTAATAATTAGATTTGAAAATCCAAGTATTGTAAGAAAAATTATTTCCAATTTTCCCATCTTGAAAGTAAAATTGCATGTATATTCTTAATTTCCAGGTAAACGTGGGATTGTATGGTACTGTAGGAAAAACTCTGTAAATTTGTATAATCAAATTCAGCTTCTGTTTTCTACTTATTCTAGTTCATATGCTTCATTTTTAGTTTGCATTATTAAAAACAGGGCTTTACAGCACTGTTTAACAAATGTGTTAAATGTTTACATTAGTAGGGATGAGTGCCTGCCTTATGCATGCTCTTCTGTGTCACTTAGTGCATGAGGTGTAGTCTTGTTCCTCATTCCTGCTGAATATAGAGGATGCTCCTTATTAAACCGTCTTGTGAAACTAACCAGCTGCCAACCTGGTGCTCTCTTCTAACCTCTCTAAACCACCCTGTCTGTTTTGTCGTCTGTAGTCGTGCAGAACAGATTCCTCCTTGCCTGACAAGTGAGTCTTCTCTCCCCTCTCCTTGGGGGACACCAGCTTTGTCAAGGAAAAGGTACTGATCTTAATAAGAGAAGTCAATCTTTATCTCTGTGGGGTTTTCCTGTGCTTACTTATATGTTAATGTGGTTGTTGTGTTTGTAACTTCAGGGAGTTTGGGGCTATTTGATTTCTTTTTATACTTTTTTAGGTTTTAAGGTTACTAATTTCCCTTTGGTATATTAATGAGAATAAAATGTATGCTATTAAGCTGAGGGACATGTAGAATTTTGTCATTCATTTTAATTATTTAGTCACAACTACACATTTTATAGCAGGCATATCGTATATTAAAAATAAGTTAGAAGTGAGGATGCAATGCCTCTTTAGATATTGTCCACTTTTTCTTTCACTTTCATTGTTGTTGGGGGTCAATCTTTGGTTTTTACTGTTACTCCAAAATGAACTCATAGGGCAGGAAGTAAATGTGTATTTTCCTAATCAGACTCAACCAGTTGAAATATGGTTCCCTAATGGAGAGTTGCCAAAGCTAAACTTTGAAAAAGATGAAGTAGAAAACTTACCCCAGTTTTTATGTTCATCCATTTCATGTGAATCTGTAAGTTTATCCAATCTGCCTTGTATGTAGAGCTTATAAATCTAAAAAAAAAAAAAACAACAACCAAAAAACAAAAAAAAGCAGTTGATTGACAAAGGTACAGTTAACATCCATTTAAGATTTCACTTGCACCCTCTACTCAGATTGTTCATAGTCCTTGCGTTTGGCATTAAGTAATCTTCTTTCCTCTGTTTTCCTCAAGTCATAATTCTTATAAATACGTCAGGTGTAGCTTTTGAAAATTGAATCCTGAAAAAAACATAAGTATATTGTTTTAATCTTTATACTTCTGTTCAGATTTTTAAACTGGAATATGATCGTAGTTACTGCCTTAATAGTATTCATCACATAACCTCAGATTGAAAATATTTTTTTAAAAATTGTGGTAGTACTGAACTTGTGCAGACTTTTTCTTATTATTAGTCCCTAAACAATACACTATAATGACTATTCATGTAGTGTGTTCATATTGTACTTAGGTATTACAAAAAAAAATCTAGAGAGAATTTAAAGTATATCAGAAGATGTGCTTAGGTTATATGCAAATGCTGTGCCATTATACATAATTGATAAACATCCATGGATTTTGATATCCACAGGAGATCTGGGACCCAGACTCCTGGGAATACTGATGGTTGACTATGTATCTATAGTAGTATTCATTAGATAGGTGGAAAGACATAGTTTCCTTTCTTCTTAAATTTATACTAGGGCTTACACCTCATTATAGTTAACAATGGCATTGTTCAACATAGTCTTAAATGAATTTAGGATTATATGTTATATTTGTGCCCCAAAGCTATTATTTCTTTTCTTATTTTTCTTTTCTTTTTTTTTCCTTAGTAGCCATAGTTAGAGATGAAACCCAGGGCCTCTCCCATGCCAACCAAGTGCTCTATACAGAGCCACATCCCCAGCCCATGTCTCTTTTATATTTTTTAATAGCTGATCTTAATTCGAGAAACTAAATAAATTTGAGTTTACTTACTATAGCTTTCTGTTGTTAAAATTAATAAGGTAAGAGATTTTTGTGTTTGACAATTACTGTTTGCTCACTATCCCAAAGAACTACTGAATACTAGAGAAATAATTTTAGGTATTAAATGGGTTAAATTACTAAAGATTATAATTTTAAAATATAGTGATCATATCATAAATGGTAAAGGGCTAAAAATTGTTGTGTTTAAAGACATTTAGTCCTTTATAAATATTAACTGAGACCCACAAAAGAGATTTACAGATTAAAGGAATATATTTTTTAAAACATCCATTATAACTTTTGTTATTTAAATGGCAATTGAACAAGGGAAAACAACATTTTCTTCCTTGGCATGATTATTTATGACTTTATATCAGAAATGTTTACGCATTGCTTGCAGCAGTTACATGTGGAAATACCAAGTCTTTAAGGGAAAACTGTTGCTGAGTCAATAGAACTAGTTGAATGAATCTCCTAATCCGTTTGAGTTCTCCATCAGAGATACATATTGATGCTATCCCAAAGATGGGAAGCCCTTGATATTGTTCATGCTAATACCATCTGTGCTGACATTTTCAGGTTGTCATTCTAGTCAGGTTACATACATTTTATTTAAAAATAAAAATCATAAATTAGTAAATTATACATTGTTTTTACTTCACAAATTCAAATACATTACCTTCTGAAGTTAGAATTTTAGTCGCACTATTTCTATAAGTTCTCAAAAAGTCACATCAGTTCATGGGCATCTTTTTCTTTTGGCAAAACATCATGGTTTTTTGTTGTTGTTTTGGAAAAAGGATAAAACGTTTTTATAACCTGCAGAAAATTCAGATACAAAGAAGAGTTGAATTTGTGGTATTTGTCTGACATGTGAAATCCTGGAGAAAATCTCTAATTATTTTAAAGACTGGAGAGAAAGACCTCGCCAAATTATACCTAAACAGTGTTTAGAGTTAGAGGAAGTGAAAACAAATTACAAAATAATCAAAACTATACCAAGTAGATCTGCCAGGGAGGAAAAGATGATGAGTACTAGTTACTGTGCAAATACGGAGCCCATTATTCAGTGTCTCTGTACACTTGATAAAGCAAACCAGATTCAGAATTTAACTGTGTATTCCCCAAAGAGGTAAATGAGTCTTAAATAATGAGAAGTTAGGTTGAAATATTAACTAGGAATTTTTATAAATTTTCAAAATAAATTCAGCATAAAAATAACTGAATTTTGAAATGTCATTTGTTCTTTGTCAGTGTTAGCTCTTGCTTGTGAATTAACTGTTTAATAAGTTTACCATAATCCATAAATTTAAAAACTGGTAGTACCTATGGGGCTTAGTAATAATTAAGGTTATTTAACCCTGTCATAATATACCTAATTTTAGTTAATAAGTATCATATTAGATGTTAACAATGTTTGCAGCGTTTTTCTGGTTTGAAAATCATGTAGTTTCTTTATGAGAATATTATTTTCTTATTTAAGATTTAAATAATTTACCACTATAATAGTTATTATATATTAGGAAAAATTCAGTTTCCAAAGACATAAAGGTGTCTTTCTGGTTTAGCCATACTTTAAGTTCTAATCTGGATTAAATTTGTTACTTCAGTAATAGGTTTGAAAGTAAGTATAAATTCAATTAGAATCTGTTTTTCTCACATTTGAGTTACTTTTTATATGTAATGAAATAATTTTTTTATGAAATATCTGAAGTCAGTGGTTAGGAATCCCTGTTAGACGATAGAAGAAATATGAATCTTTTTTTCTAGATAGCTCAAAATATTTTAAGGAACAAAAGGAGCAACACAGAAGGGTACCTGTTAAAAATAAAGATTTAGAAATCTATAAGTAAGTTTAAAAATTAAATTTTTCTAAATGAAAAACAGCAACATACAGGGAGTGAAAACATGAATGGGTAGAGGATATGCTTCTGACTTTTAAATAAACTAGGAGAGTCCATGTGCTTTTTTATAAGTGAAGCTGAATGCTTTCTTAGAATCTGTTTAAAAGAGAATGGTGCTTTTTTTTGAAAACATGGCAGTTGCCAATTCTTTGCTACTAATTCACTGATGTAAAGCGTCTGTTTCCCAAGCTGCTTTCATGCCAGAGAGCTGAAACTGCACTGCTCTCAGTGACAGAGCTCAGCATTAGACAAATTATACTGAGACCGACTCATCAGAACAACAAGCTTTCATAGACCGTAGCCACAAGCATCTGTTTCTTAGTGCCAAGATGCAAAGTGTGCAAAACGTATGAATTGTAGATTAATAGTATGAAATAGGAGATACCATTGATAAGAAAAAACATGGACATTCAGGACATGGGTGCCCTTTCTAACTTAAAAAAAAGATTGTTGCATGACGTATGCCTTCTAAGTTTCTTTAAAAATTGGAATGAATATTTTCAGTGGTAGTAGAAATCAATTTAAGAGATGATTGTATTCTAAATAATTTAAAGGAAAACTTCAATGATGTTTACCCTCAGGTGACCTGACTCTGAGCCAACTCTAACTCAAGTTACCCCAGTAATAGAATAAGCCATTAGACATTTGACATTGTGTTGCCCATGGGTTAATGAAGGATTTAAAACACAGGCAATTGCAAAAGAAAACAGTCTCATTGAGAGATTAATTTAACTTGATTGCTCCTCAAATATTATTTGAACTTTGATCTTTCTGGAGCTTTGAATCTATTTCTGTAACTTTAGCTATTCATTACATCTCCTGCAATAATGCCATTCTTTAATGAAATTACCCAAATAGTAAATGATAAAGACATATCAGAGCCAAGAAGAATTGATAGTTAAATTGTCTATGTGTGACTCACTAAGGGTTGATACTAAGCCAGGCGCGGTGGTGCGCATCTGTAATCCCTACACTTTGGGAGGCTGAGACAGGAGAATCGGGTGTTCAAAGCTAGCCTCAGCAGGGGCGAGGTGCTAAGCAACTCAGTGAGACTCTGTCTCTACATAAAACTCAAAATAGGGCCGAGGATGTGGCTCAGTGGTCGAGTGCCCCTGAGTTCAATCCCCAGTAACCAAAAAAAAAAAAGAGTTGATACTATATTGCTTTTGCTTTTTCATATTCTAATCATAAAGTGTTTATAACCCACCCCCGAGTGGTAAGGCTTTTTGCTTATCAGTGAATAAAAGTAACAGAAGATGAAGAAAATGAACTGAGAATGTAGTTGGAATTAAAAGCCAAATAAACCTTTCTTTCTTTCTTTCTTTTTTTTTTATAGGCATGCATATCATTCTGTTTCAACTCCCCCTGTCTGCCCTGCGAAAAATGTTGCTGACCTGAAACTGCATGTGGCAGCATCCTCTCTCCAGAGCTCTGACGCTGTTATCATCCATCCTGGAGCCATGCTTGCCATGCTGGACCTCCTGGCCTCTGTTGGGTCAGTGACACAGCCAGAAGTAAGCTTGGATATGTTAGTTCCTTCCCATCTTTAATGAGTGAAAGGAATATGTGTGCATGTATGAGCTGAGGGGAGGAGGAGGGCAGGAAGAAGGAAAGTGCTAGGAAGTGTTACCTATCACATACTAAAGCAGGTAAAGGAAAAAACAGCATTTTGCTATTTGAGTCTTACCTTCCAGGATGTGTGGTGTTTGTGTATATATTAGAATACAATTCATTTGTTATAGAGGCAATCAATATAATTTCTTCTGAAGTAGGAATAATTGTTTCCCCTTGTAAATCCTGCTTAGCAGTGGGAATTGTTAATGAACGATAAAGAGAGGAAAATGACTGGAGATACTACATTGAACTATTTAACTGTTTTGGCTTATAGCACTCAAAAGTTCCAATGAGTTGGAGTTCGGGGAACTGTTTTTGTTAAAATATTGCATGGTCTCTAGGGCCACAAATGTAAACGACAAGCATTCCTTTCAGCTCTTTAGCTATTAGATGTAAAGAAAAAGACTTTGCACCAACTATTTCTATAAAAATAGAACTACTATTAGTTTTAAAGTCATATAATCCGAAATAATTGGAAGATTGTAGAGTCAGCTATGTGTGCTTCTAGCAGAATTAAAGTATTAAATTTTTAGATGGCTGTGCTCTGGGAGTGATGTATTAGTCTGATAAGACAGTTACTTAATTTGAATACATTTTCAAACATCTAGGGACCTCATATTGAAAGGTATGCTTCAGGTAGAAAGAACTGTCACCTGTGTCACTAAGAATGCCATGATGATATGAATTTCTTTGTTGACTTTAGCATGCTTTGGACCTTCAACTTGCTGTGGCAAATATTTTACAATCCCTGGTGCACACAGAAAGAAACCAGCAAGTCATGTGTGAAGCTGGTCTTCATGCACGGCTGCTGCAGAGGTGTAGTGCTGCCCTGGCTGATGAGGACCACTCTCTGCACCCACCCCTGCAGCGCATGTTTGAACGCTTGGCCTCCCAGGCCCTGGAGCCCATGGTGCTGAGGTCAGTAAGTCTCTTTTTCACATTAAATTGGCTAAAGTTAGTCCTGGCCATTCCTAGAGTCTTCATGATTCAAGCGTTCTCACTGTGGTGGGCACATTCAGATACCTGCAGGCAAAAGCTAAACAACAAATATGGACAAAATACTTAAAATATAGCACTTTGAAACAAATCTGCTTATTAGTAAACAGTGTTTCTGTTCATTGGTTATTTCTTCTACTTGAATCTAGCAAACTCATTTTCTTTGAAAATAAAATCATGTTAATTATGTATAGTACTTAAATCTATATATTTAAGAACTTTTTGTATGTAATAACTTATAAAAGGACTTCTTAAATTTTTTATTTTTACATAATTAGATATTCACAAAAATTTGTAGGTCAGAGAGCTTCCTTGTTGCCTTCTGCAGTTTCCTCCAGTTAACTCTTACATAACTATAAGACAGCATTAGAGCCAGGACATGTATGTTGGTATGATATATCTATGTGTGCATGAGATTCTCTTTTATTATGTCCATGTGTAAATTTATATGACCACCACACAATCCAAGATGTCACAGATATCTCCCAGTGCTCCCCCTTTATTTTCACACCCATTCCCTTATCTTCCACCATCCTCGAGTCTTGGGAACCACTGCTGTGTTCTCCATCTCCATAATTTTGTCTTTTGAGAGTGTTATATATATATTATGTGGTATATGACCTTTTGAGATTGACAGTTTTCACTTACCAGAATGTTATTGAGATGCATACAGGTTATGTGTATCCATAGCTTCTTTTATTTACTGAATAATATTTTGTGTTGTGGATGTACCACAGTTTGCAAATCATTCAAAAGTATATTCTTGACAACCTCTTATAGTGTAAGAGAAACAGTGCTGTTATTGTTTTAGACAAGAAACATTTAAACTTTGTTTTTACACTTTTTTTGGTATATTTTTCTTGAAATTACATAGCCAAATAGATTTAATGCATAAATATTGTGTTCTTTCTCTTTTCTTTTTCTTTTTTTGGTACTAGAGATTGAACTCAGGAACACTCGACCACTGAGCCACATCCCCAGCCCTATTTTGTGTTTTATGTAGAGACAGGTTCTCACTGAGTTGCTTAGAGCCTCGCCATTGCTGAGGCTGGTTTTGAACTCGCGATTCTCCTGTCTCAGCCTCCCTAAGTGCTGGGATTACAGGCTTGTGTCACCGCGCCGGCTTGTGTTCTTTCTTATTTTTTTAAATTTATTTATTTATTCTATTTAGGTTTACATGATAGCAGCATGCATTTTGATTCAATGTACACAGATGGAGCACAACTTTTCGTTTCTCTGGTTGTATGTGATGTAGAATCACAACATACATGCAGTCATACATAAAGCTAGGGCTATGATGTGCATCATATTCCACCATCTTTACTGTCCTCATGCCCCCTCCCCCCTCTAACCCCTGTGACCAAAGTTCCTCCATTCTTCCCATGTCCTCCCCCACATTATGGATCAGCATCCACTTATCAGAGAGAACATTTGGCATTCGGTTTTCTGAGATTGGCTTACTTCACTTAGCATGATATTCTCTGATTCCATCCATTTACCTGCAAATGCCATAATTTTATTCTCTTTTGTTGCTGAGTAATTTTCCATTGTGTATATGTACCACAGTTTCTTTATCCATTCATCTATCGAAGGGCATCTAGGGTGGTTCCACGGTTTAGCTTGTTGTGAATTGAGGTGTTACAAACATTGAAGTGGCTGTGTCACTGTAGTATGCTGTTTTTAAGTCTTCTGGGTATAGACCAAGGAGTGGGATAGCTGGGTCAAATGGTGGTTCCATTCCAAGCTTTCTAAAGAATCTCCATACTGCTTTCCAGATTGGCTGTACCAATTTGCAGTCCCACCAGCAATGTATGAGCGTGCCTTTTTCCCCACAACCTCACCAACACTTATTGTTGTTTGTATTCTTGATAATTGCCATTCTGACTGGCATGAGATGAAATCTTAGGGTAGTTTTGATTTGCATTTCTCTAATTGCTAGAGATGTTGAACATTTTTTCTTTCTAATAAAAATATGCTCATTTTATCATTTGGGGACTATATGTTGCTCTCTTCATTAGATTATTTTATCTGCTATTAAAGTATTACTGCCATATAATACTTCTACAGGTGTTCTTAAAAATGGTTGAAATTTGTTATTTTTTAAACAGACTACAAACAAATGGTGGATTAATAAAACCATATATAATAAACATTTGTCAAGCAGTGTTGTATCAGTGTGCTAGGTCTTGATAATACCAAGATGAAAGACAGTCACACTCCCCTCATCTTTCAGCTGGTGGGTGTATTCAGTCTTTATAGCATTGAAGATAGTATTGATATTTCCCCACATCCTTTTTGATAATCTACTATTTTAAAAGTAAAGGAAGTTGAAGAGATTGTTTCATACCCAATACTAGTATTTTGCCAAAACAAATAATTTGTACTACTGCAAGATAAACAGTAAGCAGTGAAAATCAACCATTTGGACATGCTCCGTTCTCACAGTGAGTGCTTGGAAAAAAGTCAAGTGATGAGCCATAGAATGAGAAAGGGAAACAAATCCTCAGTTCTCTGAGAAAGAGGTGCTCTTTTTCCCTCACCAAGTTTGTTCTGCCCATAGCTCTCATCTCTTGCTACTTACAAGCCCCAGTTTATAAACTACTCGTGTGTAATATTCTACAAGCTACAGGTACCTGACTTTTTAAACCTTTATTTTGTTCTGCGACAAAGAATTGAAAATACAGTGAAATATTCTTTTCTTCTTTTTTCTTTCTTTTTTCTTTTTTTGTATATGATGCCATAAATGACAGAATACTATTATGTATAATTCCTGGACAATTTGTTATATCTCTGTGCAGCACATTCCAACAGGACATGCTCCATATATTTTATATTCTAGTGCTTCATAATAGTCCATATCTTTTCCATGTTTGAAATAAGAACAGAAGCAGCTTATTTGTAAAGATTATTGGTATGAAATATTCTTTATCCATTACTGTCATTTCCTGAGCAAGAGATTCGCATTATCCATTTCTTAAAACCCTTACTATATGTTAGGTCCTGAGGAAACATTGGTAGACAGAAAAAGAAAAATCCATGCTCTCAAAAAATATATATTCTAGTAAGGAATACAGTCAGATAAGTGGGAAACTAAAATGTTTCCCACTTATTATTATAGAATATTCAGTTCTATAAGAGCAGTGTTACACAGTTCATATAAGGGCAGTTTACACAGACATTTTGTGAGGGTGTCTCAGAGGAGGAGACTTTGAGGAGGAAATGGCAGTTAAGAAACAAATTATGGGGCTAAGGTTGTGGCTCAGTGATAGAGCTCTTGCCTACATGTGTGAGGCACTGAGTTCAATTCTCAGCTCCACATAATAAAATAAAATTATTGTGTCCATCTACAACCAAAAATTTTAAAAAAGAAAGAAATTATGGAAGGACATTAGCCAGATAAGAAAGAAGTGGAGGAAAGAATATTCTCAGCAATAAGAAAGGCAAATTTGAAGGTCCAGAGCAAGAAAGGAATGTAGCATTCATAGGGAGTTATAAGAATTTAGCATGCCTTGAGAACACTTAATGATTGGAGAAAAAAATGAGAGCAGTGAAGGTGAGGACTAAGGTAGAAATCATCTGTACTAGGCATTTTAAGGAGTTTGGGTTTCCATCTACTAATATTGAACAGCCATTGAGAGACTTAAGCAATAGAATGGCATTGAATAGGTTCTAGTTTTGAAAGATACTAACTGCAGTGATGAATGGATTGAAGTAGGACACAGGAAGTAATTAAGATTCTCCTTCAAGAATACAGAAATACATAATTGATCCAGGTGGTATTAGCAGTAATGAAAAGATAGCAGATTTAAGGTATTTTAGGGGATTAGAACCAGAAGAATTCTCTGATTTTTCTGAATATTAATATCCTGAGAAAGAAGAATTAAAGCACATTTCAGTGAGATGCAGAATATCTGAAAAACTATAGGTTTTAGTATAAGTTTGGCTTCAGACATAACTGGAGATGGGGCATTTCTTTAACATTTTTATTAGCTTTCAGATTTCAAAACTACCTAGTAGATCTATGTAGGTATAAAGTGATCAAATATGAAATTAACATTGTCATTTCACAATAACTTTGCATTTCTTTTGTGTTTTAACTAGCCTGTTATAATTTGTGAAATTTAACTTCTTGTTTGTGTTTTGTTTCTGAATTATATACAGTCTCAGTCAAGGAATAACTTTGCTCCGTTTCTTCTTTAGAGAGTTTTTACGTTTGGCAAATCCTTTGAATTGTGGTGCCTGGGACAAAAAACTGCTAAAGCAATATAGGGTCCACAAACCAAGTTCACTGTGTTATGAGCCGGAGATGAGAAGTAAGTTGACTTTTGACTTTGTTGGTTTCTTTTATTTGTGAAAATCATGTGGGTAATGAATATTATTTCAAGTTTATAAAAGGAAAGAGAAGATTTGGTGCTAATTGACAGAGACACATAGTCAAGTCAATTAAGTGAGCGAGAGAACAATTAGGGTGGGGGAGGAGTGATTGGTGGTGTAAGGATCCAGAGGAGGTGAGAGCAATGAGCAGAATAAGCCTTGGTGTGGGAGGAAGAGCACCTCTTTCTCAGTGGATTGAGGATTTGTTTCCCTTTCTCAAGTAACCTATGCTGCCTGAACTAGGGAATGGTTGATTGGGTTATTATTACCAGGCTGTGGATTTATAGGACACCTGCTGCAAAAAAGACATGGAGGATGGGAAATTAGAAATACTGATGCAGACAGTTAAAGTTACACACCAAGGAGTGTAGGCCTGATGGGTAAATAAGTGGCTTCAGGTGTGAAGCAGAGCTAAATGCTCATTCGACAATGTGTCTGTGTCAGATGGGTTGTTGGTGTAGGTATTGTGATATCCTGTATGTAGTCCAGTGGCAAGAATTAATATAAATAAAATAAGATTGAGAATGAAATGCCAGTGTTTTAAAAATGAACAGAGAATCTTGTAGGAAAATAGTAGATGGTAGTTTCATAGAGAGATGTAGTAAGTATTGCTGAGAAGCCTCCAAGGAGAAGATTTTGCGTTAGGCTGATAGAAACCTGATCTGGGGATTTAGCAGAGTGCGGGCACTATAAACCAAGCTGTCATGGAGTCCATTCACTCCAGAGGTGTTCTCAGGGAAGCCAGTTGCGCTGGATTTCCTCTCAAGGTTAATACTATAGTTTTGCCCCTTTTTACTTTCTAAATCATTTTGTACCGTTGTTAACCATAGTGATAAGATATTTGCTTTGATAGATTAAGGTAACCATTACCAGTGAAACAGGAAAAGAATATTTAGAAAAGTAGAATGACTGCTTTGAAAGGAGGTAGTGGTCATCTTAGATCAATTCCTTCATTTTTTGGCTGACACTTTTGAAGGCAGAGAGATTGAACCATTATTTCAGTCTTAATCTTTCTTCTGCTAATTATTACCAGTGATTAACAAATACTGTGTTATAGAAGCTTTAGGAGGTTTTTTGAATTTCAACACAGTTTTAGCAGAAAACAAAGTATTTTAGTTTTTGTACTATTATTGTATTAACTAGTATACATGTTATGTATGTATATATGTAGGTATGTATATGGTACTTGGGCCCTGCACATGCTAGGCAAGCCCTTGAACCACTGAGCTATATCCCCAGACCTTTATATATTTTGTGTGTTATATTTGTACTTTACATTGTTTTTTAGAATTATTATTTCTTTTGATAAGGAATAGAAACAAAAAATAGCTCCTTTCCCTGAGAGAATTAATATTTTCATAGTTTTCTGAATTTTTGGCACATGTGAGGGAAACAGTTATGTGCACCCATATGGTTCATCTTCAGAAAGAATGTTTTCTCCATTACATTTGTGATATATTCCTAGGAAGAGAGGACAGACAGTTTGCTTAAAATTTGTCTTTTCATTCTTGAAATTGTTTCCATTTACATACATATAGGAATTCTTCAATCTAATTTTGTGACCACAAATTTAATTTTAATAATTCTAAGGGAAGAAATACAAATAGGGAGAAGATAGAGGAATCAACTTGTGGCTGTTTATCTTTGATATTTTTTCCTAAGAAAGATGACCTGTTTCTTTTTGTTGTAATGCTTCTGGAATATTTTGCTTTCTTCTCAAAGAGAAATGATAAAAAGTAGTTTTATAAAATAAAAGCATAAACTTTTATAAGTCAGTGTAAAATTCTTAACTTACATTGTAACAGGTGATTATTGGTGATTTTTATTCTTAATTGTACTCTAGTTTCCAGTGTTTCTGCAATGTGCATATTAATTTAGTTTTAAGTAAAAAAGGAAACAGCCTATTTAAGTTTAAAAAGGAACATAAAGTACATTAAACCTGGCTAGTGCCCTTGGTATTTAAAAAGAAAATAATTACATATTGAAATTAAAAGTGATATTTAAAAATATATTAGCCTTGAAAAGTTATTTTAAAATTCTGCATGGTATTTTCCCCAAAAGATTTTTTTTGACTTACAGATAGTATGATCACATCTCTGGAAGGTCTGGGTTCTGACAATGTTTTTAGCTTACCTGAAGATAACCATTACCGGATAAGCAAGAGCTTGGTAAAATCTGCAGAAGGTAGCACTGTACCCTTGACCAGGGTGAAGTGTCTGGTCTCCATGACAACCCCACATGACATCAGACTTCACGGGTCATCAGTTACTCCAGCATTTGTTGAATTTGACACATCCCTTGAAGGGTTTGGGTAAGGAAATTGTAAGATAGCCTTAATTCTGTTGTTATATTCTCTGCTTTATGACTTTGCAAATAGATCTTTTGTTTTAAATTTACTTGTTCAATGCATATCATGGTATATACTATACTATATATATTCAAATAATTTGTGTTCTTTGAGAATGCTATTTTAAGATTTCTATATTTAATTATTTTAAATTATTATATTAAATAAATCAATGTAATAAATGAAACAGTAATCTAAGGACCATTGGCCTTGGTGAGGTTTTTTTTATTTCTTATGGGTGAAGTTTTATTAGAAGATAGTATTTTCTATGGCTGCTTTGGCAGTGTCTTCAGACTTTGGTATTCTTGATAGCCATTGGCAGAGTTACTAACTCAGAGAGCACAAAATGTTTATCATCTGGCCCTCTCCTGAAAGTTTGCCAATCCCTGACATAAAAAATATGAATATGTAGAGATAATATGTATATTAAAATTACATGAAAAGCTCCTAGCCTAGATTTTGTTATGATGCTATCCCACAAATTACCTAACATAGTATCTTATACATTATCCATGTTCAGTGACTATCACTTTGCTTGAGCAAATTAATATAAGTAGCAGAAAAGGCCACAGTAGCACAAGCAGCAAGAATCTACAGAAAACCGAGAAGTTTTTTAAGTCTAGCTGCCTCAAAACAGACACAAATGCTAATAGATCTAACAGCTAGATTATAAAGTTTATAGCTTTAGTTGGCCCCCTTTTAATATAAATATGAGCCAGTACAAACTCTTTCATTGTTATTTTTGTATTTTTACAAATAGCTAGATACATTAACTTTTAGACTCCTAGTAGATAATTTGTACATGTACACACTGTGGGATTCTTATACATTTATCTAACTCTGTAGTTATATTTTAAACATATAGTCATGGGTCATTATCAAACAGTGGATGGTGGGAATACTCAAAACTAATAAGAATGGTGGTAAGAGGAGAGAGTGATGGGAAATGAGATAAGAGAAGTATTTATGCGGTGATTAAATTATCCTAATGCTGTGATTGAGGTTGTACATTTGTGTTTTACATACGCAAATTATATTTTAATTTTTAAGAATTTAAAATTAACATTATATTGTTAGATATTTTAAAGCATTTTGTTTAATACATAATTAAAAGACAGAGCTTTTCTAGGTATTCAGATTTATTCTTTGTCTTTTATCTCTTTTATACACCGGCAGTTTATTTCACTGTGGTACATCCATAGTGTTCAAAGAAGAAATAATTATCTCTAATGTATATGTTGCATTTTCTTCAATAGCTGCCTGTTTCTGCCTAGTTTGGCTCCTCATAATGCCCCTACAAATACTGCTGTCACAACATGTCTTAATGATGGGGCTGTGGTCAGCGGCATTGGTTCTGGTAAATATTTTATTTTTCAGTAGATCCGTCATATGATTTTGTTGGCCTCTTTTTAAAAGTAAATATGAGTCAAATACTCTTTCATTTTTATTTTGCTACTTTTACTTCAGGTGAAAGATTCTTCCCTCCTCCGTCTGGCTTAAGCTACTCTAGCTGGTTTTGTATTGAACACTTCAGTTCTCCTCCTAATAACCACCCCGTCAGACTCCTTACTATTGTTCGCCGAGCAAATTCTTCTGAGCAGCATTACGTGTGTCTTGCCATAGTTCTGTCAGCAAAAGACCGGTCTCTGATTGTTTCCACTAAAGAGGAATTACTCCAAAATTATGGTGAGTATTTGTCTTTTTCTGTTTCCTCCTTTTGAATCTAGAAGTATAAAAACTTCATTTTAATACTTTTAAGGCAGAATGGCATTTTGCTGCATGTATATCCCATTTTCTATATCTTCTCATTCTCCTCACCAATACTTAGTTTTTGTTTTTTGATGATAGCCATCCTGACTGGTGTGAGGCACTGTCTTATTTTGGTTTTGGTTTTCATTTTTCTGATGATTAGTGATGTTGAGCTTGTGTTTGTATACCTGTCAGCTACTTTTGTGTCTCAGAAGAAATTTGTCTACTAGCATTTTCATTATTGGGTTGAGTTATGTATATATTAGAGATTAACCCCTTTTCAGATAATGTAGCTTGTGTATATTTTATCGCATTCCATAAGTTGCCTTTTTACTCTGTTGTTTCCTTTTCTGTACAGAAGCTATATAGTTTGATGTAGTCCCACTTGTTTATTTTTGGTTTTGGTGCCAACTAGTCTACTGTTTATAACTTTTATTACCCAATTAACTTACTTCTTTTTTACTTCATTAACTATTGTAACTTTCTTTGATTATAATTGTATGTACTTTAGCAGATGAAAGCAAGCACAGATTCTAGGTTTTTATTTCTTACTACAGATATGGTTATTGAATGAACAGGGAATCTTCATGTGCATCATCATTTTATTTTAACTTAAAAATCAAAACATGCTGAACTGAAAATGAATTATTGTCAGAACAGGGAGGATACTGGCAAAAGTTTTATACATCTTTCCTCCATTATTTTAGTTGATGATTTTAGTGAAGAATCCTCTTTTTATGAGATTCTGCCATGTTGTGCCCGCTTTCGATGTGGAGAGCTTATAGTTGAGGGACAGTGGCATCATCTGGTTTTGGTGATGAGCAAAGGCATGCTGAAAAACAGTACTGCAGCCCTCTATATTGATGGACAGCTTGTTAATACTGTAAAGGTAAGCATATTACATTTTTAAATGTACCAGTTTGCAAGATAGCTTAAGAAGTTATGTGTGCATGTGTGTGGGGAGTGTATGTGGATGGATTTTGCAGGAGTATTTTTAAGTGTTTTATTAGTACATTATAGTTATAATGAGGTTCATTTTGACATTGATAAATGCATACAACATAGATTGTGGGAGTGTTTGTAAGATTACTATCTTAATTTTAAGTTGACCTTCAGTGCCTGTTTCAATAGTATGTTAGGGTCATGTGGCTGTCCAGCTCTTATTATTTTATTAAGAAGAGACAGGAGAGATTATAGGGTCCTAAAGGAGTTTCTAAATTCTTTTTCACACTAGAGACACAAGTTGTAGGATGTCTTAAATAAACTGTGAATACACTACTTTGTCACTTCATTGTCACCTTTCTAATTTAATACAGAAGACTATATTTCTTTAGAGCTGGAATTGCTTTTTCTTTGCTTTTGACTACCTAGGTTAGTCTCTGACAATAATTGTAGGTATACATAAATTTCTACATAAGCAATCATCTAGATTGCTATACTTTCATATTTAGAAGAAAACTGAAGTAAACAGTAAAGAATCAGGTGAAGTTCTGTTTTACAGATCACTCTGAGTATTGCCCCAGGTTGAGCATCTTCAATTCAAAAACTCAAAATTCCAGAACTTTTTGAGTATTAGCATGATACCTGAAAAGTTTCAAATTTCATAGCATCTGAATTTCAGATTTTCAGATTAGAGATGGTCACCCAATAAAATCTATGTAAATATTCCAAAATCTGAAAGACTCTGAAACCTGAAATATTTCTGATCCCATACATTTTGAATAAAGCATATACTGAACCTATAGTTACTTTCTACAGAACTCAACTAGCAAGTCTTAAAAAAGTAATGTCCTTCTTAATAATATCATTTGAAATAGTAACAAAGGCAAAGTGTGTCCTTCTGTGTGAAAACAGCAGCTTCTGGGACATTTCCTTCCTTATGATAATAATGGTTCATTTTGACATTGTGTTTCATTATGATCAACCCCAAAACACATCCCATGGGCATCATTTTTTATTTCTTAGTATACATGAATACATTTGAACTTAGTTTGTAGATTGTCTAGTAGGTTGCTTCTTATTTTTACCATCACTAAAAATAAAAATGTCTTCAGTTTCTAGAATTGAGGGATAGGAGACTTACCATTGATACATTTACATCTTCATCATTATTGTCCCTGTTAGTAGTTTTAGTCTTGTGAAATCAAATTAAGTTCACATATTGGTCTTCACAGTCATGCTACGAATATTACCTGGGACTTTTCTTTAAAATATATAGAATCATAGATGTAATCTGAAGCTGGGATAATATTAAGACAAAACAGTCAATGGAAATGTCTCTCATTCCATTAGGTGATGAAAGCTGGTTGTATACGAAGCAACTTAACTTCCTTTTATCTTATACCCTACCTAATTATACATTTATTATAAATGAATTGATTGATGTTAGGTACCTTGTCAGTAAACAGAAGTGTTATTTAAAATCAGAGAATGTCAATGAATAAGAGTTATTATTTTACATGGAGGCTAAAAATATGCATATAAATTATAATGTGTGTATATAGACTTCATTTTTTTATACTTTCTCTAATATTTTATAATTCTTTACTCCCATAAGACAGTTTTCATCCATAACTTTAATGAACAGACTCACATTGAGAGTAACAACTAATTTTTAGACTATATTAATTCCATGGTAGAAAACTCTCTTTTTTTTAATGCCAATCCTAAAATTTCAGGGAAGCATCATTGATTTGACATGTAGAACAACCACGCAATGATAGTATTTCTATGTGTAATTATTACCATTTCTAGCATTAGTTACGTTTCCTTTGAGAATTTGATAACACCTTTTCATCTGCCATATCTGTTGTGTGGTTACAGATCCCAGAATCTTATCCTGCTCTTAGGTTTCTCAGCCTGTTTTTTTCACATTTGTGAAGTTGAGTGACCTTGAGATACTGAAAATATTACAGGCTGAAGTAATTAATTTTCTGGTAAAAATGTTACACCTTTCTTTTGTCTGCTTTGTAGCTTCATTATATTCACAGTACTCCTGGGGGATCAGGCTCTGTGAATCCTCCCGTGGTGAGCACAGTCTATGCCTACATTGGCACTCCACCTGCACAACGCCAGATTGCTTCATTGGTTTGGCGCCTGGGACCTACCCATTTTCTAGAAGAAGTTTTACCTCCTTCAAATATTACTACTATTTATGAACTCGGACCAAATTATGTTGGGAGCTTTCAAGCTGTGTGCATGCCATGTGAGTAATTTACTCGTAGTTCTCCAAGTTGAATAAGGTGCAACTCATGGAGCTTAGATGTGTATGTGTATATAAAACTATACATATGTTTATCTGGGAAAAGGGCCTTCTCTCCTAATTTCCCTTAACATGATACTATTGACCATTTTCACTCCTGTTTGCAATGCTCTCCCCTACTGATCAGATTGTAATTTCCTGATTCTTTGTCTTCAGGCTTAGTCACTTATTTTCCAGGTTCTCTTATGGGCTTAAAGATGTAGGCATATACCCTTTAAGAGTCTAACCTCAACCCTGTTCTCTTTCTGTAATTTTACCTATTACATGAAGCAGTTTAAAGTGTTGCTACTCTTGTAAGAGGAAAAACTAATGGGTTCAGATAAACAAATACTCTTGCGATTAGCCAGTTAACTCATTTTTCCTCATCCTTTTACTCCTATAGTCCATTTTTTGTTATCCTTTCTTTGAAACGATATATAAAATCAAAGAAACTAATATTAAACTGAAATTGATTTGTAGTTGCCCTTTGACGGGATGTCTTCCTTTCCCTTGTTCTGGTTCTATCAAGGATCTCAGAAGAGTTAGGACAAATATATTGTAGAATTAAAAAATCTATGTCTAAGTAATTTGTTCTTTTATTCATATTCTTGATTAAATAGCATATAATAAGAGCTGATGCTTACTAAGCACTTGTATGTGTTAAGTTAGTACACATGAAGGACATGTTTGTTCTGAGCCCATCATATTTATCTTAGAACACTAAACTGGAACTGTCATTATCATCCCCACTTTGCAGATGAGGAAACTGAGGCACAGTTGTGTAGGTCACCAGCATTTAAATGATAATACAAGGTGTAAACTCAGGCCGGGTACAATGGTGCATGCCTGTAATTCCAACAGCTCGGGAGACTGAGGCAGGAGGATCCTGAGTTCAAAGCCAGCCTCAGCAAAAGCAAGGCGCTAAGCAACTCAGTGAGACCCTGTCTTTAAATAAAAATATGAAATAGGGCTGGGGATGTGGCTCAGTGGTCGAATGCCCCTGAGTATACAATCTCCATTGCCCGCCCTCCCCCGCCCCCAAAAAGATTTAAACTCTGGCCTTATAGTTCCAAAATGTATGCTTTTCATTCCTGTGCTGTATTATCCAGAGGAGTCTGTAGAGGCATACCTGAGGCTTTTGACGGAGAGATCAAGTGCTGCAAAACTCACAGCCATTTCACTTTTTTTCCTTCCCTTTTTTCTTTGACCTTAGGGGTATTTTACAACTTGTCAGATAAAATTGATTTTTTTCCCTTCACATTATGCTGTACATTGAGTATCTTTTAAGAGTAAAACTTGTAAAGTCCTATGACTAAAGAGTTGTATCTATTTTCTAGTTAGAGAAATAATTGAAGAGCTGAAAATTAAGTAAAATAGCTTTTAAATTCAGTTTCTTTATTCCACTTGAAAAGATTTTCAAGTGTGCCCACTAAAAAAAAAATGATAGTAAGAATAAAAAATTTGTGTTAAGATAGGGAGGAGAACAACTGATTATTTTGAAAGCAATTATTCTTTTGTAGGTAAAGATGCAAAATCTGAAGGTGTTATTCCTTCTCCTGTGTCACTGGTTCCAGAAGAAAAAGTGTCCTTTGGTCTCTATGCACTCTCTGTGTCCTCCTTGACAGTGGCAAGAATCCGAAAAGTGTATAACAAATTAGATAGCAAAGCCATTGCTAAACAGGTAAGCGTAAGAACTTCCCAGTATCTATGGCTGATTCTTACTGGGAAGCTATGTCAGAACCTCATTTGGAGCGGTTGCTAAAATTAGAGCCTAACGTAGTATTGTTTTTATTTTATTTCATTTCATTTATTTATTTTTAATTGAAAACCTATTTATTTATCATCTGAATATATTCAGTATATTTAGGCCCCCAAATATATCTATATCCTAATTCCTGGAACCTGCAAATGTGTTATGTTACTTTACATAAAAAAGGGGGATTACAGGCTGAAGTCATGGCTCAGTGGTAGAGTGCTTGCCTAACGTATGTGAGGCACTGGGTTCGATTCTCAGTACCACATATTTAAAAAAAAATGGTCCATCAACAACATACATATATATATATATATATATATATATATTTAAAAAGGGGGGGATTTAGGTTGCAGATAGAAGATAGAAGTTGCTAATTGAGTGACCTTAGACACTTAAGAAAATTATCTTGAACATTCAGCTGGTCACAGTTGACTCACAAGGGTCCCCAAAGATAAAACTAAGGTGGAAAAATAAGTGATTCTATGTGATGAGAGGATTCAAGCTTCCACTGCTTTAAAGATGAAGATGGGCCAATTAGCCAAAGAATGCAGGTGTCCTATAAAAGTTGAAAGAGGTAAGAAATAAATTCTCTTATAGAGCCACTAGAAGAAACTAATACCTTGATTTCTCCCATTGAAATTTATTTTTTAGCCAGGCGTGGTGGTGCACACCTGTAATTTCAGTGGCTCAGGATCCTGAGGCAGGAGGATCTCGAGTTCAAAGCCAGCCTCAGCAAAATAAGGTGCTAAACAACTCAGTGAGGCCCTGTCTATAAATAAAATACAAAATAGGACACATCAGAGTTCCTGCCAACTAGCGGGAGCACAGGCCAAGGCCCAGGACCACTCTCAAGGATCACCACAGGAGCCCAGCCAAGGGCAGACTGGAGACTGCTACCCACCAATCATGGGGGAGCCCAGACCCAAGTGAAGGACTGCCTCAGGGATCCCTGTGGGAGACCTGGCCTAAGTGAGGCCGGGACTGCCCCCAGTTCTACGCCAGAGCCCTTGCCAATCTTCAGGAGCCCAGGCCCAGGGCTAGACCCACCACTTGGAATCCCTGAGGAAGTCCAGGCCAAGATCAGGACTAGGACTGTCCTCACAGGGTCTGAGACCCCAGGCCCAGAACTGCCGCTGCACATGATGAAGATCCACACTGTTGCTCCCTTCCACCTTGTACACTGCAGCCATCCCCATAGTTCCTCCTATGTAGTAACCTCTAGCTTGGGTCAACAGACAGGGCCTGGAGGCAGCGGCCCGCCAAAGTGCTGCATCTTTAATCAAGCAGCCCAAATCCATTGTAAGTCCCACCCTTTTAGCCCCATCTCTGAAAGTGATTTCATCCATCTTGAGCCAGTCCCACTGCCATCATGAATTATCTCCACTACCGCTCCACCATCTTTAGTGGCAGTAGTGTCCATCTGGGGACACCTGCTGGGGACTGAAAGTGAACTGCAAGGTGAGATACAGGTAATCTGTAGTGTCACTACAAGATTATAGGATAGAAACCTCAGTACCTCAGATTGGCATTGCAAGAAAGGAAGATACATAATCAACATGAAAAAACAAGGGAAGAAAGTGCCCCAGATAAACCAAGATACTATAATAATAGAATTCATTGACAGCACAGTTTATGAAATGTCAGAGACAGAATTCAGAATGTACATAATTAAAATGATCTGCAAAGTAAAGAATGACTTACGCAAGCAAATACAGTCAAAAATTGATTGCTCCAACAAAGAAATAAGAGAGCAAATATAGGCAATCATTGATCACTACAACAATGGTGCAACAAGGGAGCAAATACAGGTAGCAAAAGATTACTTTAAGAATGAGCTAGAGATTGGGGAAAAAAGACAATCATAAATTCTTGAAATGAAGGAAACAGTAAACCAAATTAAAAACTCAATAGAAAGCATCACCCGCAGACTAGATCACTTGGAAGACAGAACCTCGGATAAAGAAGACAAAATATACAATCTTGAAAATAAAGTTGATCATGCAGTGAAGATGGTAAGAAGTCATGAACAGAACATACAAGAATTATTGGGTAGCATCAAAAGACCAAATCTAAGATTTATCAGGATAGAAGAAGGCACAGAATTTCAAACCATAGAAATGCACAATCTCTTCAATGAAATAATATCAGAAAATTTCCCAAACATGAAAAATGAATTGGAAAATCAAATACAAGAGGATTACAGGACACCAAATGTACAAAATTACAACAGATCTACACCAAGGCACATTATAATGAAAATGCCTAGCATACAGAATAAGGACAGAATTATAAAGGCACCAGAGAGAGGAATCAGATTACGTATACAGGGAGACCAATTCGGATCTCAGCAGATTTTTCAACCAAGACCCTAAAAGCCAGGAGATCATGGAACAACATATACCAAGCTCTGAAAGAAAATGGATGACAACCAAAAATCTTACATCCAACAAAACTGAGCTTCAGATTTGATGATGGAATAAAACCCTTCCATGATAAACAAAAGTTAAAAGAATTTACAGCAAGAAAGCCTGCACTACACAGCATTCACGCAAAATATTCCATGAGGAGGAAATGATAACCAACAATGAAAATATACAAAGAGAAGAACTACACTAAAAAAAAAGGCCAATCAAAGGAGAAACGAAGTCAAGGTAAAAACCAAAAATAAACCAAAATGACCAGGATTACAAATCATATTTCAATAATAACCCTCAAGGTAAATGGCCTAAATGTATCAATTAAAAGACACAGACTGACAGACTGGATTTAAAAAAAGACCCAACAATATGCTGCCTTCCAGGTACTTATCTCACAGGAAAAGACATCCACAGATGGAAAGTGAAAGGGTGGGAAAAAATGTATCACTCACATGGACCATGAAAACAAGCAGGAGTTTCCATCCTCAGATACAGTGGACTTCAAACCAAAGTTAGTGAAAAGGGATGAAGAAGGACATTTCATACTTCTTAAGGGAATCATACATCAACAAGACATAATAATCATAAATATCTATGCCCCAAACAATGGGGGCATGTATGTATACCAAACAAATCCTTCTCAAGTACAAGAATCAAATAGACCACAGCACAGTAATACTTGGTGACTTTAACACAGCTCTCTCACCACTGGATAGATCTTCCAAACAAAACCTAAACAAACCATAGAACTCAATAAAACAATCAATAATTTAGACTTAAGAGACATAGAATATTCCACCCATCAACAAGCAAATACACTTTTTTCTCATCAGTAAATGGGTCCTTCTCCAAAATAGATCATATGTTATGTCCCAAAGGAAGTCTTAGCAAATGCAAAAAGATAGAGATACTACCCTGCATCCTATCTGACCATAATGGAATAAAATTAGAAATCAGTGACAGATTAAAAAATAGCAACTACTCCAACACCTGGAGACTAAATAATATGCTGTTGAATAATGCATGGTTAACAGAAGACATCAGGGAAGATATAAAATAAATTCTTAGAGGCAAATGAAAACTTTGATACAACAATCAAAATCTCTAGGACACCATGAAGGCAGTGCTAAGAGGAAAGTTCATTGCATTAAGCTCATTCATTATATGGGGGTTACGGTTGGTCCCGAACCAGCGGGCCGAAGAGGCACCCCCACACTCACCTAGCAGTGGAAGTCAGGAAGAGTTGGATCCAACTGGCCGCCCGTTCCCATCCCTCCGTGCAGGACAATCAGATGCACAAGGGAGACCAGTCAAAGCAAGCACTTGTTTATTTGCGGAACAAGCATTCAACTTATAGGGCCATTCGGCCAATCAGAGACAATGCACGTAGCCAGCAGCTGTCCATGTGGCAAGGCACACAAGCCCCCTGAATTCTGTCCACGAGCTGATCACCTTCGCAGAACCAACAGTAAACCAATCACATAGTCCCTCCTTCCTCCGTGCCCTTCCTGTGTACACGCTTTTCACAATGGCTAGTCGCCATCTTAAAGGAGTAGCATGGAGTTAGCTCCCCACACATTAAAAGAAGAAAAAGTCAAGAAATAAATGACTTGACACTATACCTCAAAGCCATAGAAAAAGAGGAACAAACCAACACCAAAAGAAATCAAAGACAGGAAATAATTAAAATCAGGGCTGAAATTAATGAATTGAAACAAAAGAAACAATTCAAAAAATTGACAAAACGAAAAGCTGGTTCTTTGAAAAAATAAAATTGACAAACCCTTAGCCACCCTAATGAAAAGAAGGGGAGAGAAAACCCAAATTAGTAAAATTTGTGGTGAAAAAGGAAATATCATGACAGACACTACTGAAATACAGAGGATAATTAGAAACTATTTTGAAAATTTATACTCCAGTAAAATAGAAAACCGTGAAGACACTGACAAATTTCTAGAAGCATATAACCTACCCTGATTGAACTAGAAGGACATATACAACTTAAACAGATTAAATTCAAGCAAGGAAATAGAAGACACCATCAAAAGCCTACCAACCAAGAAAAGCCTGGAACTAGACGGATTATCAGCCCAGTTCTACAAGACCTATGAAGAAGTAATACCAGTAGTCCTGAAACTATTTCTTGAAACAGAAAAGGAGAGAATCCTTCCAAACTCATTCTATAAGGAAGCATCACCCTAATAACAAAACCAGAGATACATCCAAGAAAGAAAATTTCAGACCAATATCCCTGATGAACATAGATGCAAAAATTCTCAATAAAATTTTGGCAAATCACATACAAAAACATATTTAAAAAATAGTGCCCCATGATCAAGTGGGGTTCATTCCAGGGATGCAAGGTTAGTTCAATATATGGAAATCAATTAATGTAATCCATCACATCAACAGACTTAAAGATAATAATCATACAATTTTATCAGTTGATACAGAGAAAGCATTTGACAAAATACAGGCCCCTTTCATGTTCAAAACACTAGAAAAACTAGGGATAGTGGGAACATACCTCAACTTTGTAAAAGCTATCTTTGCTAAACCCAAGGCCAACATCATCCTAAGTGCAGAAAAATTGGAAGCATGCCCTCTAAAAATGAGAACAAGACAGGAATGGTACAGACCAATGGTATAGAATAGAAGACACAGACACAAACCCACTTAAATACAGTTATTTCATACTAGACAAAAGGTGCCAAACATGTACATTGTAGAAAAGATAGCCTCTTCAACAAATGATGCTGGGAAAACTGGATATCCATATGCAGCAAAATTAAACTGAACCTATCTCTCTCACCATACATAAAATTCAACTCAAAGTAGATCAAGGACCTAGGAATTAGACCGGAGACCCTACACCTAATAGAAGGAAAAGTACGCCTAAATCTTTATCATGTTGGCTCACTTCTTTAACAAGACTTCTTTAACAAGACTCTATAGCACAAGAAGTAAAAGCAAGAATCAATAAATGGGATGGATTCAAACTAAAATGCTTCTTCTCAACAAAAGAAACCATCAATGAAGTGAACTGAGAGCTGACATTCTGGGAACAAATCTTTGCAACACACACATCTGATAGAGCACTAATCTCCAAGATAAATAAAGAACTCAAAAAACAACACCAGAAAAACAACCCAATCAATAAATGGGCCAAGGAGCTGAACAGACACTTCTCAGAAGAAGATATACCATCGATCAGCAGACATATGAAAAAAATGTTCAACATCTCTAGCAATTAGAGAAATGCAAATCAAAACTACCTTAAGATTTCATCTCACACCAGTCAGAATGGCAATTATCAAGAATACAAATGACGGTAAGTGTTGGCGGGGATGTGGGGGAAAAGGCACGCTCATACATTGCTGGTGGGACTGCAAATTGGTACAGCCAATCTGGAAAGCAGTATGGAGATTCCTTAGAAAGCTTGGAATGGAACCACCATTTGACCCAGCTATCCTACTCCTTGGTCTATACCCAAAGGACTTAAAAACAGCATACTACAGTGATGCAGCCACTTCAGTGTTTATAGCAGCTCAATTCACAATAGCTAAGCTGTGGAACCAGCCTAGATGCCCTTTAATAATTGAATAGATAAAGAAACTGTGGTATATATACACAATGGAATATTACTCAGCAATAAAAGAGAATAAAATTTTGGCATTTGCAGGTAAATGGATGGAGTCGGAAAATATCATTCTAAGTGAAGTAAACCAATCCCAAAAAACCAAATGCCGAATGTTCTCTCTGATAAGTGTTTGCTGATCCATAATGAGGGAGAGGACAGGGGAAGAATAGAGGAACTTTGATCAAAGGGGAGGGTAGGGGGAGGGGGCATGGGGACAGTAAAGATGGTGGAATATGATGGACATCATAGCCCTAGCTTCACGTATGACTGCATATATGATGTGCGTCTATATCACATACAACCAGAGAAATGAAAAATTGTGCTCCTTCTGTGTACAATGAATCAAAATGCATTCTGTATCATGTGTACCTAAGTAGAATAAATAAATTTTTAAAAAATACAAAATGGGATTTGGGATGTGGCTTAGTGATCAGGTGCTCCTGAGTTCAATCCCTGGTACCCTCCAAAAAAACAAAATTTACTTTTTACTTCTGACCTTCAGAAATGTAAGATAATAAATTTAAGTTACTAAGTTGCTGGTAATTTGACACAGCAGCAATAGAATGATAGAACACTCTTCATCCATGTATATAGTAGTTTTTTCTTATACCATATTTATCTTGTTTTTTTTTTAAATTGGATATTTTTAGTTATACATGACAGTAGAATTCATTTTGGTATAATTATACAAGCATGGAATGTATCTTATTCAAATTAGGACCCCATTCTTATTGATGTACACAGTGGTTAGATATAGTATTCTTTGATGACAAGTTTTTTTCTGTCTTTATTATAGATGTTGTTCTACTGTTTTGTTGTCCTCTGGTCTTGTAGTTTCTGACTATATGCTATAAGTATTTCAACTTATTTTTCTCTAGCTGCTGTGAATTTTTTCTTTTCATCTTTGGTTTGTTTGAATATGATAAACCAAGCCATTTTGAAAAACTTGATTGGAATTCAGTGAACATCTTGAGTTGTAAATTGATACCTTTTACTAAATTTAAGGAATTTTCAATAATTGTTCTTGCAAATAACTTTCTGCTTCGTCTTCCTCTATATTCTTGGGCTCTAACTGGTGTATTTAAATCCTTTTCATATTGACTCCCTCATGTACTTTGTATTTGGTTTACCTGGCTCCTGATTTAAGCCAAAACACATGTAGATATTTAGCTTAATTTGGGAATGTGAGAATTTCTTTATATGAAATCAAACATGATTTATATTTTTGTATTTATATTGGCAATTGAGAAGCCCAGCAATTGCTATTTCTAAAACTATCACTCAGCATCTTTTTTATCCACCTCCTACTATGTGCCAGGCATTATTTTGTTCAAGAAACAGCAATGGATGAAAAGTAAATTCCTATTTTTATATATTTTACATTATAGTGGAAGATACTGTATATGCATTACAGTATATACAGTATATATATGCTTACCTGAAGGAATTTGACATGTCCTTTTTTTGTGCATATTTTATCTTCAAACTCTGATAATTTTTGAATTAAGCTTACTTAATTCAAAGTAAGCTTAATAGATGTTAATGTGTTCACTGACTGGGGAGCTGTGAGACTGAGTGATGACACTGTCTATATAAACCATGCCCGGCTTCATTCAGAAGGACCCCTGGAGTTGGGTCCCAGATCCCTAGTCATTAGTAGATTATATTTAACTTTCTTTTTGAGAATTTCTACTTTGGAAGTGTTTGCCTATTTAAAAGAAAAAAAATGCTCATTTTAAAAATACTCTGATGAAAGGAGAGAAAAAATATATATTAATAATTTTAAAGTTTGTTTCTTTTCCACTCAAAAGAGTCAGTCTGTTCTTCTATAATTACATTATTTTCCTTTCCTATTCTTTAGTTAGGCATTTCCTCCCACGAGAATGCCACTCCTGTGAAGTTGATACACAATTCAGCAGGACATCTTAATGGACCTGCACGGACAATTGGGGCTACTCTGATTGGATATTTGGGTGAGTTAAATTGCCTTTGCTTTTTCAGACTTCTTTATTTGCCTTCAGTTTAAATTAACTTTTCTCACTTGAAGGGTGATATTTAAATTCATAATTTATAATTCTTGACCTGTAGCACTCTTGCAATATTTAGAGACTAATGTAACAATATTACATTCCAGTCAACTTTAAAAATCATAACCTTTTATAAAATCTCATTAATTTTTACCCTCTTGTCAGCACTGATGAACACTGACTATATGCTTGTATGTTGTTTTTCAGTAAATTTCAAATAACATGTAAGGTGTTAAAATTCTAAACTATGAGGGGTATAAGTATAGCTCAGCAGAGGAGTGCTTGCATAGCATGCATGAGGCCCTGGGTTCTATCTCTGGCCCTGCAATGACAACAAAAAATTCAGAACTATTGTTTATTCTTTCATGGTTTGGTTTAATAGTGGTTTTGTTCTTTTGTTACTTTAGTACTTAGTTCAAAGTAAGAGCTTATGTGAAATCTAACTTATAATAAAACTTAGAGCTGGTATTTCATTCTGTAGAGCCTTATATATGCAATCTACTTTTTAAAGAAAAAAGTTTATTTATTTATTTTTTTTGGCTGGGTAGGATCTTGAGATATAATCCAACCAATCCTTCCAAAATTCAGAGCCAGTTATTATTCCTTTTAATGTACACTTCAGTAAGTAATATTGGTTCCTTTGTAGATTAACAAAAAGTTGGTGTAATACTAATCCAAATCCTACAAAGATATTTATCAGTTCTTAGCAATATTTCATTTTTATTTTTTGTGGTACTGGTAATTGAACCCAGGGTGCTCTCCCACTGAACTCCATCCCTAGCCCTTTTTAATTTTTTTATTTTGAAACATAGTATCCCTAAGTTGCTTAGGCTGGCCTTGAACTTGTGATCATCTTGCCTCAGCTGCCCAAGTTACTGGGAGTAGAGGTGCACACCACCAGTCAGTCGTTGGCAATTTTTAACGTCCCAGTGATGTATACAAATTTTAACTTTGTTGTTCTTTTTTGATAATTTTGAACTGTTAGAACAGTTTCCTTTGCACTGTAACACATGGTAGTTTTCCTTGAGCACCACTCTTTGTCCATTTCAGAAATATGGCAGCAGTATAATATAGTGGAAAGCAGTGAATGAGGACTTAAGTTGTAACTATGTGACATTAGGCCAGAGATTTTAAGATTTATAACCATTAGTCTTCTCACCCATGAAATAATAATACTGGTCCTGATTACCATAGAAGGTAGTTTTCAAAGTCAGGTTTTCTCCTGGACTCACTGATGTTGTGACTCAGATTACTGATCGAGGATAAGTCTTTAATAAGGGTCAGTAATGTGCTTTGCTTAGCTTATCTGTAGGAAGTGCTTCATCCCTTCCAGCATGGCTTCTGTGACTCCTTCCCTAGTTCACAGAATTCCCTGAAGTGTATTACCCAAAGAACCTAGTAAGGCACGTTAACCTCAGAAATGCCTTCTGTGACTTCCATACTTCTCAGTCTGTATGTTGCCCAAAGCCACACAGTGGAGACATTGGTGCTTGCTCTGAAATCCAGCTCTTCTCTACTCTCTCCTTTACTCCTGACCCTTCTCTGACAGTATGTGTATTAACATTATTGTCTTCTCCCAAATTCGCCTTTTAATTGTTTTGTTTTGTTAGAATTTTAGGACAGAAAACATTTTAAAAATAAAGTTTACAATAACAAGCAAACTACTTAAGATGATTTATTCAGTTCTTATTTGTGTGGGGAATTTATTTTAATTATTTTTCACTATCTTTTAATCAGGAGTAAGAACATTTGTCCCTAAGCCTGTTGCCACTACTTTGCAGTACATTGGTGGAGCTGCAGCCATCCTGGGCCTCGTGGCCATGGCCTCTGATGTGGAAGGGTTATATGCAGCGGTCAAGGCCCTGGTTTGTGTGGTCAAGAGTAACCCACTAGCCAGCAAAGAAATGGAAAGAATCAAGGGCTACCAGGTTTGTAACCAAAAAGCTTTGCTTTCACGTCACATCAAAGGATATTCTATTTTTCATTATTTATCCTTTATCAAAATCTGGAAGAATTCTCTTGTCCAAGTGAACTTAAGAAGTTGATAGTTTAGAATGAATTTTTTTTGTTTCAGTTTATCTTTTTATCCTTTCTCATTTAGTCTTACTACACCTTTGAAGTAAGCTACATTTTTTCCACATAGTTTTGATACATTTGAATATAGTTTCATTACTGTTCATGGGGGTTAGTTCCAGGACCCCCCACAGATGCCAAAACCTGTAAATGCTTAGGTCTCATAAAATGCCACAGTTTTTGTATGATCTGCACATCCTCCTGTAAGCACTAAATCATCTCCAGATGACTTATACCTAATACTATGTAAATTAAATTCTATGTAAATAGTTGTTACATTGTTTTGTTTAAGGAATAAGGACAAGAAAAATATGAGGTTTTTTCCTATGTTTTTGATCCAAGTTTGATCACATGTACAGTTGTAGAACCCATGGATACAGAGATCCAACTGTATTTTTAGATGAGCAGTTTGCTTCTTTGGATGTTGTTTTTCTTTATGGAAATGGGAATGAAATGAGATCAGGTCATGTTACTGCCTTTGAGAGAGAGATTCCCAGATCAGTGATCAGTCCAGCCTCTCCCCTTTTTACATGTGGTTCCTTCCATCTCGCACCCTGCCCTCCTCTACTTCCCTTACTTGTTCAGAAGCCGGTGTGCCATTGCTATTCCTAAAAACTCATATGAAATTAAAAAGTACACAGCATTCATCTATATACATCTACTACCAGATTTTGGCAAAAAAAAAAAATTACTTCTAAGAAGTAATTTGAGGGGCTGGGGTTGTGGCTCAGTGGCAGAGCACTTGCCTAGCACATGTGAGGCACTGGGTTCGATCCTTAGCACCACATTAACAAAAATAAATAAATAAACAAAGGTATTTTTTTAAAAAAGAAGTAATTTGCAACAAGTGTTTGGAGCAAGGTTAAATCCTTCTATTATAGATGAAACACAAATGCTTTCTACAACTTTAGCAACTAATTCATTGGTAGTGAGTATGCTACTTACTATGTTATATAAATTTAATTTAATTATATTTCATTTTTATAAATGTTTTTGTTTTGCAAGGCTTTCAAAACATTCATTGTAGCACTTTTTACCATGAAAAAGTAGAAATAATATAAATGTACCAAACATATGAGAATAGTATTATTACCATTCCATAGAATAGCATTCAGCCTTTTTCATTGTAATTATGAAGACTGTTGCAAAAGAAAAAATCCTTTTGTATAGAGAAAAAGAGTACAAAGTCATATGCCTTTGATAGCAACAACTATTTAAATATATATATAGGAGTATATTTTAGTAGAGTGTTAGGATTACTTTGTTTTTCAGATTTTCTCTAATTGTATTGTTGTGTTTGACACAATAAAAACTTAGAAATCAGCTCAGAGGCCTCATTGCTCTACATTTATTTTTTTTGTGTGGTGTAGTTGTGTGAGTGATCTATACATACATGATGATGTATCAAAAGGCATTTGGTGTTACTTTCTTACAGTTGCTGGCAATGCTGCTTAAGAAGAAACGTTCCCTTCTTAATAGCCACATCCTCCATCTAACTTTCTCCTTGGTGGGAACTGTTGATAGTGGACATGAGACCTCCATTATTCCCAATTCAACTGCTTTCCAGGACCTGCTTTGTGATTTTGAAGTATGTATATAAACATTGGATGGTAGTATGTAGTCAATGAATCCATTTTCTTATTTTGCATAAAATTCTAAACACTTTTATCCCTAAGATGTGTTTAAAGTTCTGTAATTTTATGATGATTGTACTAACATTGTTTAGTAAAATATAGAGAGTTGAATAATGGTAGGGTTTCTTTCTCTGCAGATAGATTCCACTCTGCAAACATAGAAATGAAATGGTGCAGTGCATATAGCTGAGCTAGCTAATACACCGCTGTACTGATGATACAGGAGGCAAACGTTTCTTCAAATAATTGTGATAGAAACTTTTGTACGGTAAATAGGAATCTGGACTTACAATTTTGGTTAATACAAACTGCCTGGTAAAATATTATTCATTTTGCCAAAATAATAAGATTTCCACTTCTGCTGTCTTATCACCCCTGGAAGCTTGCTCCCTGTCCTCTGAAGGCCCACTAATCACTTTCATCATTTTAGCTCACTTCTTGTTCATCCCACCCTGCATATTAGTCACTATGCAAGAAATGTATATATTATATTCCTGGGAAACTGAAGGATCGCTAGTCTTTATGAAAGCAGAGATTATATCTGTCTTCTTTGATTTTGTCCCTGCTCCCCAGAATGGTGCCAGCACCTAATGTATACAGCTATGATACTAGGCCCTAACTCTTCCTCATGATTATTATATGCTGTTTCCTCAATTATGGAATCCCAGAAAACAGGCTGCATGCCTCAACTGCTTTACTGAAACTAAATTGTCTTACCTAGGAGGATAAGTAATAACCTACAGCCTATACTGAGTTCTCAGCCTCCAGACCTCTCAGTGGCATTTGATGTGGTTCCTTACTCTCTTCTTGTATCTCCTACCTCTCTTGCCAGCTTTCAGGCATCACTGTCCTAGCTCTTTTGTCCCTCTTACTACTTTTAATAAATTTTTTTGACCATAAATTTTCATTATTTTATGTAAAGGTGTCTATTTTTGTTTCTTCCCATTTTCTTTTGTTTTCTTATCTTTAGACTCTCACCTAGTTCCACAGTCTCATCTTTATGGTCTCATCAACTTTCTAATCTAAATCTCTAACTTTGACATCTGAATTCCAGATTTATTTCTTACTTCTTTCTCAACATTTCCATTTTAATGTCCCAGCAGCCATACCTTAGCTGAACTTAACATCCCTCCCCAAATTAGCTCTTCCTTCTAACTTTTCTTTTTCTATTAATAACACCACCATTCCCTAGGCTTGAAATGATAAAATTGGCTTCCTTCTTCCTCCCTATCTATAAACAGTCTGACACTCAGTCATAAAGACTCTTCTTTCACATTTCATGGTCTTCCTCTTCTGCTTTGGCTATGACATCCTAATGTAGGCCCCAGTCAGGTCTCCTCTTCCTCGTAGGATAGTTCTCACTTTTTTCTGCATTTCCTGAGGTTGTCCTGTCTGCGTTTGTCATCTAGTTCCTTTTTTTTTTTTTTTTTACAGGCATTAAATCTCAGTGAATTCCCTTTCCTACACAATAAAGTATACATTTCTTAGTTTGGTATTCAGACTACTAATACCTAAACCTCTTCTTTTAGAAAGCACGAAAGCACTTACTGAATTTTTTTTGGTACTGGAGATATGAACTCAGGAGTACTCGACCACTGAGCCACATTCCCAGCCCTATTTTTTTTGTGTTTTAATGTAGAGACAGGGTCTCACTGAGTTGCTTAGCGCCTCGCCCTTGCTGAGACTGGCTTTGAACTCATGATTCTCCTGTCTCAGCCTCCCTAAGTGCTGGGATTACAGGCTTGCGCCACCGTGCCCGGCTTTCTTACTGAATATTTTTAAACCAAGCACTATATTAGTTGCTAAAGATATAAAAATAAAATTCATTCCTCAAGGTATTCAGTTCATTAGAAGAGAAAAATAGCCGATTAAATATTTGTAAAAGTACATAGATAAGGTGTGCAGAAAGGATTGTGGAGGAGTTAAGATGTTTGCCTTACCCAGCCTACCCTTGTGTTCATTTGGTAACTGATACATTCATATCACAGATTAGCTGTATTTGTAGATATCTGATTAAAATCTAATAAGCAAACATCAGAAATGCAATTGCTTAACAAACTTTGGTTTCATTCACAGTATCTTGCACACTTTATGACTTTACATAATCCTTTATTACCCCAAACCATAAGTAATCTATAAATACCTAATGTACTCCATTCTTTAAAAAGCCATTTCACAAATATAAATAATTGTAATAGCATACAAAATTTTTCTTTTATACCGGTTTTCCTAAAATTTATAATATGCATCCAGAAAATTTCATTATTTTTGAAGACTATACCTTGTAAATACCTTTGGCAGCATATTTTCCATTTCTTCCCTCTCACCCTTTGTCCCATTGTTTTCTACATTTTCTTCTATATGGCCATAATCTCCACAATAGTTTATATTGTTTTTGCTTTAAATAATCAATCACTTTCAAAAGACATTTAAACAATTTTTTTTATTTGCCCACATATAGTGTTTATGGCACTCATCCATTTTTGTGAATCCAAACTTTTTCTCTTGCATAATTCTTCCTTCAACATATCTTACAATGCCAGTCTGTTGGCAATGAATTCTCCTATCTGAAAAAAGTCTTCTTTTTCCTTATTTTTTAATGATATTTTTGCTTGCAATATAAATCTATTTTTATTCTTTTCACACATCAAAAGATATCATTCCTTCCATTGTCTTATCTTTCTTTAACACGAGTTTTGTTGATTTGTGAATTTGTCATTTTCATAAAATTTGAAATTTTCTGCCCTTCTTCCCTTTTCTAGACAATTTCACATATCTTAAGATTGTTTGATGTTGTCTCACAAATCACTAATGCACTATCTGGTCACTTATTTTTGATATTTTTTTCTTATGCTTCATTTTGAATAGTTTTATTGTTTCCTGAATTGTTTTTCCAGTGTCTAATCTCCTATTAATGTCATCTGTATAGTTTCCATTTTAATTATTTTGTTATGTCTAGACATTTTTTCTGTAGCTGTGGTTATATTCCATTTCTCTCCTCTTTGTGTTCATTTTTTTTGTTATATTCTTAAACATGCAGAGCATATTTATAACAGATTTTTGAAGTGTGATAATTCCATCAACTTTTGTTTTTTTTTTGGCCTATTTGTCATGATTGATATTTTTCCTGTGTGCAAGCAGATTTGCAGGACTTTGCAAAAATAAAAATTTATAAAGTGGTTATATTCAGTTAATTAAATAAGTGAAATGAGTTCCATGTGCTGTCTTTGTTTTTGTTGGAATGACATTTTGGGAATTTTTTTTAACTTTAAATCTACCAGTCTTCTTTTTTTGTTATAGGTCTGGCTCCATGCACCATATGAACTTCACCTTTCCTTATTTGAACACTTTATTGAACTGCTCACTGAGTCCAGGTATTAGTTAATATCCATGTAGTTAGTTGTTCAACTACAGAAAAGATGAGATAGTACAGTATGTTAAATATTTCTTCTCTTACAGTGAAGCTTCCAAGAATGCCAAATTAATGAGGGAATTCCAGTTAATCCCAAAACTGCTACTGACTCTTCGAGATATGTCTTTATCCCAACCTACCATTGCTGCTATTAGTAATGTGCTGAGCTTCTTGCTACAAGGTTTTCCCAACAGCAATGATCTACTCAGGTAGTGAAAACTTCTGTGTTTGTCTTTTAATTAACCAAAAGTCCAATGAGATTAAGATGATTGAGATGAATGTAATTCCTTCCCATGCCTTTATAATAACACCATTAATGTTAATGCCATTTGTGGTATTTGTAAGGCATGAAAAATGTGCAGTTCCTCAATACCTTGCTTTTATGAAGCAAAGCTGGTTATTGCCCCCAGTGAATAATATAATATTGGTGAGAAAAGATGTGGGATTTAGCCCAATGAAATTGATTAGCATGGACATGATAATGTCCTAGCCCTCTTCCCCTAACTTTGTTAATTCTCAAGTGTATGTGCACAAGCACTCATGCACACACACAAACACACACACACACCCATTGTGGATATGCCACTGCTATTCTGTTTGGTCTTCATCACTCATACCGGTGCTGATACTTGATTTTTGCAAATTCAGACTTTTTATATAATGTGAATATTATATTACTGAAAAACAAATATAGTTTAGGCGTATTTATAGAATGTCTGCAGAGATGTTCTTATGTTCCTATTATAATTCCTTTCTAAACTAAACATGGGAGAAAAACTACCTAATCAAAGTATTTTTCAAGTAGAAAATTGCTTAAAATTGATCACCATTTCTTATCTAACCTTCCAAGTATTTCAGGTGAAATCATACCCACTTATTAGGTTATTTCAGTAGACTAGTCTTCAGTCTATAGTTTATAAATCACTCACTTAGAAAATTTTAATTGTCTTAATTGTCATTTGTTTAGTATTTATCCTAGCATTGTAATGATTGCTTTGCTGAAATTATCACCAAAACCTATCAGTGTTTTAAGTTTTTCCGTCCTTTATAAATACAGAAATGAAAGCCCAGAAAAGTTAAGCAGCTTGACCCAGGTCACATGGTTAAAAGGTGTTAGAGTTAGGATTTGATCTTTACTAGTATTTGCAGATCCCAAATTAACCACCAAGTCTACAGTGGATCCATACAGATAATGTTAGAGCATTTTAACTTGAATCAGTCATCTTTAGCTTTTGAAACCATTTGAGTTAATGCATTAAAGAATTCATACTTCTGAATAACTATATTTTTAAAACGTTAATATTGCTACTGGGGGCGGTCCAAGAGGAAGCTTCAAGCCAAATAAAATCACTTAAAGATCAATAAAAGTTAAAATAAAAAGTGTTAATTTTTCATTTCTATATATTTTGCTGTTTCTTTGGTGGAAAGAAAAATAAAATCCTTAACTTTATTTTTTATTTTATTTGAAGGTTTGGTCAGTTTATATCTTCTACTTTGCCAACCTTTGCAGTTTGTGAGAAATTTGTTGTCATGGAAATAAATAATGAAGAGAAACTTGACATGGGTGAGTGGATCCTGGAATTTGGGGAAGATAATGATCAATTAATTGCTATGCCCCTTTCTCTTCTGACACAAAGAACATTTGAATTATATGTCTTAGTGTTATAACTCTTCTCCTTACATTTTTTGGTCTTCACAGATATATTTTTTATTTCAAGCCCATACAATGTGCAGAAGTATCACATTACCTATGAAATTTAATAGTATGAATTTTATTTTAAAACTAAAATCCTTTGTATTATTAGAGTATTCATAGCAATGTTCCTTTAAATAGCAAACGCTTTTTTTACTGTAATTTTAACATTATTTGATTTTTAATTATACATACATCTTCAGAAATGTAATATTTGGCTAAAAGTGAATTATATCCATGTTACTATTATTTTCATTTCCCTTTTGAATAATAATCACTGAGAAAAAGAACACATCTATAGAGTCATTTTATGTAAGTATAATATAAAAATGATAAGTTGTGAAAAATCCTGTAATTTTGCTGAGTTCATGAAAACAAGTTTTTCAGGGGTACTCATTTTTCCCTCTCTATTCTTATATATTTTTCTGTTGTATATTCTAGCACAGGAAATTTTGACTAGAAAGCATTGAAAGAATCTTTTAGATTGATACCTGAAATTAAATTCACAGTCTTAATACACTTTTGGCTTTACATATCCCTGGGTTCTATACCTGTGGATTCAACCAACTGTATATTTAAAATTTTGGGGGGACAAATTACACCTGTACTGAGCATGTACAGACTTTTTTCCCCCTTGTCATTATTCCTCAAACAATACATATAACATATAATAAATATATATGACATATAACATATAACAAGTATTTACATGGCATTTACATAGCAGATATTTAAGTAATCTAAAAAAGATTTGAGGTATATTGAAAGGTTTGCATAGGTTACATGCAAATAGTACATTTTGTACTGTGTATTTTGGTAAATGTGAGGGGTACTAGAACCAGTTCCCTGTGTATCTTGAGGGATGATTCTGTTTTTGTCGTTACCCTATTACATTATTGCAGAATCATATTACATGCATGATCTTCTTTACATTCTCACAACCCTGTCTACCCAGGGGATGGAGATGTACTGTTGTGATATCACTTCTCGCAGAGACGTTCTACCCATGTTGGCTCTCCTGTCCTGAACACTGCCTCCCCTGTGCTTCATGAATAAAAGAAAGTGGCATGTGTAGTCACGATTGTCAATGGAAAGTCCAAGAGATTTATAAGACCTAGTGAATTGCTACAGATCACAGAGTATGTTGGTGACAGATTCAGGACTAGAACCTAAGACTCCTGATTAATTTTTTACCTATTGACAATTCATTTGAAACAATGTTGATATTTCTTTGGGAAAATAAATTAGCAGTGAATAAGAAGAATAAATATCAAATCAGTGGAATACACTCATTGAACACTTAAGTGTTCTATAAAATCTCACAACCACACAGTGATATGAGTACTACTGTCCCAATTTTATAAGGAAGGAAACCACCTCCCAGAAAGATAGAAGTAAGAGAAACTTACAAAGTCACAGCAATAACCATATCTGAATCCAGATGATTCAAACAGCATTTTAAGCTTTTAACTTACCCTGCCATATGCAAAGATATTTCTAAGTTTTGAATTAATATAAACTGAGTAAGTTATGAATTATAAAATGAAAATACTTTAAAGATTGTTGAAAATATATAGCACATCTATCTCAATTATTAAAACAAATGTGAGAAAAATATTTGTCTACTCTCCATAGCTTTTGCTGAGCATTGGATTCAGTAATGAAGTGTGGTAAAATCTTCCTTAATATTGAATATAGTAGTAGGAATGTATAAATTGGTAAAATTTTTTGTTGATCCACCAAGTTGTTTAGGCTGGTATTCTCATAACTTTATTGCCATTTAAAATAACAGAGAAAGTTAGAAGCACATTGTACTCTGGTTGGTGAATGATATTTATTTATTTTTTGTTATTAACTGATAAGTCTATTAATTACATTGATGTTCCAAAAAGTAAAACCACACTTTTTTCTTGGAGATAATAGACACAGTATTTTTCTAATAGACATACCTACCAAGAAAATGACTTGAATAATGCTGAACAGAGATACGCCAATCAATACAAATTAATATAAATAGCATAAAAGGGATAACCAGTGTAAAATAAAGTTAACAGTTTTGAGTGGGATGAAATTAATCTGAAAGTTCTTTCCAGAGTTCATTGTTTTAAACTGCATTTGAAAAGTAGGGGAGACATAATTGACAGAAAAATAGACATGAAAAGTAAAGTGAATTTTAAATTTCTCTGTAGAATATCACTTTATTGTAGAAAATTTTAAAGGAAGTTATTCTTATAGCAATTGGGGTCATATGATACACTTTTAATAAGGCAGTATGCAAAGTACCAGCCCTGTGCCCCTTGGAAGAGGGTATTGAGTTCCCTTTGGTGAGCATGAAGCATCTATAATGAATATAGCACTAAATTAGCATTTTTAAAGGAAGTTCAGTAGTGGGCCCCCCAATAAGTAAAAATTTAGAACTACAGTAAGGTTCAGCCTGAGCGTCAGTTCTGTCTACATAAAGGGAAGTGTGCAGACTTTGGTTCATCACCTGCAGCATTTCCGTAGCGGTGTAGCTACCCTGGAAGGTGTAGCTGCTGTTACCCAAGACATGTGCTTCCAGAACTATCCACTGAGGGTCCCTGAGCTCCTGTCTTCCTCCCTTTCTTTTCCAATTTTTCTTGTGCATTATGAACCTTTGCCTGTATTCTATGCTATATAATTCTCTCTTTTCTGTATGGTATTTATTGAGTAGGTTTATGCTTCCTGTTTTCAGTTTTTGAATACGATAATTAAAAGAAGCTAGAAATTAATGCTGGGTGGTAGAGAATCTATAGGTATTATTGTTTTTTTTAATATGGTCCTTATTCGATGCCTTTCTCCCTGTTGAGTAGGGGAGGGAAATATTAATGTGATATCACTAGTTTCAATGTTACATGTAAATGAACAATTTTGAGAGAGTTCTAAAGGGAAATGATTTAACCGACCTTTTTCTTTTTCTTTTTTTTTTTTGGTACTGGGGATTGAACTCAGGGGTACTCGACCACTGAGCCACATCCCCAGCCCTATTTTGTGTTTTATGTAGAGATAGGGTCTCACTGAGTTGCTTAGCGCCTCGCTGTTGCTGAGGCTGGCTTTGAATTCGTGATTCTTCTGTCTCAGCCTCCCTAAGTGCTGAGATTACAAGCGTGAGCCACCGCGCCCGGCTTCTTTTTCTTTTTTTAAGTATTTTTTTAGTTGTAGATGGACACAATACCTTTATTTGTTTATTTTATGTGGTGCTAAGGATCGAACCCAGTGCCTCCCACTTACAAGGCAAGCACTCTACCACTGAGCCACAACCCCAACCCCTCTGACCTTTTTCTTGTTCACTTTAATGGGAAGTAATCCTACCTAGTATGTTTTCTAATAGATTTATTTTTCAGGGAGATTTTGAAGAATGTTTTGGATAGCTTATTCTCATTTATCTCCATAATTTATTTTCATTTTAGGAACTGAGGAAGAGTTTGGAGGTCTTGTATCTGCTAATCTCATACTTTTGAGGAACAGACTTCTAGATATCTTGCTAAAACTAGTTTATACATCTAAAGAAAAAACAAGCATTAACTTTCAGTAAGTAAAAACATTTTTAAAATTGGTGGTACCTTTGCTAGTTATTTCACATCAAGCAACAAACGAAGTTGCCACTGGCTTTATATAGATTTTTTAATACTATTTCAAGGAGACAACAAATCATATTTTTCTTTCTGATATGAAATCCTGATTCCTTAAGTTAATTTTGTTTCTTTAAATTCATCTATTATTGAATAGAGCTTGTGAAGAACTGGTCAAGACACTGGGTTTTGACTGGATTATGATGTTTATGGAAGAACACTTGCATTCCACCACAGTGACGGCAGCCATGAGGATTCTTGTTGTCCTGCTGAGTAATCAGTCTATTCTCATCAAGTTTAAAGAAGGACTCAGTGGTGGAGGATGGCTTGAACAGACAGATTCTGTCTTAACCAATAAGATCGGAACTGTATTAGGTATGGGACTTGTATAGTCAGCTGCTTTAAAATAAGCTGTTGTATTTTGTTTTTAAATCTTACTTAAGCTCATACTCTGTGCAGTAACTGTTAAGTCATGAATTTTTATTAATGATAGGATGAAAAGCTTATGTAGTTTCAAATTCAAACTAAAGTCAGATAGTTTATTAAGTTTTGAAAACTCACAATTATTTATGGTTTTCTTTCTTTATTTTTGTAATAAAGGTCCTTTCTGAACTATATGCATGTAATTAGCAAATTATCAGTAGAACCGAACAGTAATAATAGCTATTGTTTAGTTTGAGTTTTTACTATATGTATGTTACTAAACACTTGCCATGTATAACATTTCATTTGCATAATAACTATGAATTGTAAACACCATCATATCTATTTTACAAATTAGAAATTTGGGGTATGGGATGAATTCTTTTCTTATACGACTAGGAAGTGTCAAAATTTGAATCCATGGCATTTATATCTGAAATATATGCTTTTAACAGTCACATATTGCCACTCAAGTACTTAAGTTCAGTCAACATGTCAGTCAAAGCTTCTTACCCTCTGCTCACTAGTTCTGTGCTTGTTTTCAACAAACAACTGAACATTTATTTAATATTAAAAAATTAGAGTTTCCTGTTTTCCTATATTAGATTTACAGGCCTGTTTCTGTTCAGATTAATTACCTTATGGAAATATATTTTTGAAGATAATGTTGAAAAGTATAGATATTCAGTTATTAAAGTACTTTAAAAATATATTGTCACTGTAATGTTACATAAAATCATATGTAACTATGCTATGTCTGATCTAAGGATATTAAGAATTTCTGTTCACGTATGTTAGGAAAGTTAAGGGTCAGAATTTACTATATAGCTTATTAAAAATGTAAAAATATCAATATGTAGATGTTTTCTACACTACTTCAACTATCAAAGTAAATGATGGACTTTGGGAGGCTGAGACAGCAGAATCGTGAGTTCAAAGCCAGTCTCAGCGATGGCGAGGCACTAGGCAACTCAATGAGATTCTGTCTCTAAATAAAACACAAAATAGGGCTGGGGATGTGGTTTAGTGGTTGAGTACACCTGAGTTCAATTCCCGGTACCAAAAAAAAAGTAAATGATGGGAAAACAGAGCTTTCAGCTCTGTACTATTGCTATTTCACATGTGGAAGATTTCTGAGGATACCTTATATCCTTATATAAAGTATATGTGATGAAGAAGTGGTATCATTTCCATTTCACTGTGAAATGATTTCTCAAGAAAATTGTTTGCTTTAAATATATTTTCAATGATCATTATAGATACTTCTGTGCTTATGAAAATAGATCACTATTTTGAGTGGGCTATGAAGAGGAATATAACCTACAAATGTGATGGTTATGAGCAGTTTTTTTCTGTCCTGCATCTCTTCAGTAATACTAGAAGGAGGTGCTTTTCCCATGTCAGACCCACCTGACTTTGTACCTTGAAATGTGTCTGTCTTGCATGGATACCTGCTTGCACATTGCATATGCTGCTCTGATTTTTTAAAAAAAAAGGAATCTAAATCTAAATATTCAATTTAAATTTGATCCCATTTAATTTTTCCTGAATATCTCATCTCTTCTCTCCTCTCCTCTCCTATCCTCTTCTCTTCTCTCTCTCATTCACACACACATCTATAAACTGTTGTATTTTTTTAATATTTTTTTAGTTGTCAATGTACCTTTATTTTATTTATTTATGTGCAGTTCTGAGAATCGAACCCAGTGCCTCACACATGCTAGGCAAGCACTCTACCACTGAGCCACAACCCCAGCCCATGTATTTTGTTTTTAGTTCTTACCCAAGCTCATGTTCTTTATATATATATTCTGTGTGTGTGTGCATGCACACGTGTGTGCGTCTGTGACAGATGTATATATCTTCTTATTTTATTTTGTTTCTCTTTGAATTGATAAGCAACCTAATGATTTTGACTTTTCAACTCACAGTTATCAGTTTCTGTCAATTTTTTTCAAAAAAAAAATTAGAAAGAAATTGAAAAAAATGTGAATCTTCTTTTGAAATATAAATTGCTTCAGAGTGAAAAATCAGTTCATCATCTATTGGTTGCTATTCATAAAAGATTTCTGTTGAAAATTTGGCCAACATTTACTCTATGATGAGTGCTATGCTGGGTTTGTTGTAGCAGAAGAACCACATGTTTGGATTGTACCCTGAAATTTGTTGTAGAACAGAGGAAACAGGATTGATAGAAGCATGGATGCTATAAATCATATAATAATAGTGGACCATCTCCTGAAAAAGCTGTGTTTCTGCAGAAGTCTCTGGATGGTTAGCTCAGCCCTGGTGAGATCCACAGTGATAGTAGGCTTGTACTTGCCACCCCACTGTCTGGCAGCCTTCCAACAGTACAGATCATGTTGTGAGGAAGGTCCTTTTGTTTATTCATTTACATTTGTCCCTAAATCTGTAGATAATTTAAGGTTACCTGGTTTATCCTGATTTTCAGGATAAATGAAATATATTAACTCTGTTGTACCAAGTATGTTTTTAAATTACATTTTTGTAGCATCCTCAATTTTGGCAATATTTTTAATTTCACTTTCTCTTTAGGGAGATATAAGCAGGAATGTTAGAGATCTTTAGAAGTTTTTTGTTTTGTTTTGTTTTGGCGGTCAGGAGAGTCCTGAGGATCAATTTAGGATTTTTTTGCATGTGTTAGGCAAGCCTATCACCCACTGAGCTACACCCCCAGCCCTGAAATTCTTTCTGGGTGCTGTGCATGGAACCCAGGGGCTTAGGCATGCTAGTCAAGTGCTGTACCACTGAGCCACAAGCCAAGTCCAGCTGGTAAAGTGAAACTTGACTGAACGATTAATTTAGCAATTGAATATTTATATAAATGTTCAGGATAGACATATTACATGTACTGAATTGCTCCCTTCTTTGTCAGTGCAGCGTGTTTATTGGTTGTTAATTTTATTATTATATTTCTTCTTCTCCTAGGATTCAATGTGGGCAGGAGTGCCGGTGGGAGATCGACGGTCAGGGAGATTAACCGGGATGCTTGTCATTTTCCTGGTTTTCCAGTTCTTCAGTCCTTCCTTCCTAAACATACTAATGTCCCTGCCCTCTATTTTCTCCTCATGGCATTGTTTCTGCAGCAGCCAGTTAGTGAGCTGCCTGAGAACCTGCAGGTCAGTGTGCCTGTCATCAGCAGCCGATGTAAGCAGGGTGGCCAGGTAGGAATTATCTAGTAAGGTGTAAATTTAACCATTTATTAAAAAAAAAAATGGCCATAGGGTAATGGGTTCATCACAGTAAAACCAATTATTGATTCCACCAAACCTCTACAGATAATTTTCCCAAAAAGAAGTTCTTTGTCACTGGCTTATTTTTTTCCCCTTTATGATTACTCTGTGATTATATATGCATAAGAACTTTGTATGATTTTAATGGTGATATAAATAATTCTTTGGAGTTATATGATTTTGTGTAAAAACATGATTTCATTTCCAAAGAATTAAAAATGAAAGAAGTAGATTCAAGTACTGATTAGAAAAATATTTTAATTTCTTTTTGGGGGGAGCAGTAACCAGGGATTGAATTTAGGGATACTCGGCCACTAAGCCACATCCCAAGCCCTATTTTGTATTTTAGAGACAGTATCTCAATGAGTTGCTTAACATCTCAATTTTGCTGAGGCTGGCTTTGAACTCTCAATCCTCCTGTCTCAGCCTCCCGAGCCACTGGGATTATAGGCATGTACCACCGCACCTGGCATATTTTAATTTCTTAATGATAGATAATATCCACGTTAGGAAAACAATAAGGCTTTATTTGACTTTGATTGAAGACTGTTATGGATGTGTATCTGTGGCTTATGTTTGTGGCCTTATAAAGACTTAAGAATTTAGCTTTTAAACTCAACTTTGCTTCTATCCAATGCCAAATAATATTCAAATCAGTTCTAGTAGTTGAAAAAACTTTAAGTGAAACCATATAGTCTGTACCCTTACATTAAATCAAGATATGGATTTGTACCTGGCAGTTTGGTTACTTATACAGCTTTTGAAACATACATGGCACCAGAGTCATAAAGTATTATATGAAGTTGCTCTGGATAAATCTCCTCAAATTGGTTTTTATTTTGTCAAACCAAATTCATAAGTAATCTAAATTCAACTTTGAACATTGCTGACAATGGGGGCAAGTGAGTTTATCATGCTTTCATGAAAGAACCTACTTAAAATCATCACTTCTGTAATTTCATCTCTGGGCTAATTAGCATATATTTTATTTTTACTTTCTTTAAAAATCAGGTAGAAATCTGCGTTTGGAACATAGGTATCTAAGGCAAGATTCAGGATGACACATAATATAACTATAAAAATGAGTTTGAAATGTACAATGGAGAGGTACTAGGTCTTCTTCTAATTGCTCACTTTTTTAAAAATTTGTTTCAGAGAAATTTTAGAATGTTAGAAATTATACAGGTCCTTTCTGAAAGAAAAATTAATAATGACTAATCTTTAATCACTTTGACCTCTGCAGTTTGATTTGGATTCTATCTGGACATTTATTTTTGGAGTTCCTGCCTCCAGTGGAACTGTGGTTTCTTCTATCCACAATGTATGTACAGAAGCTGCTTTTTTATTGTTGGGAATGCTTCGCAGCATGCTGAATTCAGTAAGTTACCGAGACACTAGTCTACTTACCTGTAATTCTTTTATTATTTACTATAGCTACTTATTTACTACATGGTGTATGGAAACTTATTCTGTTTTGTTATCTCTCTGAATAGACTGTGTAGTTATTAAGGTCACAGACTCTGGAAACTAGGGTCCCAACACTAGTACTTTCAACATGGTAACTTCTATTTTTTTATTTTTTTTTGGTACTGGGGATTGAACTCAGGGGCACTCAACCACTGAGCCACATCCCCAGCCCTATTTTGTGTTTTATGTAGAGACAGGGTCTCACTGAGTTGCTTAGCCCCTTGCCGTTGCTGAGGCTGGCTTTGAACTCGCGATTCTCCTGTCTCAGCCTCCCTAAGTGCTGGGATTACAGGCTTGAGCCACCG
>CM053408.1:60418166-60606871 GCA_028644305.1 Xerus rutilus
CATGGTAACTTCTATATGCATCAGTTTCCTCAGTTTAAAAGGTTGATAATAACAGAATTTACTTCTTAGGGTTGTTATGAGGATTTAATAAGGTGAGGTATACACAATGCACTTAAAATAGTGCCTGGCATGTGGTAAGTGCTTCATAAGTATTGAGTTATACTATTAGCATAATAAAACATAATACATAATAAAACATGTATCCATGTGTATAGTGAATATACATCTGGGTATAAGTTCTTACAATAATACATTATTCGAATATTTAAAATCACTCTCCTTTAGAAGTTAAAAATGTTAACAGTGCAAGTTTTTTATTTTTGGTTTGCTATTCTGATTATTTATAACATAGTTGTGAAAAATTAAATTGTGAATGTCCAAATATATATTCCTATTTTACATAAATACTTTCATAACTTAATTTTTTATACAATTTAGGATTGTATTTTAAAAGAAAATATTAACTTTAAATCTTTGAATTATACTTGACAAATCTAATTTTAGTCAGACTATTGTTAAGCTAAGAACAAATATTACCATTAAATATATTAATTTAGAATGCTTAGAGATTCTTGTTTTGGTGCCTATTCCTAAATAAATATAAAATTTTAAGTTAAAAAAATCAATCTCTTGGCAAGTATCAGAAAATATACACATATATATTGGTTATTCTTTAGCATCATCATTTTTATTGTTGTGTTACATAATACTTGTCTTTTTCCTGCTATTATATGCATGATAACGTGAGACTCACAAAGATGAAATGACTTTTGCATCTTTTATCTTAATCCTGACTCTCTGGCGTGATGCACAGTGGGACAATAATAATGGTAATACAGCCACTGTTGGTACCAGCGGTGCTTACATTGATAATGACAAATAATCAAAACCACAGACTCCAGTTAGCTGAACTGAGTACTCTAGGGAATAGCAAACATCCTGCTTGTTTCTACGGCTATTGTTTTTATTCTTGATAACTTCTAAATTTGTTTGCATATGTGTGCACATAAGTTTTTGCTCAGATGTGTAGTTTATAGCCTTCTGGACCATCAGTATATTCATTTTTAGAACAGTAGTGATTAATGGATTTTTGAAGTAATTTTTAGTGGTGTTGACCTCTCTGACATTATTTCTTTCCTGTGACAGCCTTGGCAATCAGAAGAAGAAGGGTCTTGGCTCCGGGAATATCCAGTGACCCTGATGCAGTTCTTTAGATATTTATATCACAACGTTCCAGACCTTGCCTCCATGTGGATGAGCCCCGATTTCCTGTGTGCCTTAGCAGCAACTGTCTTCCCCTTCAATATTCGCCCTTACTCAGAGATGGTAGGAAAGGGGGAGGAAAATGTCAAAACTGGAATTAGTCTATTTCAATGGTTAGCAGATTTTTTTTTTTTTTTTTTTTTTTTGCCGATCTTTTAAGCTTCTGACTAAGTTACGGTTTCATTACTTTATATACCACCTTTTTCATCATTGTCTGTGTGTCTAGCTCCCCTCCTTCTGCTTTCCTCTAAAATAGCCGTGAGCTCTATTTCCTATTTTCATTGACTATGTTCTTATAAGTCCTTTGTTAGTAATTTCTCTCTCCGAGAGATTGATTTCACTTCTTATTTTACATTATGATAGCTGTGTAGTTATAAAATGCTCTTTTCAGTTAACAGAACTCTAGTCATAGACTAAATTTATTTCTTATTTCAGTAGGCATTTGCTGGATAATGAACTGTAGAGTTAATTGCCTTTCTGAAAAATAAAATACATGTTGATTCTTCTGCTCTCCACGGTTCTTATTTTGCTCAGCTTTTGTTTTTTTCTTATCTTGTACTAATTTAATAGAAAATCATTAAATTATGTATGATATTGATACTTCTTTGTCCTTCAAAACAGACCCAAAAGATAGCTATCTCCTCATCATACCTCAGAATTTCATGATGTTTCTTCTCATTTCTGTCCTGTACTAGAATAAACTACCTTGCTCATACTCATTTTTCTCCATGTATAAATGTTAAATGCTCATTCTAAAATTGTGGGAATTTTTAAGAGAAAGACAAATATGACATATTACTTTAATACTCTGGCATCTTTATAATTTTAGAATCCTCATTTCTGATAAAACTGTGACCCTCTATGATATTTAAATATCACTTTCTTGTTAGCATCATGTAATCTGTCTACCGGTCTGTCTTTCTCTCTTACTGGGCTCAAAATTGGTAGTAGTTTTATTATTTATTTGGATTTATTTCTTCTATGAAAAATGGAGCAGCCCTTAGGTGTTATTATGCTAGATTTTTATCTGAAATTTTGTGACATTTGATTTCTCAGTAGGTAGACTTCAAATACACAAATATAGTTATTCTCATGTTATTATTTCATTTATTTTCAGAGCAGTTATACACAATATATAATGTGATTCTACATAAAACATAAATTTTTAGCAGTCAGTCAGAAAGACCATATGTTGAATAACAGTGACATATGGTGGCAAATTACCTTGGAAGCAAGGGTCAAGTAAGGCAGAGTGAAATAATGTGCTGAGTAGCTTAATAAGAGGTAAATGCTAAAGGATGATACTGCGGTTGCTGTAAATTTATTTTTAGGGAACATTCAGGTAAATGCGTCACATAAAACCTAATGTGCTTCCACTTGATTGCTCTAGGTGACTGATCTTGATGATGAAGTTGGATCTCCAGCTGAAGAATTTAAAGCCTTTGCCGCAGACACAGGGATGAACAGGAGCCAATCAGAATACTGCAATGTGGGCACCAAGACATATCTGACCAATCACCCAGCTAAAAAGTTTGTTTTTGACTTCATGCGGGTCTTAATAATAGACAACCTCTGTCTTACCCCTGCCAGCAAGCAGACTCCATTAATTGATCTTTTGTTGGAGGTAATGGCAAAGAAATGCATTTATGTCTCATGTACATTGCTTTTATTATTGGAACTTTAATAACCAAGCTAGTTCTGTATTAAATATCTTTAGATATCTAATTTTTCTGAGAATTAAATATGGCAGAATATATCATGGGCTGTGGAACAATTTTAATCCCTCCTATGCTTTAGATCCTATTAATTTACTCCTCTTCTTCCCATTCACTCAGCTGTGACCACAATTCAATTTTTTATCAAACTTTTTCTGTAAAGAGCTAAACAGTAAGTATTTTAGGCTTCTTGGGCCACATAGTCTGTGTCTCAACTATTTGACTCTACCATTATAGTGTGAAAGCAGCCGTAGATGACACGAAAAGGAATGGGCCTGTGTTCCCATAAAACTTAATCTGCAAAAACAGGCAGGGGCTGATTTTGCCCTCAGGCTTTAGTGTACCAACTCCTTCCCTAGATGTTGACAATACCTAGTGGCACTTGCTGACTCCCTGCCAGGTATTATTGCTGTTGCCATCTAGTGCAGCTTAAGACATTGCATATTATACATAGTAGATAGTTGCTTGGTGTGCACTTGTTGAATTTCCCCTAAGGCAGAGACTTCTAGGTTGCTTGCCATTTCTTCTGGTAAGTAGTAGTAGTCAGCAAGCAACACATCAAAAGAGAATGACTCCAAGCCTTAAATGGCCTCACTGCTGGACCTAGAAATTAGCTGTCTCTGAAAACCGTTAAAAACTGTTCACTTAGAAAAATCCCAGAGAAAATGAAATATCACAGAGAAAGAATCTAATAAAGAATACCTCTCCAATAAACTCATGTTCTTTTGGCCAATTCATATAAATAGGGTCAAATAGTCTGTGGAAGGGATTGTGTAGTGGGGTGAAAGATTGAATCCAAGTGCTCTATCTGGGCTGTGATAACAGAACCAGAGCTTCCTGTGCTCCCTCTAGTGGCCAGTACAGTTAACCATAGAAGGCGTTTTATTCATGTGAACACATCTCAGTTTGATCAATTAAAGAAGTCACCAATGTAATTTAGGAACTAGTCATGTTAAGCTTTTTTAACCAGGACTATAGTGCTTAATATTGGCTGGAAAATAATTGGTTTCATCGTTAATTTGTTTGGTAGAATTAAAAAGCATGCCTGGTAGAGTTATCCCCTTTGAAAACTTTAAAAAGCTCTAGGAAAAGAGATGGTGAGTATGTTAGTGTATAAGGTAAAAATTTGAATGTTCCATAAAAAATTAAGTGCTGATCAGAAAATAGCAGGATAAAGTTTAGAAGAAATGTTGGTAAAACAGCATAACTAAGCATAAAAAAGTACATATTCGTGAAAGGTATGAGTTAAGAGTCTATGTCTAGTAATAGCATTTTCAAGTTTATAGGAACCCTAATAGCCCATGAGTTAATCCCAGATAAATTATATAATTACCTCTCTCTTCTTCATGTTTTTAATACAAGGAGTTTGATATACATGTATAAACCTTTAGGTAAGTTGCTCATTTTTGTGGGCACTAATCTGTCCACAATAGACTTGTGCCTAGTTGTACTGAGAAGCTGGAAGCACTGGGATTATAGTTCTGGAAGAAGCAGGTAGAATCAGGATTAAAGCTCCCAGAAAAGGGCAGTGGAGGGGACTCCCAGAAAGATGACAAAAACTCCTGAAAATTAAAAGGTCAACTTTCATGTGTTCTTTCATCTCTCATAACAGTTAGCCCAATGCCTTGGTATATTCTATTTTGAAAGTATTTTGAAAGTATTTAACTGTTAATTACATCCCTGGCATTCCCAAATAGGAAGATAGGATGCCACCCATTAAGAAGGATAGAACTTTGTATTTAAAACTTAGCTTACTACTTTAAACAACTTTAAATCTAATATGCCCAGAGAAAATATATGTATTTATGTTTATCAAAATATTATTAGTTCCATTTCTTCCTATAACATAAAAAAATTAAAGTACACCTGGGTACAATGGCACATACATGTAATCCCAGCTACTAAGAGGGCTGAAGCAAGATTATCAGAAGTTCAAGGTCAGCCTGGGCAACTTAGCAAGACTTCTGTCTCAAAAAATAAAAATTAAAAAAGGGCTGGAGGTATAGCTTAGTGGTAGAGTGACCCTGGGTTCAGTCCCTAGTACCAGAAAAAAATTATAAATATACAGTTTTTAGTAGTATTATGAGATCTTTATCCTGGAAAAGAATTATATATTAACATTTTACCTACATGAAAAAGGAACTTGAACCCACTGATTTTTAGTCTAATTAGGTGAATCAGGCCATCTTCAGACTTACGAGTGTTAGAATTTTATCATAGAAGCATCTGCTGCCAGGCTTGGTGACACAGGTGTGTGGTCCCAAAAGACAAAAGTGAGAAGATATCTTGATACCAGGAGTTTGAAGACCAACGTGGATTACGTAGTAAAATTGCACGCCCCCCCAAAAATCTACTTACTTAGGTATATCCACAAAAGAGGTGAAATTATATTTTTCAGCAATCTCTAGAAATAAAAGATTCTCATTTGTACAGACTGGTGTGAGGCCCAATATAAGGGATGCAGTGTGATATGAGAGAAAGATTATGGCATTTAGAGTAAGAAATATTGGTTTTGAATCTGGCCTTGTTGTTTATCATATACATTTTAATCTGCTTAAGTTTAATCTATGAAGAATGATATTATTTACTATATCTTCTGCAGACATGTGGTAAGGGTCAAGTACATGTACATCATCCAGCAAAAAGTATTTTGAAAAATCACTGTGTGCTGATTATAGCTGTGTGACCTTGGCCAGGTTCAGGTCCCACATTTGTTACAGTTTACCCATGTTGAAATGGATATAGTGAAAGGAACTTCTCTCAGAATTATTCTAAGAATTAAATAGGATAATGCATGCAGTATCCATAACACTGGCTGGCCTTTAAGATGTATTAAAAATTAATTAAATGGCCTTTTTAAAGGGAAGGACAAATGGATTTACAGCAAATGATTACTACTCTGGATGTGGAAAGAAAGTGCATGAGAACAGACCAGAGTATCTATATGTGCCCAGAGGAGGAAAAGATGCTAAAACCTGGGATGCTGAGTGGGATGTGTGCTTCTCTGATAGCCCCCTCAATGTTCTATGGTCTGAGGTGCTCACTGTGCCACTCAGCCATCATCTACAAGACCTCCCTGTTGTCACAAATCATATTGGTAACAGAAGTGGGCCTGAGGGGTTAGTCAAGAGGAAGACAGCAGAAGAACCAAAAGCTGAAAATCCTCTTCTCTAAAAGCTTTTAGCCCATTACAGAAATAGGACAAAATACTATGCTTTCCTGAGCATAAGCCTCTCTCTCCTGGGCAGCATATGCCCCCGAGCTGTCTGGCCTATGGGCAGCACAGGATTCTGCCTGATGTTTCTGAGGCCTCAGAAAGTTTACAGTGATCTTTTGTTGACTGGCTTTGCTCTTTTCACCAGGAAGACAGATCTGATGTGTAGAGACCGGAACAGGCCATGGTGCTTACCTGTCTTCATTCTGGTTATCTGGTGGGCCAGCCAGTTTTACCTAAAAGGATGATAAGGAGATTGTGGCCTGCATTCTGCAGCATTGCTCTAGTGCACTTGTTTTCTTCATTATGGAGATTTTAGTAGAGTAGGGAGAATATGATGTAGGTTTGGCATCAGTGGAAGTGAGGTTTGAATCCTAGTTGTGACCAAGTGGCTTACACTTTTAACCCTCAGTTACCTTATCCTCTAAAATGGGGACGCTGGTATCTACTTCAAGGGGTGTTTTGCTGATTAGGGAGATAATGTATGTAACTTAGCACTGTTTCTGGTACATAACAGTGGTCTAATGAATTATTTAGAAGAAACAATGCATTCATAAAATCTTAAGTCCTTTAAAAGTTAGACTGCCATAAGTCTCAGTAGGAACATTTGAACTAGGCAGTTTCTGTGAGAAGAACTGGAGGATTCATTGCCTGTTGATGACTGGGCCATCCTTAAATCCTATTGGAATAAGAAACACTGTTGACTGATGAAGCACTTCTGTGTTGTAGTTCCTCTGTTTTGCAGGCTCTAACACTTTGTCTGATGAAGATTTGATGAACCCTATTGATTATCACTTATCCCACACCACCTGGAGTTGATCATGATCCTGAGGGAGTATAGTTAGTTGTGTTCAAAATGCTCACATCCTCCTGGGAATGAAGAGCCTGTACTCCTTAGTAAATTCCTGTTACTAAAGCTGTTGGATAAAGTGGTTTCTGATCTAATTCCAAAGAAATCCTCATGAAACTATCAGTTTGCTGCTTACCACTAAGAAGTTCTCACTTTCTCTTCACTTGACATAGGACTCTTAGTATAAACATGAGCCAGACCTTTGTCACAGGTCTTCCGTTGACCATTGTATTAATCTGTTGGCTACACAGGAGAATTCATTAAGATGAGAAACAAGAGAAGGCCTTTACTTTTTTTCATATTAGTTTAAGGACAACCCAAATTCAGCACTAGTATTCTTTTAACTGTCACTACACACCCATTTTATCATTTAAAAACAAAAACATCAGCAGGGGTGGGGGTATCACACAGCTGTAATCTCAGCTACTTGGGAGATTGGGGTAGGAGGATCACAAGTTCAAAGTCAACCTGGGTAACTTAGTGAGACCTTGTCAAAAAAAAAAAAAAAAAAAAAAGTCATGCAAAGAGAAAAGTCATGGAAGAGAGAGAAAGGAAATATTTATGACAACTTTGTTTTTTAATCCTTAGGTTAATAACTTTAATCTCAATTTAGAACTCAGATTTTTAACTATTCTTTTAAAACCTTTGAAAGGACCACCTTGAAATCAGATAAGAAAGAAAAACAGAACAGTATTCTAAAGCTTACTTAGACAACATGGTTGTAAAGATAGTCCTAAAGTTTTCTGTGCAAGAAGTAGTTTCTTTCATTTTACTTACAGAACATGGGCAATATTTATGACTCTAAACATATAGATCTCCAAGAAGGAACATATGACAGGTTGTTGAAAGGTTTGATGTCAAAAACTGTCAAAAGCATTGCTAGGACTGCTGGCACTTGAGGAATGATGGAAGGGTCTTCACCTTTCTTTCTTGTCCTTACCAGGCTAGATGCTTGAAAGTTAGGCACCCAGATTGTCATTCCTAATAACCAGTGGAAATTCTTTCCAAGGACATAGTTTAACTTTGTGCCCTAAGCTTTTACTCAAGATAATTTAAACCATCATCTTGTTGTTAAAACTGTTATTAAAGAGACCACCTATAGAGCTATTCACTATCTTTATAAAACCCATAGAGAACAATCTTCTCAGACAGTTGTAGGGAAATATATATCCTTGCTGTCAATCTATTATGCTTTCCTTTAGAAATAATAAAAAGCTTTGTAAGTCATGGTTTTTCTCCTTCTTGACACTTGGGAAACTCAGAGCTAAATTGTGTACTTAATTAGTTTTCTTGTTATTAATACTTCCCCACTGATGTTTCCTCTTGATAACTAGATTCTTGGGCCTTTTTTAAATTTGTTTTAATGGCTTTATGATTTATTTTATCTTAACTCATTATAAACTGCCAAATCTCTTTTGGAACTGAGGTATAATAGATTATCAAATATTTATTAAATACTTAACATAATTTAGAACAATGTTTTTCAAAGAATAGATTCCAAGAAGACGTTTCACCCTTTAATTTTTTTTTAATTCTATGGCAAGAAAAATAAGACAAAAATTATCAGCATATGTATTCATGTCATATTTTTTAAATTTACCAGTAGAGTTTTTTCATATTTTTATTACATTTCATAACATACATAACAGTTGAACCCCATCTTTGTGTAATTAGTTCTAATTGTGTAATTAGTTTTTAACTCTAATAATTTTAATTGATTTAGGCTTCCCCTGAAAGATCTACAAGAACACAGCAAAAAGAATTTCAGACTTACATTTTGGATAGTGTAATGGATCATTTGCTTGCAGCTGATGTGTTATTGGGTAATTTTGTATTTTATTTTTATTTTATAAAACTGCCTATAGTCTTTCTCCTTCCCTATATAAGCCCTAAGCCTATCTTTTTTTCCTTCCTCTTTTCTCTTTCCTTTTTAGTCTAGCTTTCTTATACTCAACATTATGTTTGTGAGAGTTATTCATGTTGTTGCATGTAGCAAGAGTCTGTTTTCATTAGTGTTTATAATATTCTATCATATGAACATAAAAATTTATATCTGTTGATAGATATGTAGAAGTTTTCTTGGTAGATACAGTTCTAAATAAAGTACTATAAATATGCTTGTTCATGTAGACCATATATATGTACAATTTTTTTTACATATCTGTTGCATAAAATATGTACTTAATGAGTGAGTTGTTAGTATGTACATATATTCTTTAGGATGTGTTCTAGGACATAAAGTCAAAACATTGGAGTATTTTTTTCAATATGTCTGTATTTACAAAATAAATTACAAAACTTTTACAATGGAGACACCATTTATAGGTAAAAAAGAATTCATAGGAGTACAAAAAGTAATGATTTAGTTTACGTTCTCTTTTGAGTTGCTGATGATGATGTAAATCTTAGAATCTCTATGCTATTAAATTAACGTTTTTTCCAGAGCATTTACAAGGAAATCTTTGGTATCATCTTGACATGTAGCTGTGCGCTCAAAGCAAAATGTCAAGCCTTACTTTTGTACCTGTTAGCATCAATTGAGATCAGTCATGCCACATGAAGGCATAAAAATGAAGAGTTCTGCTTAGTGGGGCAATTTAGAGTAAGATGGGAATAATATATTTAGTTGGAACCTCCAGTTTGTACATAGGGGCTTGGAGGGAGTGTTCTCATTAGAGGAGACTAGGAGGATTATCTCGAAGCAGTATGTAGATAGCAACACACTGAGGACTTTTATGGATCACCTTAAAAAGAAGCAGAGCTAATAGCTATCATGAAGGGGGCTACAGGCCCTCATTGGCCCCACCACCACTAGAAATTCTTGATTTTCACAATTTTTCTGAAGATCTCTTCTGCCTATATTAATTCATTGCTATTAAAGTTATACCCCCAAAATGGAAAGTTTTAACTCTTTATTACTTAACACAGAATCCATTTGTAGCTAATAAACTGTCTTAATTTTTCTCTTAAATGAAGATGCTCTGTCACTGACAGCCTCAGTTGAAGAACTATTTGCTTATCACACTGTCTTCAGAAGTAAGGGACTTCACAGGGAGTCTCTTTGTATCACTTCTATCCTGCTGAAACTATTTTATCCTTCTGAAATTATTTTATCCTGCTGAAATGCAGCTATTTACTCTGATTTATGGCTGTGAACATCATTTTCTTCAAAGAGTACATAAGAGCTTGCTGTGTTCATATTTCTTAAGTCTTGTAGATGTACTCATTTTCCTTAGCATGATTTCTTTGAGGATCTGGTCTTGTGCTGGTAGATATCTATTTTCTTAGACATTTTTTTTTCTACTGGAATTTAGGGGAAGATGCATCTCTGCCTATTACCAGTGGAGGAAGCTACCAGGTATTGGTGAACAATGTGTTTTATTTCACACAACGTGTGGTGGACAAGCTTTGGCAAGGCATGTTCAACAAAGAATCTAAACTTCTTATAGATTTTATAATTCAACTAATTGCACAGGTAATCAGTTGTCACTGTTAGTTGTAGAGTACATTTTCCTTTTGAAAAACTTTGTCTATGGTGTCAAAATTGTTGGAAATAAATGTAACTAATAAGGTAATAAGTGTTAACATTTAATATAAAACTAAGCATATTAAAAGTGAATAGAAAATATACTTTTAACCACACATACACACATAAACACCCCTTACCAACAGCCTGGTGCCATTGTATCCCTTGTAAATTTGCCTGGCTCTCTCCAGCCGTGGTCAGTCTCTGGCTGACCTCCTCACTTGTGTCTGTCTTTGCTATCCAGATGCATTTAAATACCTTAAGTTAATATAGTCTGATAGGTTTTTACAGTATAATACATCAGTGTGCAAAGGCCTACAGAGCATAAAGAACTGATATTAAAGAAACATTCTCTTGTCAATCAAATCTTTACAAATTCCATTGTAGTCCGTGTTCCTTTGACGGCATCATTTTTTTCCCTTGTGCATGCTAAGGAATATTGGTCTGGTTTGGCATAAGTAATTAATTTTATTCACAATATAACATAGAGTCATACTAGAATTATACTCCTGTTGCCATGTTTTATTTACATGTATAGATGCATAAGTGCTCACCTGTTACTTAAGAATCTTTTAAGAGATACATTTGCAGTTAAGCCAAAAACTAAGCCTCACTCTCAAGTAAGGGATGAAATCAAGATAGAAATTTAGGTAATTTTTCAAGTGATTTTGAGTAGAAATCATTCTTCCTAACAAAATTTGTTTGTGGCTGCCCTTACTGGAAGCTCTCTTTTTAAGTTGCACTTATTTCATTCATTAAATTATATTTATGTGCTCATGGGTTCTGAACTCCATAGTAGCAAGAGGTTTTAAATTGGCACCCCCAGTACTTAGCATGGCATCTGGTACATAATAGATAACCGATCTTTATATCTGAATGATAAGCAGCTTCTTCATTTTTGTTCATTTTACTAAAAATGTATCTTTTGTATCTTTAGTCAAAGAGAAGATCACAGGGATTGTCACTGGATGCAGTTTATCACTGCCTCAATAGAACCATCTTGTACCAGTTTTCACGGGCACATAAAACCGTTCCTCAGCAAGTTGCTCTCCTTGATTCGCTCAGGGTCCTTACTGTGAACAGGAACTTGATCCTGGGGCCTGGAAACCATGACCAAGAATTTATTAGCTGTCTGGCTCATTGCTTGATTAATCTACATGCTGGAAGGTAAAAATTTGCCTTTAATATTATCCTACTGAAATTCTTTGTTATGCTTTTTTTGATAATAACATTTCTTTTTCCCCTTAATCTGGTTTAATATTTTTTGCAAAAGATTATAAAGGGCAAATGTTGTGTTTTTGTAATGAAATAATGACTATTTTTTCCTTTAACATACTTTTCTACATCTTTAAATTTTTCCATAATTACTATGTGTTATATAATTTTAAAAAAGAAAGTATGCTTTTAAAACAAAAAGATACACACTTTTGGAAGCTAAGCAAAGTACAAAGAAAAGTTTGATGCGCTATATGTTAAATGGGTGAAATTAGTGTTTTTCTATTGCTTGCTTTGACAGATATTTCTGTACTGTCTCCTAGAGGCCAGTCATTGAATTAGGGACTGGGATAAAGTGTAAGACAGACTCTGTGGCAGCTCTTATAAAGGGAAAACATAACTAAGCAGAACCCAGTCATCTGTACTGAATGCTGTGGTAGAAATAGCATAGTACCTTAGGAGCACGTAATAGGGACCTCTAAGCTGGAAGAAACACTTGCTGATTTGCAACTTGGAGAGGACAAGAGAATAGGGATAAGTGCTGCAGGGAGAAAGTAGTCGTCTTTGTGATTGCCCAGAGAAAAGAAAGAGTGTGGCACATTTGGGAAACGGCTAATATTTCACTACTACTAGAGCAAAAAGGGTGACGTGAGCCCAGAGACAACGTAGCATATTAGGTGATTATTCTCAGCTAATTGAACTTTTTGTAATTTTTAGATAAAGGTGTTAACAGTAACCAAAAGCATCTCAAATATTGAGATGATAAGTGCGATGCTATAGATTAATTACATTTTTGTCAAGTATATTCGTGACATCATTCCTTAGAAAATGGTGTCTTCATGGCAAGCTAGAAGTTCTGTTTTGTACATCTGCTGAATGTCTGCCAACAATAGAACTTGGTGAGGGAGCTAGCATTTACATGTGTCTAGAGCATAACTCTTAGTCATTATAATTTTTAAACTATAATCATTGCCTTCAAATGTTTAAATTGACTTGAAATTTTCAGCAACGTGGATGGATTTGGACTGGAAGCAGAAGCCCGCATGACTACATGGCATATTATGATCCCCTCTGACATTGAACCAGACGGTGGATACAGCCAAGATATTAGTGAAGGTAAAATAACCTCATTCGTTTTGGGTGTGTTATCATTGTTTCATTGCCAGTCTTTAAGAGAAAACAAAACAATTGACTTCAGAAAATGCTAACATGAACAATTACTCTTCCACTAGCACAACCTGCACATAAAACACCATGCCCATAAAGTATCTGCTTACACCAAGATTAGTACACCACTAACCTCTGACACTAACCCTCAACATTTCCTAGTAACACTGTGAGACTTGACGGTATTTACATTTGTACAAGTAAAAATGCAAACACAAACTTGGTGTTTACCATAAAAAGAACACAGCCTGTTGGTTAGCCTAATACCTATCCAAAATAGGTATTGTGGATATTCAATAGTTATTGAATTAGGAACTGGGATAAAGCGTAAGACAGACTCTGTGGCAGCTCTTATAAAGGGAAAACATAACTAAGCAGAACCCAGTCATCTGTACTGAATGCTCTGGTACAAATAGCATACTACCTTAGGAGCACCTAATAGGGACCCCTAAGCGGGAAGAAACACCTGCTGGAAGAAACATCGCTTGAGACAGGTTGTCTACAGTACCTTTTTTTTTGGGTGGTGGGTATTAAGGATTGAACTCAGGAGCACTCCACCACTGAGCCACATCCTCAGCCTTATTTTGTATTTTATTTAGAGACAGAGTCTCACCGAGTTGCTTAGTGCCTTACTTTGGCTGACGCTAGCTTTGAACTAGCGATCCTCCTGCTTCAGCCTCCCAAGCCGCTGGGATTACAAGTGTGCACCGCTGGGCTTGGCTACAGTACCATTTTAATTTTCTTTTTAAAGTCTAGTTTCCCCACTGATCTCATGCGTGCTTAAGTATTGCACATTGAAATATTCATGTAAATTGATATATTATTTCTATACACTTGGTGCTGAAGCTGAGATCATTATGCTTATGTTTGTTTCCCAGCAATGCTGTGTAGTAGTTTTGCAGATGGTTTCTCTATGCCAGGTTCAGTACTCATTCTTATCTGTTGTTTTACCCAAATTTCTGGAATCCCAGAATGAGATTTGCCTGACAACAGTTTTCACCCCTGCAAGAAACAGGCAGTCTGGAACACTAGTTTCCAAAGTGATGTTCTCAGACAAGCACTATCAGCATTATTCAGGAACTTGGTAAAAACATAGATTCTCTGGCCCTGCTCAGATCCACTAAATCAGAAACTGGGTGTGTCAGAGAGCAGTGTGTTGTCCCCTGCCCCCTCAGTGATTCTACGCTTGTGAAGATTGACTGGTCTGGAGAAGTCAGACTAATGACCAAGGAATTCAAAGGAAGACTGAATTTAATAGTAAAAATATTTTTAAGAATATTTATTATCACTTCTCTTTTGAAAGATATTCAGCAACAACTAACTTAGTTTTGAGCTCACCTTAAATATTCAGATCTAAAAATTACTCTTAAAGGACCAGGGAATGTAACTCTGGTAGAACACTTGCCTAGTATATAAGAGGCCTTGAATTCAAACTCTACCGCCACCAAAGAAAAGGAAAAGGGGAATAAATTCTTACCGAGAAAATGCTAGATTATTAAATATATATGTAATTTACAATTTGATAAATAAAAATATAGACTTTTTGCACCTATGTAAAGATTTTTTAAAATGTTTTCCAAGTGACCAACCACTTGAAAACTTAATTTTGGTTATGTGAATAACCCTTTTCACTGAGCTGGATATAATATGAGTATTTTCTTTTTAACAATTAAACTGTTGTTGAAATTCCTAAATAGAAAACATGAAGAAAAATAAGAACTAACTTTATATAATGTTTCCAACATTCTTTTCTGATTTATTTATTTACTTTAAAATTTTCTAGGGCGTCAGCTTCTCATAAAAGCTGTCAACAGAGTATGGACTGAGTTGATACATAGTAAGAAACAAGTCTTGGAGGAACTTTTCAAAGTAACTCTGCCTGTGAATGAAAGGGGTCATGTGGACATCGCTGTAGCAAGGCCACTCATAGAAGAAGCTGGTTTGAAATGCTGGCAGAATCATTTGGGTAAGAAGACCTACTGAGACCATTAAGCTTTTCTTGCAATTAAAACATTCCTATAAGGACACTGTGATGGCAGTACAAATGAAAATTTATACCATATAACCATGAATGATTTTACCATATAGCTAGAATGATTATACTGATTGTTGACTTTTTTCCTTGGCCTTTTTCTCCCCCTAAGGTGTATTATCCATCAGGCATTTATGAGTTTAGGAAAATGTACATTGCTCACAGCTTTAGTATAGCCACTGTCATAGTCATGGGTCCACAGTCTTTTATCTATAATTTTGAAATTATTAAAGCCCTGAACACCCAGGGCTTTCTTATTATTATGGTGCTAAAACTCACTTAGTTCCAAAACCTCACTTACTTTTCTTTTATAGTGCTTGGTACAGTATTCCTATGTTTGCCACAGTACATTAATATATTAAATTATGCTTTACTACCCTAGACACTCTGGTGATATTATATGTAAACAGTGTATGTACTATATAGCCTTTTAAAAATCTAAAACATTCTAAATTTCAAAATATAACCAGCAACAAAGGTGAAAATTTTGAATTGTTACTAACATAGAAACCCATTGCTGTTAAACTAAATTTGCATATTATTGCTGATCTGTGATATTTCAACTAAATAAAAGTTCAGCTAGTACAATAATCCATAAGCAGCCATCCTTCAGCAATATCACCAGGAAATAATTTTGTGATATCTAAAAGAAATACTTGCATATGTAATACATACCGCTTTTGATACCTACAGTAGTGCCCCTTATCTACTGGGATATATTTCAAGACCTTCAGTGGATGCTTAAAGCTGCACATCATCCAGACCTTATGTATACTATGTTTTTTCATATGTGTACATACCTATGATAAAGTTTAATTTACATATTAGGCAGAGTAAGATGTTAATAATAATAGCTAATAATGAAATAGAACAATTATAACGATATACTGGAATAAAAGTTATATGAATGTGGCCTCTCAACAATTCCTCATGGCATTACAAACAATTCAGACTGCAGTTGCCTGCAGGTAACTCAGACTGCAGAAAGCAAAGCCAAAGATAATGAAGGGGCTGCTGTACAGCGTTGTGGTTCATAACCATTGTACAAAAATATTAAAAAAGACCAATTATTACATGGAAAAATTGTAAAATAATCTAATTTTAATTTCATAGCCCATGAGAAGAAATGCATAAGTCGAGGAGAAGCATTAGTGCCCACCACACAATCCAAATTGTCCCGTGTCAGCAGTGGCTTTGGTCTTTCCAAGTTAACAGGATCAAGAAGGAATCGAAAGGAAAGTGGTCTTAATAAACACAGTCTTTCCACCCAGGTACTTTGTTTAGTTTCATTGATGATATCATTCAAACTTTGTATTTTAAGATTGAGTTTTAGTGTCTTATTAGTACCATATACTGTTAACATACATAAGCAGATCATTTGAAATGGAACTTTTCTATTTTGCTTTAGAAGAGATGTAGAAGTAAGCTAGGTTACAGGAACTTCTCCCATTTTATTATGATAGAGCTATGTTATGAGTACTATGTATGTATATCCATTTCATAACTGAACCTAATATGAGATTCATATGCTGATAAACAGACTATACATATTTTCCAACTTTTCCAACATTTAATAATATTGTTACTGATAATTATATAAATTTAAAGCAATAACAGACATAAGGCCTTTCATTTTTTATAATCTTGTTATAAATACTTGGCAACTGATTAAAAAAACAAGCTCATCTACCTCCACCATTATCTTCTTCTTTATTGTACTTTCTTACCATGCCAGAATTTCAGTGGCAGCTATGGAAAGGGCCTGGGAGAAATGGTGTTATCGGCCATCTCTTGTATCAGGTTGAGTTTTCCAAGAAGCAAACTGAGATGGAGCTCACTGTGCAGGATGTTCACTTTGGGATGCCCTTGGGGATAATGCCTATGGAAGGGTGGGGAAGGAGGCAGAACTGGACAAAGGAAAATGCCAGGCTGCAGTGCAGAATCAGTGACAGTCTCAGCTGACTAAGTGGAGCTTCAGGGCCAAAATGGCCTGTCAGAATTGACCTGCATTGAGCTGGAATGGCAGTCTTCTCACACCCAGCTCAGCCAGCCTTTGGCTGTGTGCTGCCCTGGTAGCTCTCTCCATCGGAGGCCATCCCTGAAGGTGCTGACAGTGCTCCAGAAAAGCTGGGCAGCAAGCCCAGGGTGGGGGACCACAGATCTGTATCCATCACACAAGGCTTTATTAGATTCATCATAATTCATCTTTCAGCATTTGCTTTGTCTTCTGTAGTAGGCACTTTTGACAGCATTTTAACTGATTTGTTCAGCATTAATTTCAATGCTAGTTAAATTGTTTCTTCCAGGAATAATGTGAAATATTAAGACTTTTTTCCATTCATTGTTAGGAGATTTCTCAGTGGATGTTTACACACATTGCTGTTGTCCGTGACTTAGTAGACACACAATATAAGGAATATCAAGAGGTAAGAATTCATAATCAAAGTAGTGGTGTAGTTTGCAATTCTTGGGTATGAAAGGACTCTGTTTCTCCTGATATTTTCCTACTTTTTTTATGGGTATGTTGCTGATGATGAATTTAATTATTCTGGCTATCAACTGCTTTGTCCTTTGATTATAAGATAGAAAAATTTGGATTTTCCTATAAGCAAATTGCATTGAACAAAGCAATAAACAATTGAATCCTATTTACATTCACTGCTGGCATAGTATACACCTTTGTTCCTAATAAATCTATAAGAATCATCCTTCTCTTTTAGACTTTTTACAAAGAGATTGTGAAAATAGGCATCAGAGTCTCTGAAATGTTTCTTAAAATTGTAAAAAATTAGGAGCAAAATAAAGTTCTTTTTTACTACAAGTGCTTGGTGATTATGTCAGTAAAATTTAATTCCGCAAAACCCTCTTGGTATATTCATAACTACTCATCAACTTATCCTAAATATACTGTTTCCAAAGCATCTGTTCTCAATCAATCAAAAAATTTTTTAAATGATTAACTGATAATGTTTTATGGACAAAATACTGGGTCCTTAGTTGTTATGGGTGGTCCCTCTTCATCCCCGCAAGGAACATATAAGTATTATGTTATGTAATTTCATGATTGTTCATAGAACAAGTTTTACTGTTTTTGTACAAAAAGATCTTTAAGTTTAAATTGTATATTTATATTCTGTGAATCATTAGGTAAATTAATTATAATCACCTAATGTTAAAACATACATTTTGTTTTTTGGAAGATAGCAAGAAGTCATAATTTTTATTTCAGAAAAATGGTGTGTCTAGCTCAGTGACTAATAGAAAATGAATTTTCTTATATTTTTATATGAAAGTCAAGCTTCCTGTCATGCTTTCATGTTTATATTCTTTATCTAAAATCTTCGGAAATGTTTACCAAATTTCTGTTGGCACTCTTTCTTGATCTGGTTTTCCTAGATTTCCCTAGTACATGTCAGAGGGGCTATTTTATATTTTTGGAGTACAGGGTTTATTCTTATCATACTATATTTATATTCATGAAACTATTTCAGTGTATCTTCATAAGTAATATTACCATCTTTCCTGTGCCAGAGAAATAAGTTCCTTCCACTCTCTGTTCTAGTAATATTGCATATACTAACCTGCTTGTCTAATTTACTTCATAGTAAAAATAATCACCTTCTTGGATTACCACAATAAACCCCACATTCTCACAAAATCATTACTTTTCTTTAATCACAAATAAATGTGCTTTTATGGTACTGATTGAAATGTCAGGGATTGCATTTGTTTCCAAATAATTGATTTTGTTTTCTGTAGGCTTTCCATTGTTATTTCTGCTTTTGCTTGAAAACCAACCTGGATTCTTTCCCCCATAGCGTCAGCAGAATGCCCTGAAGTACGTGACAGAGGAGTGGTGCCAGATTGAGTGTGAGCTGTTGCGGGAGCGAGGGTTATGGGGTCCCCCCATTGGTTCCCATCTAGACAAATGGATGTTGGAGATGACAGAAGGACCCTGCAGAATGAGGAAAAAAATGGTGCGAAATGATATGTTTTATAACCATTACCCCTATGTGCCAGAAACAGAACAAGAGACAAATATGGCGGTGAGTATACAGAATTAAAGTTTGGAATACCTCTTTTGAGTCTTTCTCTTTATTTGTAAGCATTTTTCCTTATTAGATCCATTACCTGTAATTGCTAATTTAGAAAATTCAATAGGTTATATTAAATTGATAAGTGAGGGAGGGGGTGAAAGATAGAGCAATGTGACAGATAGGGAAACACTGTAAACATTGTAGTACAGTAGATCACAGACTCCAGAGCCAGACTGCCTGGATGTAAACCCTGGCACTGCCACTTACCATCTGGGGATGGGTCATGGAATCTCTCTAGATATCCGTTTCCTTATGCCTGAAAAGGAAAAATTAATAGTTTGACCTCCTAGGGCTATTAGAGGATTAAGTTAGTTAAAATTACCCAAGTGTGTAAAATAATATCAGACACAGAACATCTACTCATCACCTCTTATTCTCCCATGCCAAACTCCTAGCTCCATTTATCTCATACTTATTGGTTTAGACTATCTTGATGCTACTTAGAATGTAGGTCTTGGAATCAATGCATCTGTTGGTGACAAATGGAAAAGAAAAATGGTAGGGGGTGGAATACTACTCAGCCTTTAAAAAGAGGGACATCCTACCATTGCCACAAACTGGATGAACGTGGAAGACATACTAAATGAAATATACCAGGCACAGAAGGACAGATTCAATATAATCTCATTTAATGTGGAATCTAAAATAACTAAACTCAAGTCAGGAGTATAATAGTGGTTACTAGAGGCTGGGGAGTTGGGGGATGAGGAAATGTTGATCAAACAGGACAGTTTCAGTTAGATAAGGAGTAAGTTTTTTGAGCTGTATTTCAGACCATAGTTACTACAGTTAATAGTTATTTTTCCAATAACCTTAATATTTTTACCTTATCTGTATCTTTTCCTTCTTTGTTTATAAAAGTGTAAACTTCTATGTCAGATTAAAAAAAAGTAACATATTCAGGGTTTGGGGTTCACTTATTAACATCAGTATTTTACCTAAGCCAAGGAATTTCTACCCTATGAAATCAGAACAAGTATGCACCATGTGGAACTTGTTTTTTGGTAGATGGGTTACATATTAGACATGTAGAAGCAGTTGAGAAATGTTGGAAATACATTTGTTTACATTAGGAGTATGGATGGAAAGGGAACACAGTTCCAAGAATGTAGAATTCATGCAACATACATAGTTCACATACAAGGCAAAGTTAACCTATTGCAATGAATTTTCTAAGTGAATAATTTTGATTTTGGTTTTGGTAATTCAAAGTCTTGCAAATTTGAAAGGGTGTTAAATACTACATTTCTCTTATGAAATATGCAATCCAGCAATGTTGAAAACAGAAAATTTCAAAAAGTGGAGGCTGACTTCTGGCATAGAATCAAATAAAAGGAGCTAATGTGGTCTTGTGCCGCATAACAATGTTTCAGTCGTCAGTGGACCAAATATACAATAGTGGTCTCTTAAAGTATATTGCCTAGTGACATTGCAGCCATCCCAGTTTATGTAAGCTCACTGTGATGCTCTCACAAGGACAAAAATCACCTAGCGATACTTTTCTCAGACCATGTTCCTATCATTAAGTAATACTAGAGCACAGTGAGCTGGGTGCTCTGCAGAGCAGCGTGTATGCAGTTTCATTTAAATCTCGTACAGGCCCTCTGAAATTCAGTTCATATTACCCCAACTTTACAGATAAGGAACTGACCCTAGAAAAGTTAAGAAACCCCTTCTATATTTCTACTGGGGCTATACAGTAGAAAATATAGTAAATCCCAAAGTTGGATTTGAGAATAGTAGCTGGTCCATTTCATTCTATTGGTTTATCACATACCTATTGAACAATTTATCTTATTTTTATGAGTTTCAGTGTGAGTTGAATGTCAAAACACTTCTGTGCATATCATTAATTAGAGTTCAATATTTGTTTATGATTCTTTTTTGAGGTAAATTTTATAGACAATTAAATACACAAATCTTAAATGTACCACTCAGTGATTTTTTTCTTTGTTTTTTAATGTAGTATTTCCTGATCCATTTTTGCCTTTAAAATACCTTTATTGTATTGTGGTCCATTCAGTAAGTTTTAGCAAATATATATAATGCATTTATGTCACCAAAGCCCTTCCTAAAATAAAGAACACTGATACATATTTTAAAGATTATTCTTCAATATAGCTCTAGTTGTTTGCTTTCAGAGAGATTCACTAAAACCATGTGAAGTTTTAAAAATTATGCCAGTGGTATGGTGTTTGTTTTGCCTAAGAAAGCAAGCATCTAGGAAAACATCTGCTTTTCACGTCTACTGTACAGAACAGTACCAGCAGTCATCTTCAGATTTGCACCATGAAAGGAAGAAAACTTGAAGTCCTTCTTGGCTGTGTATTGTCTCTGTAGCTTCCTGTGTGTTTATGTGCATAAGCCAACATCTCTATAGAAATTGCCTTCCTGATAATCAAGTGATGATACCTGGCTTTTTAAAAACTTTTAGTTTGTGGACTGATGATTCTGTTTACTTTCTGCTTTCAGCATTTCCTGGATGGTATCTATAGAGATAGCCAAGGGAATATAGGTTCTTGGACTTCAGGGGAAGGTATATTTTCACTAACAAGCACTTAGTGCTCTTTGTGTCAGGTTGTATTATAGATGATAGTTTAAACCACACAGTGCTCGGTTACATCACAGACCTGGGGATGTTTGTACAGAAAGGAAGATGGAAGACCCTAGCTAGCAGAAGGACAAATTACTCAGATTACATTTTTTCCCCCCTTTTGAAAACCACAGAGTTGCCTGTAAATCATCCATGACAGTAGTATCTGGTGCCATTTAAGAGTTCTGTTCACTAGTACTCAGACTTCTGGAGTTTTTAAGATTTAGTTCTAACTACTTTTGATTGAAGACAAAAAATTCATAAGATGCTGATTAGATTGAGCTGCTGAGATACCATGTTTATTTCCTTTGAGTGAATGAGTACATCCTCCATACTTCATACAGTCCTCAAGAAAATTTTATTTTTGTGTTCTTCTTTATGTATTTTTTTTTCTGATGTGTCTGTACTTAATACCCTGTTTTCAGTCTGAGATCCCAAGTAAACAACCTGAGACACCTGATGATATCATTCCTCAAAAGGTAAAACACAAATTACCACAAAAGAGTGCAAACTACTTGCAGTTTTTTTGTTTTTCTGTTTTGTTTTGTTTCATGCATGGTAGACTAGACTAACTTAACAGATTGACTTTCAATTTGTTCTGAGTTCCTAAGAGTTGAAAAGTTGGTGTCATTCCTGCTGAGAGACCCTGCCTTACTCTTTCTAGGCTTTGTTCTAATTGGCTCTTTCTGGGGTTTGCCTGCTGCTCACTAACAGGCTGAATAGTCACTGCTCTCACTGTAAAGTATGTGTTGCTTCACGCATAACTAACGTATCATGAGGCATGTTAGTAACGGGCAGCCTGGCATCTTCAACTTTTTTTTTCAATTATTTAATAATTCTAGATATTTTGAGAATGTAAGAGTGTCCCTTCTACAATTATTTTTCATTCAAAAGGAACTAATGGACACTATGTATGGTTGCTGTCTAAAGTACGATTTTAATTTATTTTAATTGGTATATAAAAATCTGTCATTTTTTTTTTTTCCCGGAAAGGTTCAATGCATAATACAGTAAAAAAACAGAGAAGTGTACCTGAAAATATTTTTGGGAAAATTCTTATAGGTCAAGTTTATATGTGTATATGAAGTCAGTAACAGAGCAGATGTTGTCCCATGTCTATTAATTCATTGTCTTGCCTATCACTAACTATGCCATCATCTTGTTACATATTAGCAATTTTGAGTTGGAGATGATTGTCAGACCTCATATAGAAGAATTGATATGGTACAAAGTGTACTGCCTTTTTTTCATTTTAGAAAATATTGCACTGATTTTATTAATTTGCCCATCAGTTTGATCCTACCATAGTGTAATATTATTTTACTTCATTTTAATACTTTGCTAGGTCATGTAATATTTTTCAGTTTCCATTAGCTGCATATCATCCCTCAGTTTGTTTGCAGCTCTTTTAATTTCGTGACCCTTTACCTGAAGCTAAGAGAAGAGTAATATGGTTTCATTTAGGTATGTTTTTATCTGAAATTGGTTGAGTATTTCAGTCTAACTATTCCACCCAACTGGATGCCTTTTGCATTATAGTTGGAAATCTATTTAAAAGAAAGGGAGGGGGCTGGGATTGTAGCTCAGCAGTAGAGTGCTTGCCTTGCATGCGTGAGGCCCTGGGTTCGATCCTCAGCCCCATATACAAAGCAATAAAATAAAGACATTGTGTCCATCTACAACTAAAAAAAATATTTTAAAAAAAAGAAAGGGAGGCAATTGCTCAAAACAATCATTTTTTAAGAAAATCCATATTAACTAGTTGAGTTTGAAGAGTATGAGACAGTAGTATTTTATTTTATTTTTTTTTTTGGTACTGGGGATTGAACTCAGGGGTACTCGACCACTGAGCCACATCCTCAGCCCTATTGTTTGTGTTTTAGTTGGAGACAGGGTCTCACTGAGGTTGCTTAGCGCCTCGCCATTGCTAAGGCTGGCTTTGAACTCGCGATTCTCCTGTCTCAGCTTCCCAAAGTGCTGGGATTACAGGTGTGTGCCACCATGCCCGGCCTAGAATATTTTTAATTAGATATTCTTATTCATAGGATAGGAAAAGTAAACTAATACTTAGATGAGGAAGGTTTAAAAATATGTTTCAAATTCCATCTTAATTATTAAAATGTCAGGATTTAATTCAGATTTTAAGAATCTATATACATATAAATTTTTTATGTGATTTTAAATTTTGTAGGATATTTTATATGTTACTCTCTTACTACAATGGTTTAAAGAAAAAAAATTTAGATCAATTGAAGAGCCTGGTTTTAGAATAAAGATTAATTACTTTGAAAAAAAAAGTTCTCATGGCATATTCCAAAATATGAATGAAATCTTTTCTTATGTTTCTAGGTAATTAAGTTCTTACCCCAAAGGCACTTCTGTATGTTCTACTATACTCCTTATCTATATGTTTATAGATCACATTCTTTTACACAACCAACAAGAATGTTTTAGCAAATTGGGAAGTAGCAGCTCATAGTAGAGGTTAACCAAACAACACTGTCTGCTATGAAACTACTGGACTGTTGAATCAGGCCTCAGAAGATGGTGTCCATTTCCAGAGTTCCAGAGAAACCTGGCACTATGGGGATCAATAAGCAGTTCTGATTCTCTCCCTCCAAGTGTCTGAAGTAAATACTTCCAAGTGGAAGGTGGCCCTTCCCACCTAGTTTACTTACTTTACTTGTGTTGGAAGTAAAGAGCAAAGTTCCAGGCTCCTCACAGCCCATATGGCACCCCTGCAGCTGGATGCCCTTCAGTAGTGGAGGTTTTCTGATCCATCAATAAGGGCATACTGTATAGACCTGGAAATGCTGTTTGGCTAGAAATTATCTGTTCTTGTTTGTGGAAGAACAAAACTGCTGATGTTGTGTTTTATATGTGTCTTATTTAAAAAATTAATGAAATTTTAAAACAGAGAAACTCAACCCAGAAGTCTGTGGATTTATTGTGAATAGTCTATTAAAAACCCTTAGCAAGGGGAACACAGAGACATCTCAATAGCATGCCTCTTTTCAAAAAGCTTGTGTTTTAATTCTTGAAGATAATCACCTGAGTCATAGTCTTTTGTTTTTTCCTAGAAACCTGCTCGATACAGAAGAGCCATAAGTTACGACAGTAAAGAGTACTACATGCGACTGGCCTCTGGCAATCCAGCCATTGTCCAGGATGCCATAGTAGAGAGTTCAGAAGGTGAAGCTACTCAGCAAGAGCCAGAACATGGTGAAGACACAATTGCTAAAGTCAAAGGTCAGCCTTTCTCTTTGATTCCAATTAAAACTCATTTGGTTCATTCCTTATATATCTACATGAAAACATGAACAATTTTTAAGGGCCAACCTGAAAAGTATTTGCACACATTTTACCATCTCACCCTTCTTAAAAGCTGACAGATGTGCTCACTGACTTAATATTTTGTTGTATTTGGCAGAATGCTCAATGGCACCTGATATTTTAAGCAAATGCCCTGATAACTAAATAAATATATAAAATAATAACCACTAGCCCAGTATGGTAGCATATGCCTCTAACCCCAGCTACTCAGGAGGCTGAGGGAGGAAGATTGCAAGTTTGAGACCAGCCTGGGCAACTTAGCAAGACCCTCTCTCAAAATAAAAAATTAAAGGGCTGAGCAAATAGCTCAACAGTCGAGCTCCCCTAGGTCTAATTCATAATACTGAGGAGGGAAAAATGTACTAAATGTTTCATTAGTACACCTTAGCCAAAAGTATGAAATAATGGTTTTTCTTCCTATGAACTGAGAGAAATTATCTCAAATATAGACTTCAGGAACTTGGTAGATGATGAATTTGACTAAAATGGCATGGATTTTTTCATTTTATGATTTTATATATATATATACACTTTCAGCCCAAAAATGCTCTCTTCCTCCTTCCTAAAGCTTTTCCATGATCTGTACCTGAACAAATCTTATCCAGCCTTGAAGACACTGTTGAAATATCAAATCATCCTCAGAAACTTTTAACTTCTCTATTCACTGACAGCACTTTGCTTATATATGTTACAACAGGATCAGTGATTTTTCATTGATGTACGTGTTCCTCTAATTAAAGAATGTTTCTCAGAGGCAGAGATTATTTCTTTCCCTGATAGCTTTTGGCAGATGTCTAACACAAAATGAGGATTTTATCAAGATCGAATAAGTAAATCAATCCATTGTTTTAATTTTTTTTTAGATCACTGATTGACCACAATCTCAAAAGTCTTTGCATTTTCAAAAAATAAAACCCTGGAGTATAAAATAAGAAGTTTTAATTGAACGGTTTTAAGTTAAAAGCAGGCAGACTAAGAATAAGTTTTAAAATTGCTAGTAAGTTAAAAATGAGTTTCACGTTCCATTATTTTAAAAAATTAATCATATATGACTGTGTCAACAAAACCACCATCTTGAATGGTGTTTATAACTTATCTGTTCTCCTGTAATGACTTTGACTTACCGAACATTTCATAATTCATCTAACATCTTCATAGAATCTGTGAAACTTTTAGTAAGTGAACAGAGGTTAAAACCTTCTAATTTTGCTAACATGACACCAGCAAAGTTACAGTTGTGTCCAAAGCTTTAGTTCCTGGATATAAGCCAAAGTATAATCCACAGATAGACTTAACTTCTCTGGTCTAATTTTCCTAATCTGTAATTGAGCTAAAGTCACACATATTGCTATATTATATAAGATGTTATGCTAGACATAGAGTTGAAAGTTTTGATTCATTAACCTAAAAATAATTCCCCTTTGCAGATGTTCTCATCAAGGTTTTCTCTCTCCTGAATAGTGGTCGTACTCTTTCATATGTGAATATAAGGTTCTTCTCAAGACAAAGCAAACCTCTGATAACTAATGTACAAAAGATAAGATTCCTAACAGACTGACTGAACTTCTCTGAAATGCTTAGAGCAATTATTACTGACAGGTATAATATTACTTTTGATGATACAGCTGAGGAATATTAATTAATGTTAATTAATTAAATGTGTGATTTAAAGTCCATTTGAGGCCTTCTCATACTTTGGAATCTCACTGGTTACTATCATCTTTCTTTTATGGTTTTTAATAAAGTTGTCAAAATATCAGCAGTATTTTGTTAATTTGAAAATAAATAATCTGTTTCTGAATTATGAAAAATTTTGTTTCTGTTCTTTCTGGTTGGTTTTGACTAAATTTATTCATGTATGAAAAAACATGCCAGTTGTGAAATGAGCCTTAACACAGTGTTCATGAGCCCTCCAAGTAAATGGGATCTCTTAAAATATGTTTATAACTTGTCATCTTTATTTTTGTGCCAGAGATTGATCATTTATTATTTATTCATGACATCCCCTTAGTGGCACTGGTCTGTAAGCAACACAGTTCTATTAATTATGCTAAACTCCGTTTATCTTAATGAGAATTTACTATGCAGTAATCATGATACTAAGCACTTTACATAAATTACCTCAGAAGTCCTCCAACAATCCTCTGAGGTAAATAATATTCTTGTTCCAGTTTTATAAATGAGAAAACTGAGGTTCAAAAAGGGCAAATAATTTTCCAAAGTCATACCTCCCAAGTCTTTGCTGCTAAGCACTGAGCTGGGCTGTCTTCCTGGACCTTCCATGGTTCTCTCAGATGACCTAATTTCCTTCCACAGGTCTAGCCAAAGGTTCTACCACCTCCCAGTAGCACCAAGCTGAGAACCAAGCCTTTAACACATGGGCCTTTAAAGGCCCCTTGTCAAACCATACTACATGAGACTATTGCTCCCCCTACAATGCCACATGGTCCTCTTGGTTATTATACTGTAGGTCTGGTCAAGCCTCCACTAAAACGCTCTAGGTCTGCACCTGATGGAGGAGATGAGGAGAACCAGGAGCAGCTACAAGACCAGATTGCTGAGAGCAGCTCTATAGAGGAGGAGGAGAAAACAGACAATGCCACCTTACTGCGCCTATTAGAGGAAGGAGAAAAGGTACTGTGTTTGTAAAAAGTAAGGATTGTATTTAATTAACATCATAAGACAAGTTGATAGAGTGGTTGTAGAAGATAAATATTTTAGCCTCTGTAATGAAATACAGTACAAAGAAAATTTGAGGTTCTGTGTGCCACTTCTTTCATGTTGAGGGGTTTTCTGACCTGTCTGTGTACACTATTTTAACAGTATAAAGTTTCATCAAATATAGTATTAATCCTTGGCACCTGATTCACCCTCTTCCTCTACAACCTTTATGAGACTACAGCTCTTGCCATAATGGTTTGTTTCTTGTCTAGGTAGATGGTCCACTCAGTAATTTGGCCTTATTGTTTTCTTCTGCATCTCCATACTTCTAGTTACCGCCTACAAACGGCTTCCACCAATCCACTGCCACCTCCAGTTTCACACTTAAGCCTTGTTCTCTTTTACTCACAGAAGACTACGATACATTCCTGCTTCTCTTAACCTCCTGCATCCTGTCCACTTATCGAGGCTAATTTCACTGTTCTGTCTTGTTGCCCAAGCACCTGAAGCATTGTACACCTTGAAGTTCATTATTCCCACCATATTTTTAAACTCTATATTCATATTTTTTTCCTACCAAAATGACCTTCTCTCAAGTGTGTAACCTGTATTCTACTGACTGTCATTTGTTCATTATTTGAATGTCTGTAAGTCTCATATGCAGGAAACCTTTCTGTCTGTCTTGCCAGTATGAGCTTGTCATTCTGTATTCTTTTCATAATTATTTATTCCTGTTTCTCTTTTCTCCTGAATGGTAAGTCCTTATAAGCAAGCATTATTTTTCCTAACTCACCTCCTTGTTCAGTTCCAGTCACATGATAGACACCCAGCAAACCTTCAAAATGAAAGAGTAATTTTTTGGATAAATAAAGGGAAGAATAGGAAGGAATTGACCATTTAGTGAGTATTACCTTAAAAGATTGTCCTTTTTGCTTATTATGTTAGATCTAGGTGTATAACCCTTGAGATCTAACCCACTAAGAAGTTGTAATCAGTAGTTGGAGTATAATTAAAACATTTCTGTTCACATATATGCCCTGATTAATCCTTAGTGAAAATATAAAAAGAACCAATCAGGTAACTGTAAAAGTACTTCAGGTAGGAATAAAGCACAAAAGAGGCTGCTGGCAGGTCTGAAATGGGAGGTGTTCTATGCCTTGATCTGAATGCTCCTGGCTCACTACACTATATTTTTAACATTTAAAAATGTATCAAGTTGTACACTTAGGAAATAAACATTTTTCTCTCTATGTGTATATGTGTAGATATTATACTGCAATAGAGTTATTTTAAAAGTACATCAGGAGGTTGAGGGTATGGCTGAGAGGTAGAGCACAGACCTAACATGTGAGGTCCTGGGCTCAGTCCTAGTACCAACCAAAAAAAAAATAAGTATGTTAGGATTTCTCTGTAACAGTCTATCCTTTTATTAAAATGATTCAAATGTGGCAATGAACATTGACTTCCACTTAGATATTTTAGAAAATTTATTGTAACGCTTACCTTTTTAGAACTTTTTTTACTTTTTAAATTATATTTTAATTGACAAATTTTATACATTTGTGGAATACAATATGATTTTGGAGGGGTCTAAAATAATTATAAAAAGAGTCAGTCAAGCTAACTAACATATCCATCCCCTCACCAATTTATAATTTTATGTGCATTGTGAAAAATTGTTAAAAATCTACTTTAGCAATTTTGGAATATATAATACACTGTTATTCACTGTGGTCACTGAGTAGTTCAGTGGTAGATCAGTAGGACTTATCATCTGTCTAGATACAACTTTTTTACCCTGTGATCAGTATCTTTTCTCTTCCATTCTTGTCCCCCCCAACCTCTAGTAGTCAACTTCTTATTCTCTATTCATTTACAAAATTTTTAATCTCATTAATATAGTTTTTGCTCTGATTGCTTTAAGTTTGAATAGAGCAGGAAGTGTATTCAAACTGACATTTATTTGACATTTGTTTGACTCTGATTTAGTTGGTGATTTCTTTCCCTTGACTCTTGTTGAACTGAGTTTAAACAAGAAAGAATTTTTACTAAGAATTAGATACTGCCCTTTGAAAACAAAACAATGCTTACATTAAGAGATTTAGTAATTCCTCCTCCTAGGAGGAAAACAGAACTTCTGCCAAGTTTGGCTTTTTACAATGGCACAACAGTCTGCCAGGGTGGCAGGGTCCAGGTGGGGAGTGAATTAGGACAAATTCCAGTTGCAGTCCCAGGGAGAGTTATGGAAAAAGAGGAACGTGAACTGTACAGAAGAGAAGACAGCCAGAAATTCGTAACATGGTTGTGTGTATGATCTCACCTAAGTTTCACAACAAGCAAATGATGTGGATTAGAAATTTATACATGAAAATAGATGCTCAGAGAAATTGGGGAACTTGACCAAATCTGCAGCTATGAAGTGAAAAGACTGGGAATTCACCTGGAGTTCACAGGCCCTGCAGACCATTTGTACTCTGTATCATTTGTCCTCACAAAGGGCACATCTTGTCCTGGTCTCCTTACCATGCATGCATCAAGTCCCTTTTCTGCTAAGCTTCTTGTATCTGCTCCACAATGGCAGAGACCTCACCTAACTTGTTCCTCACTTATACAACCTAACACATAATATGCCAATACCCATGTACAGTTATTCAGTCTCTCACTGAATGCTAGAAGCAATAGAGGGGGGGCTAGGATTGTGGCTCAGTGGTAGAGCGCCTGCCTCGCATGTGTGAGGCACTGGGTTCGATCCTCAGCACCACATTAAATAAATAAATAAATAAGTAAAATTAAAAAAAAAAAAAAAAAGCAATAGAGGGCACGTGGATGGTAGATGCTGTGAATGAATGGTGGTTTGCTTTTACTGAAGTCAGCCTGCAGACAGACTATAGTCTAAGGTGATTCTTCTTAACACCTTAAACTCACTCACATTTACTGTGCTTAACTCAGGGGCTACTATAACAGAATAACCAAAAAGAAGAAGAAATAAATTATCTGGATTTTAAAAGAAGCTACATTAAAGGATATTTGTGGCTTGCTTCATAGATCCAGCATATGTACCGCTGTGCTCGAGTCCAAGGCCTAGACACCAGTGAGGGGCTACTTCTTTTTGGTAAAGAACACTTTTATGTGATTGATGGATTTACCATGACAGCAACGAGGGAAATAAGAGATATTGAAACCTTACCTCCAAAGTAAGTAAATGAATTAACAGACACAAAATACAGCTATCTTTGTAAGGCAGATAATATATCTGTATATTTTCCTTTTAATACAAAAACTGTGTTCTAGATAATATTACCTCTCAATTTGTGTGTGTGTGTCATTACATATTCTCAAAGGTAATTCTGTTTTTTCAAGGTAATTGAAAAATTTTATATCATCAAATAAAATCTGAATTTTATTTCTGTGTATTAATAGCATCATAGACCAAGTTACCTGTCTTCTAATCTGTGTCTGTAAATTTATTTTTTTTTATTTTTATTTTTTTTTATTTTTTCTTAGTTGTAGATGGACACAATGTCTTTATTTTATTGCTTTGTATCTGGTGCTGAGGATCGAACCCAGGGCCTCACGCGTGCGAGGCAAGTGCTCTACCGCTGAGCCACAATCCCAGCCCCTTGTAAATTTATTTTGAATTTGTAAATGGTTTATTTTTTTTAAGTGTCAATACATACACAGTTGTGCAGAAAAATGCAGGTGGCTCCAGGTGCTTTTATAAATGAGAGTGTTCCAGAGTATCATAGAAGCAGTATACCTGAAGCCCAAGCAGGGATAACTGAAGTTCATCCATTGTCCAGATTTTCTGCTGCTAGTCCCAGGATAGATAATAGAGAGCAAACAGAAAACTCAGAACAGACAAAGCCAGGGGAAGATAAGAAAGTAAAGCCTTGGACAACCCACAGGCCTTTTCCCTTCCTTTAACATGTTGAATACTTAACAGTGTGGAATACATACACAGTCTCTGTAGTTCATTTCTATGAAATACTTAAAGTAATTACTTTCTTCAGCAGTCAAGAGGCACATTCTGACTTTCAGGGCCCAGCATCATATGGAAATTTTAAAAATTATGTTTTATGATTATTCATGTAACAATATATATTAAAATAACTTCTTCTAAAAGTTCAGGTTTTATTCTTCTGATTTTGAAAGAAATTTAAACTTTTTAGAGTGCCAAAAGTTTGTAAAAAGTTGATCCTGACAATAATAAGAGAATTTTTAAGATTGTATTCATCAAAGGGGCTTTTTTGTGTGTGTGTGCGCCAGGTAGCTGAGAAATTATTCTCTGCAAACATATTTTTAACTTAGAGAATTCTGATATGTTGTTCCCCTTCTTATTCATTTATTGAAAATAGCACACCTTTTGTTGAGGAGCAAATTTATTTCTTGCTAGATTTTCTATTTATCTCCTTTTCCTCTGCTATCTATAGTATGCATGAACCAATTATCCCTAGAGGAGCCAGGCAAGGACCTAGTCAACTCAAGAGAACATGCAGCATTTTTGCATATGAGGATATAAAGGAAGTGCATAAAAGGAGGTATCTCTTGCAGGTGAGTTGATGTGGTAGTATTAAACATTTTGTTAAGTGCCTTTGTTTGGAAGATATATTATTTTTAAACTGATAATGTGCCATGAAAATTCTCTGTAGAATCCACATTATTCTTTAGACAAGCTCAGGTCATGTGAGTGCATAACTCTGTATAATGTACCTCTCCTTTTTTAAATGCAACCTAAAATTTGTTATCTTTTGGGTCCATCTTTCCCTGTAGCTTTCCAAATCAGCATTTTAATTGTCTTTTGTCACCAGTGGCCTGCATGGGGAGGGAATAAGTAACCCTTGAAGGTGTGGGCCAGCTAGAAATTAAAGTCTAAAAAAAGTTAGATCAAGAAATAAAGCAAGACACAAAATATTTTTTAAAGCAGGGCCTTAACGAGTGGAAAAGACCTGATGGGTCTGATCCTAACAAAGGGAAAAAACCCAGGAATGCTTTATTTATAGTGAAACACTTCAAAGTAATTTATTGTGAGGAAGAGTTCTTCAAGATAAACAAGAAGGAAGAGGCTGTGTGGAAGTTGGCCTGGTTGGGGAATTATCACTTGGCAGTAATTCTTCCTCCTCCAGGCAGCTAGTGCCACAAGGCTAGTTGGGGCACTGGTATCTCTATACCTCCAGGGAGTTGCGTTTGAACCTGGGGCTGTCAAAACCAATAAATTCCACGGTATCATACTATTTTTTTTGAACAGGGCGTTTACCAAGGCAACAAAATTGCCTCAGATCCATGAGATTACACCAAGAGTTCTCCAAGGGGCACGCCTCCACTTAGAGATGGCTTAGACACATCCACAGTTCATTTGTGGCTTCTAACACTCTTTTAATATAAAAATTCTATCTTCCACTAAATTTTCAAAATTATAATTAATTTTAACTCATAATTTTATAATTACTTTAATTCTATAATTACAAAATAATTTTATAATTGCTTTGTTTTTCATTCTACTTTTAAAGTTTTTCTAAATAAATTGGTAGAATAAGAAAAATCTTTTATTGTGTAGTTTACTCTGCAGAGAATTCATGACTCCCAAAATGTTCTTCAGTCAAGAAATTAATTTCTTTAACATTGTAGAAATTTGTGATGGTGGAAAAATTTTTATATAATCTTATTTATGATCTGTTTTATTTTTATTTTTTCTCTCTGATCATTTTAGCCTATTGCAGTTGAAGTTTTCTCTGGTGATGGACGGAATTACCTCCTTGCTTTTCAGAAAGGAATTCGGAACAAAGTCTACCAAAGGTCGTGTTTAGTAGGAATGCTTTGTATGCCATCATGGAAAGAGGTTGGGGGAGCTATCACTAAACAGTTCAGCTAGTTTTTTTTTTAAAAAAATATAGAATTTAGATCAGGAAAAGAGCATCTTTGAAGAAAATGTTTTATTTCTGCCATCCTCTTAAAGCTTCATCCTTCTAACAAACTTTTAGAGTAATAACAATTATATTGTAAAATACCATTTTTCCTTCCTTATGGTAGAGATTAAGTTACTTTTAGCACTAAGAATTAGCATTGTTACTTTTAGCACTATTTATGTCTTTAAATAGAAAAGGATGATAAAACTAGCTTAAAAAATAATACTCCAGGTTTAAAATAGGCTTTCTTCATTTACCAAAATGAAGACAATACCTTTCCTTGCTATTATATACAGGGACTGAGTTACCTTAGAAATTGTGTTCACATGAGGCTCTTCTCTGACCTTGGAAAGAAAATCCGATACCTTTGTTCTTTAAAAAGTAGCATAGCTAAATAAAGCTATTGATCTAATCTAAGCATATTTTGCCTTCATCAACCTTTATTTTAAGTTTTACCTTTTAAAAGAAAATAGTATATATTTGTGATGCATGAAAATAATGATGGATATGTGAACAATAATACTTTCATGAACTGATCACAGAGATGAGAGACTTCTCTTATCCTTTGAAGGGTGAAATAGGTCCTTACAAGACCTATATTACTAGAAATTTTGTGTTTAAATAACTTCCATATAGGATAACTAATATCATGTAGCACTGCATATCATTGCAGTACAGTACAGTAGTGCCCACTTACCCACAGGGGATACATTCCAGGATATTCCTCAGAAGCCAGAAACTGTAGGTAGAGCTAAACCCTTACATATGCTTTATTTTTTTCTATATGTACATATTTGTGATAAAGTTTAATTTACAAATTAAGCACAATATAAGAATAACAACAATAACTAAAATAAACTAGAATGATTATAATAATATAATAAAAGATGTTTAAACTTATAATTGTTTATTTTTGTAATTTTCCATTTAATATTTTTGGACCATAGTTGACCTGAGATAACTGCAACTGTGGAAAGCAAAATTGCAGATAAGGGAGGACTACAGTAATATTACTTGTGAACACATGTGAAATCAAACAAATTACCTAGTATTGACTAGTAATCTCAAATTCCTTTCACATATGGGAAGAGTTAAGCAAAGTGAGATTTACTATCTACTATCATGTGAATATTTAGTTGTAATACCTTATTAAATATTATCAAGGCAACTCAGTTCCTCAAAGTCAACTTTACAAGGTTTCTCCCCCACCCCATTGAGTGTCATGACAGCACAGGTAAAAGGCCAAAATAAAATAATAGATTCTGCTGTATGCCTGCCATTTACTGAGGAATAGGAGGGTCATTGCAATAATGGAGATCTATATGAATCATCCTTTTTTAAGCTTCCATTCGATCGTCACTGAGACTTCATTTGCAATTTTATCTATTTCTAAATTTTCCAGGTTTTTGGCGGTAGTGCCATCTCTAACTGATAGCTCAGAATCTGTGTCTGGGCAGCGGCCAAACACTAGTGTGGAGCAGGGGTAGGTGGTTAACTTCTTGCACATTTTAATTAATCGTAAAGTTAAGATGGCTTGTATTTGGAGTGTATTATTTAACTTAATCAGTGTTTCTGTAGGCCCATGGTGGTTGTAGAAAAGTTTTAAATACTGGGAACTAGAAGGAGAAAAAAGTATGCATAATTACTCATTTCAAATCATTGCTCACATTTTGATCAGTACCCTTCTGGTCTTTTAAGATGTATATATTATTAGATGTACACTTGAGTTTATACTTCCAATACAAGCTTTTATTCTGCTTCTCTTCCGTGCTATATTTAAATATTTCCCCCATCTTTAAAAAAGTCTTCAGAAGCATAAATTTTATTCACAACCTGTTCATCACATGTATAAAGCATCTTGAATTTTTTGTTTGGTTTGGTATTTTATATTGAACCCAGGAGCACTTTACCACTGAGCTACATCCCCATTTCTTTTTTATGTTGAGTCAGGGTCTTACTAGGTTGTAAAGATCTCTCTAAGTTACTCAAACTGGACTTGAACTTGGAGTTCTTCTGCCTCAGCCACCCAACTCACTAGGATTACAAGTGTGCACCATCACACCGGTTTTTCTTGAGATTTTATCTTTATGGTTTTTTTTATCATGATATTGGAGATGTGATTCCTCATTATTTTGTAGGGTACAGTCCCTTTAGTAAAATAGAGTTTGTGAATTTTAAGGCTCTTGATTGACAAAACCAATTTGATATCCATAATAATTATACAAGTTTATATTCTACATTATTAGACAAGTTTGCTTTGTCCCAATAATACTTGCCAGGTTTGTATATTAACTTTTAAAATATTACTGGTTTAATAAAATTCTCATTCTCATTTTAGATATATAATTATTAACAAGTTTGAACTCTGTATATGTCTATCACTTTAAATCATTGTATATCACAAATTTTTTTGCCCTTTTTTCCTTTGAGTTCCTATTACCAATTTACAAGGTGTTTTTCTGTAATAAAATATTTATTTTTCCTTTGCTTAACCTATTTGTCACAAATTGCCAGCTTTCCTCTCTCTTTTGCTCTTGACATTTAAATTTAAACTTCTGCCAGGATAGGTGAGGTTGGAGCACTCCTCTAATCCTAGTTAAATGGGAGGCTGAGGTGGAAAGATCCCAAGTTCAAGACCAGCCTCTGCAATTTAGCGAGACCTTGTCTCACAATTAAAATAAAATAAAATAAAATAAAAAAGGCTGGGGATGTAGCTCAGTGGTAGAACATCCCTGGTTTAGTCCTCAGTGCCACAATTAATTAATTAATTAAAAAGCACATTGTTATGTATTTAGACCTGTCATTGGTTCGTTTATGCTGTTACAGATGCTTTTAATCTTAGCAAGTCCTTCTGAATGAGATACCCTTTTCAAGAGTTCATATACCTAGCTCCATTTGCAGTTACTCAGTCACTGGTATGCCTTTGCATTAACTGGAAAAGAAGGCATACTTTCATGTAGAAAAATATAATTATTTTAGCATGCATGAAAATAACTTAAGAATTTACTGAAAGAACTGGGTATGTAGCTCAGTGGTGTTTGCCTAGCATATAGGAGGTCCTGGGTTTAATTCCCAGCACCCAAATAAATTTTTATTTTACTAAATATTCTGTAATTTGTAAATAAAATTTTATTCTAATCTATGTATATCTAATTGCATTAATGTATTTCTCTTTGTTGCTTTTATTTTTGCCTGGTCAAGACTCAGCAAACACAAATGCTCTATCTAGATATATGTTTTTGCTAACCTCAGTAATATGTTGAGTCCTAAATCATTTGTAGTGGGGGGAGGCTTTTTTTTTTTTAACTTTTTGTAAAAACCCAATTTGCTTTAAGGAAACTGCTGTTGGAATAAGCAAAATGCTACTACTTTTACCTACCAAAATCATCTTAAACTTGATATTCCTTGATTCTTGCTACCTTCTGTGCTGAGTTGGTAATTCTCAAAGAACTTTTAAGAGATGTCAGAGGTCAGAAGCAGAAATATTTTTCTTACTTCACTCTTCCTTTTTAGTTATTCCCTGTCTTACAAAGCTGAGGAGTAAGCATAACTCCTTCCAGAGAGACTATCCTGCATCTTCAATTTGACTGCTTAAAAGAACTCATCTAGAAGTAGAAAGTGGTATCTGTCCTGTTAAGCTAGATGTGTTTATGACCTAAGGCTTACAAATCTCTTAATTCCCTTTCAGATAATAAAGAGCATAGTTAAATATTTTACTTCTAGTGCCTTGATCAGTTATTAGTTATCAGTATTATAAAGCTGATCAACTTTAAATAGAGTTTTATAGTATTCTAGGAAAATTTACTATCCAAAAATCATGTCTAAATTTTAAATGACCTGAACATCAATTAATTTCCTCTCAATAAAATATTCCAGTTTTCATTGACTTACTCAGTATCTCTTAGGAGATATACTCTGTACCTAGTATGTATAAAATATCGCATAATTTCAGTTCTACCATTAAATGTTTTGGGATCTGCTTACATGGGATTATAGTAAAAATTAGAAAAGTTGGATTAAATCAGTGTTTTTCCAAATATTTTGACCATGACCCCTACACTTTAAAATACACACACATACACACATATACACACACACACACACATGTAATCTCACCATACAGGGCATACAACAGAATTATTAATACAGAAAATGCTTTCCCTTAGTATAAATGATGACTTTTGATATCTTTGTTTTCTTCAGTTCATTTCATGTTATTTGTATTTTAAAATTCTTATAATAATCCTCTAAAATGATTTTGTGACCCATTAATAGTTCCTCTGTACTTAGAAAAATTCCTGTATCAGGTGACCTCAAATTTTTAATTTTATACTTGCTCAAATTTAAAACTGTATTAACTGCAATTTATTTTATTCTGTGATTTTAGATCTGGGCTGCTTAGCACTTTGGTTGGAGAGAAGTCTGTGACTCAGAGATGGGAGGTAAGTTAATGACTATAAGTTTCCTCAGTAATTCTATAGGTCAAGGATCTAAGTCATACAGCTTTTGGTTGTATGAAGAAGATGTACACCACAGAGAAAATGTTTTCTTTTTGTTCTTTTAGGGAAAGAAATTGTTTTGTTACTCTGAAATCTATTAAAAACCAACTGTCCCATATGTCATTTGCATTCAAACTTTTAAAAAGTGAAGATAGTGTAAATAATTGACTGCTCTAAAATGAATCTTTCTTATCTTTCCCAAGAGAGGTGAAATCAGCAACTTCCAGTATTTGATGCACTTGAACACTTTGGCTGGCAGATCATACAATGATCTCATGCAGTATCCTGTCTTTCCCTGGATCCTCGCAGATTATGACTCGGAGGTAAATCTCAAATCACTTAGCCTAGGTGAAATACATTCCCCCAAATAATTAAAAGATAATGCAGTTGCCCAAGTATCTTATTTACTTTGTAATTTAGCATTCCCCATAGGTACAGGCACTTACTTCAAGAGGATGAAAAGTGTTTTATTTTGGACATACAATATAAAAAATTTAAATAATTGATCTACTTGGGGGTGATGAGCATTAATTCACATGCCCACTCACTTTCCTTAAGCATTAACTAATGGTTTCCATTGGTTAATGTCAAAACCTATCTGTGTAGTTTGAATTGTTTCTATAAAGATTTGTGAAGTTTCTCTTCTGCAAAATATCCCTGCCATGAAAAACAAATTTTTGTGTACCTTTCTAAGAAACCTTGGGAGAACATTTCTAACAATTAAGCATGTACATGACATAGGGATCAGAATTAGTATGCAGATAAATAGAAATATTATCCTTCCTTTCTTCCTTTGCCTCCTGTCTTATGGAGATCTGATTAGCTCTGAAATGAACCAGTAACAGAGTGAAACGAGAGGTTTGGCCCTTTATAAATAAACATGAAAAGAAAAAAAAGATTAATTATTCCTAAAATTAAGAAATTCATTGTACCTTCTCATTCACTAGAATAATAACTGCTTGTATTATCAGAAATTTTATATATCATCATATTAGGGAAAAAGAAGAAATCTTCTGTCCTCAGAAAATTTTAGTCTAATGAAAGAATAGAAGTCAGCCCTACCTTCATGGGTGTATGAGTATATTTGGTGTGCGCTTCCATATAGGGCATGTGTAGTTAATATGCATACCTATGCATATTTGAATAATGTAATAGTAGAAGAGGAAGTTAAGAGTAAAGATAGATAAAATGAAGCTTTTTTCTTTAAATTATCTAAAGAAATGTAGAATAAAATAGAGAAGTTAAAGGGACAGGAAGTTCATAAATAATGCATTTTTATTGAGAGGGATGGGGATGTATCAAACTGTATTTGATTATGTATGTAACAAGAACATTACTAAACCTTTAATTCAGATCCTCACTTTCCAGGCAGAGTTCTAGTCCTTACTCCCCATGCCCTCATCTCCAGAAGTGGCACCACCATGCATGCTATGGCAGAGGAGGACTACCTCTCAAATGCCTTTTTAGCATCTTCCTTCATCAGCATTGCTGATGTCTCATTTCAGGTTCATTGCAACATCCTCCTGACTGGATTCCTGCTCCAGTCTTTCCTTCCTTCATCCAGATTCAGAAAAATAAATCTAATCAAGTCATTTTTTGTTTAAAAGATTCAATGACTGAGTTAGCAGCCTAAATAGCCTTTCCAGACAGCTTCTAGATAGCCCTCGTGTTCTCCCAGCACTGTGTTCCTAGGATACCCTAGTGCTCTTTCTTGGACCTTAGTAGCCTTTCCCATGCCCGGAATTCTCCACTATACATCTTACATCTTCCCTTGACATACTAACTCACCTGGCCAGCATTACTGCACCCCTCCAGACACACTCATACATCACCTCTGTGAAAGGGAACCGTCTTCTGCTTCTGTTCCCACACTGCCTTGCAGCTGTATGTCATGGCAATTTCTTCCCTTTTAGTTGTGGTACTTTCTTTCACAGTGTATTGTAGTCAGGTCGTTTGACCTTATTCATTTGTAAGGTCCTGAAAACATAGTCATCCCATATATCTCCTCAAATCCCCACACCTAGAACAAACGTGGGTACTTAGTGCGCACTTCAGTGTTTATTGAACTAACTACAATGAGATACTTTGCATGTAGACTTGAAGAGGACAAATGCAGTAACATGACATAGTGAATCGGTTTCCCCTGCCCAAAGTTTTTAAAATACAAATCTGTCATGATGTCCTCTGTAAAGGACACATAAAGGCACATATTTCAAATTTCTACTTTTAAAGCCCTCAGGCAGTAAATACTGGTTTCCTTTTAAATAAATGATTTAGATCAGCTAGAGATGAGCTTTTAATAATCTCTGGTAGTCTGAAAGCATCCACCTCATTTGGAAGTCACTTGATCTGGCATGATGATGCTTTTTTTAGGAGGAGTAAACTACTGAGTGCTGTAGTTTATATCACTTCTAGATCCCTCTGAAAAGAAAATGCTCATAAGTGAAGCTGCTGGGCACCAGGCAGTGGGGCACTGAGAGAAGAGTTGTCGGGTTATCTGGGTGACAGAGGAGGATAATGAAGAATTGCAGCTCTTGTATCCACAGTCTCCTGCTGCAAGAACTGGAAGCAATTTTTTTTTCTTGTTTCCTTCCCCAAAATCTGGATCCTGAGTGTCTTCCAAAGCAATTATCTTCAAACTGAATCAGTTAACAAACTGCCATGTGCCTGACTGCAAAATGTGGAAAAACAGCCAGGCACGGTGGCTCAAGCCTGTAATCCCAGCACTTAGGGAGGCTGAGACAGGAGAATCGTGAGTTCAAAGCCAGCCTCAGCAATGGTGAGGCGCTGAACAACTCAGTGAGACCCTGTCTCTACATAAAACACAAAATAGGGTTGGGGATGTGGCTCAGTAGTCGAGTGCCCCTGAGTTCAATCCCTGGTATCAAAAAAAAATAAAAATGTGGAAAGACACCACACACACAGTATTGTTTTGGAATCCATTCTTCCTGTTCCATCCCACAGATACTAATACATTTATACACAGTCATTGTCCACTACAGCCACTATATCAAAGTTGGTCAGAATAGAGAGTTCTAGTAACTTGGTATTGGGTTTTTTTGTGTGTTTTAGGAGGTCGATCTTACTAATCCCAAGACATTTAGAAACCTGGCTAAACCAATGGGAGCACAAACAGATGAACGGTTAGCTCAGTATAAGAAGCGTTATAAAGACTGGGAAGATCCCAATGGTAAGTAACATTTTCTAATCACTGCACCTTGTACTTAAGATTTAAAAATAGGCCATTATTTTTTTTTTTTTTTTTTTGGTACTAGGGATTGAACTCAGGGGTGCTCGACCACTGAGCCACATCCCTAGCCCTATTTTGTGTTTTATGTAGAGACAGGGTCTCACTGAGTTGCTTAGTGCCTCGCCGTTGCTGAGGCTGGCTTTGAACTCGCGATTCTGCTGTCTCAGCCTCCCTAAGTGCTGGGATTACAAGCATGAGCCACCGCGCCCGGCTTAAAAATAGGCCATTATTTAGTGGTCTGACAGACTTGAATGCTTCCTCAAGTTACTTACATAACATTATACTATATACACTACACACTTATATATATGTAGATTATTATAGTAGAAAAACCACATTTTTGCATGCTGTTGTGGCCATGCCTAGAAGGCATTTATAGCAAGCTCTTCAGAGCCCCAGCTGAAAACTGAGTATGTCTGCTTTGCCTTTGGCAGAAACTTCCCATCATAATCTGCCCCTGTCTCTAATCATATTTACTCTATGAGCTACATTTTGATTTATTGGCTCTCTTTTAATTTTATTGAAGGACTTTTTGAAACTCTTTTGCATTTAATAAGGAAAAAAAATTAACTGCTTTCTTGAATTAAACAATTTATTTGTTATTTATTGTGTTTAATGTTTATTGTGTTTTCCCTTCAAACAGACCAAACAAAGCGGGGAAACCCTGAGCCTATGAGTGTATTTGTCTGGATACTCTCTAGTTTCCTCCCTTTCTGTTAAGAAGGTTATAAATAAAAATACATAATTGCAAAGCCATAAACTAATAAAAATTAGCTGTCAGTCAGCATTCTCCTTTAGTGAACCTGTTTTGCTATTAAGGATTAGCTATTTAACAATAAGCTTTGAGAACCAAGCATTGAATTATACTTCCTTTGGATTACTGCCAAATACATAAATGAGGGACAGTGGTGTCTTTGTGAAGTTTTCCTGTTACAAATGCCAAGTGCTAACTACATTTAGCATAACAGTTACCACAATCACATTTGTTAGCATTTCCAAGCCTATTGATTAAAATCAATTTTATTTTTCATATTTCCTCTTTGTTTTCAATTGTACTTGAATTGTCTGGAACAGGAGAAACTCCAGCGTACCACTATGGAACCCACTATTCATCTGCAATGATCGTAGCCTCCTACCTCGTAAGGATGGAACCTTTCACACAGATATTCTTAAGGCTACAGGTAAAACTCTAAATTTGCAATTTGACCTTTCTATTGAAGCCTACTTTCCATTTAAAATCGTCATTTTTTTAAAAAAATATATAGCATTGTTTTGCCTTGTAAGAAACCTATGAAGTTTTAGTGGCAAGTCAAACAGAATTAAAGTGGAATCTTGCTGGACCTAGAAAGTGCTACATCCTAGTTCATTTGATGTCTTCTTGATTATAATTCCTTTATGCACATTCTCTTTCATTTAGCAGCAAATATTTACTGAATGCCTACTATGTGCTAGGCACTGTTTCAGGTACTTGTAAGGCTATCAGTGAAGAAAGATGCCTTGTGGAGTTACTAGACTTTAGCTGAGACAGACAGCCAAACAAAATGAATAAGTAAACTGTAAAGTGTTTTAGAGTGTGATCAAAGGTATCAGAAAAATACAGATCAGGTAAAGTGGGGTGGGAAAGGGCAGAAGGGGCTTAAAATTGAGTAATGGCAGTAGGCCTCCTCTGAACAAAAACCTCAGCAAGGTGAAGAAGTTCTGCGAATACCTGGGAGACGTGTTCTCTGAGCAGAGGCAAAGCCAGAGCCTGTAAGGCAGGTGTGTGCCTGATGTGTTTAGAGAAACAGCAAGGAGGCCCCCGTGTTCAGAATAGAGGAAGTGAGTACAAATATGAGTCATAAGGGATGAGGTGAGAAGGGAAGCAACCAGGCTGGGGCAAGTCTTACCAGCCATGGGATGGGCTTTGGCATTTTCTCATAGTAAATGTCCGAAGGCAAGTATACCATGTTCACTTAAAACACACAGGGAGTAGGCAGTGTGACTAGAGAAGGAAGGTAGTATATCTATGAGGTGGCAAAAGAAATCCTTTTCTCTTTGAACTTGTTTCATCAACCTGTAACTTTCCTAGTTTTCCACTTAATTCTCAATTCCCAATTCAACCACATGTGAAAACTTGATATGTCATGTTAATGTATAAAATTAGACAAGTATATGTATGATACCTTAAATATTTCCAACCATAAATGGTTTATATTAGACTTCTTTCTTAGAAGGGCATTGTCAAATTATGGAAGTATTTATATGTCTTACAGTCTTGCTCTCTCTAAAAACTTAATATTTTTAAAGAACTTTTTAAAAATATTTAGATTTAGATTTCACTTAGATTATAAAACCAGTCTGTTGAGCATCCTTTATAAGGAGTACTTCAAAGAGACTAGGTTTTCTTTTGTGATTTTAAATTTCATGTATTTAACATGAGATGATGAGAAATTAAAATGTCACCAAACATATTTTAGGTTTTCAAGCCCTTGACCTTGACAGAAGCTGTAAGGTGAAAATGGTTCTCTAATAGAGAGGTGCCTTCTCATTCTGCCCACAGGGTGGCCACTTTGACCTGGCTGACCGGATGTTTCACAGTGTGCGCGAGGCCTGGTATTCAGCATCAAAGCACAACATGGCAGATGTAAAAGAACTTATCCCAGAGTTTTTTTACTTACCAGAATTCCTGTTCAATTCCAACAACTTTGATCTAGGTACGTAGAGCTGTGTGTTAGTAATATTAGCCAGGCATAAAACAGTAGAAACAAATCACTTCTGAAGATTATGTGCCCCATGCATTAACAAGAAAAGGTTTCCTTATACTTTTAGTTACTATTATTTACTATAATTGGATGCATGTAATTAAATACAAAAAGAAAAGCAAGTTTATTCCCTAAAAGAGCTGTTTCAAACCTACAGTCTGGGAGACATTTATAAATTGACACAGATGACATCTGATGTATAGAATTTGTTGTTTCAGTAAAAACAATGGTAAAGTTAAGTTGTAAAAATTATTACCATTGAAACCCATTAGTAGTCAAGAATGGTATATCTAAATTTTTATGTATTTTTCTAATATTGTGTGTATTGCCTGAGGCATTCTCAGTTTAATGTGTTTTAAAATCAAATTTCAAAATAACTTTACGTGAATCCCTTTTTTTTTTCCTGTTAGGTCCTATTTTCTAGAAAAAGAGTACAAAATCAGCATTTATAAAAAGGAGAGAAATTTCATCCATAGTATCTTTTATATTGTTGGCAGTTGGAAGAAATAAATTTGACTTTGGTTAGAGTTTCTTGGAACACAATTTGTTGACCTGTGCTTTTGAGTATTTCTTTTAAAACATATCAGGGCTGGGGTTGTAGCTCAGTGCTATAGTGGTCACCTAGCACATGTGAGGCACTGGGTTCAATTCTCAGCACCACATAAAAAACAAATAAAGAAAATAAAGATATTGTGTCCATCTACAACTGAAAATCTTTTTTTAAAAAATCTGAATTTCATTGTTTATACTTTAGAATATTCCTGCCACAGTTTGTATTCTTTTTTTATATACCATACATTTATTGCTTTTAAGAGTTAAGCAATATAAATCATTACTATCCCACCTACAAAGTATCATCAACAGAAAATTCAGGGAAGTATTCTTATCTTTACATTCTATGATTTTTATTTTTGTATATTTCAAAATTAACTTTTATTAATTGTACATTAGCAGACATAATTGTGTGGAATGAGATTCAATGAGAAATATTATAAGACTTTCAGTAGCTCCAGCAAAAGTCCTTATTAGTTCTGACTGGACCTGGAGCTCACTTGAGCAGGAGTGGAATAGATTGACAGCAAGCAAAATCAACATATGTGTACATATGAATGCTTAGAAATGAGTACACATGAGTGCTTTCTTATGTTCACTTACAATATTCCTTGAAGAATGCTGTGTTCCCTAGGGACACTACTTCAAAGAAACAAATATAGAGAACTGCAAAAAGAAAAAGATCCCCCTGATCTTCCAGAATCTTTGAATCAGTTATGATGATCCATGTTACAAAGTGTTTCAGTCAGACCACTTACAAACCCAAACAATCCACTTTTAAAATAAGTAAATAAAACAAGGATCACATATCTTTATCTATATCATATTCACCTTCATAGCACATTATTCCTTCTTGAAATCATGTTTTCAAGAACTCTGTTTAAATTTAAAAGCTAAAAACATATAATGCTCATAAAGAAACCATAAAGGTAAATCTTCATGATCTGAATTTGGCAAAGGATTCTTAGATATCAAAAAAAAAAAACAAGCAGCAGCAATTAAAGATAAGTTGGACTTGGTTATTCCAGTCTAGAAGGAGAGAGGAAGGTATAAATTTCACCTCAAAAGAGAAAACAGAGCATGGCGCAAGCCTGTAATCCCAGCACTAAGGGAGGCTTGGACAGGAGAATTGCGAATTCAAAGCCAGCCTCAGCAATGGCGAGGCGCTAAGCAACTCAGTGAGACCCTGTCTCTATATAAAACACAGAATAGGGCTGGGGATGTGGCTCAGTGGTTGAGTGCCCCTGAGTTCAATCTCCAGTACCAAAAAAAAAGAGAGAGAGAGAAAACAGAACTAAACTCCCTTTGCTCTCCATCAAGAAAAGATAATAAGTGATATTTAAAAAAATAAAAAAGCACTTGGGATTTTTCCCTGACTCTGGGGTCATCTTGTTCTCATTTCCCTGGATGCACATGGTGGGAAGCTGCAGAATAGCAGAATTAGACTGAAGATGTCTCTATAGGTTATGTTCCCCATATATGTCATTTTTAAATTGTAGCTAGTGCTAATAAAATTCTCTAAAATAAGTATTCAGAGAGTATAGCAAAATTTTGAAAAAGTAGGTTATATCTCAAGAAGCCTGAGAATTATTACCAGTTTCTTATTAAAAAATTGGGACTAGAGAGAGCATTTGCAGGGGATTGGCAGGAATGGGTAAGGTGTGTGTGGCTGCAGGGATGGGGTGTGTAATAACCTGATTTTTGTCTTAAATCATGATTATTTTTCTAACCAAGTTAAGACATTCCTGTCATCAATAAACTGATCTTTGTATCTCTGTCACATTATAAACAATCAAGTAACAATGATGAAGACAAGTTTTCTAAAGGAAATATTTTTATTAGCTTACATTTGGAGTTGACTCTGTGCTCTAAAATTTGAACAACTTCATTCTGTATGAAATTCCTAATAGAACTATAGTTCTATTATAGTTCTATTATATTATAGTTCAGTTCATATAATCAACTGCTAGGAAGCCAGGGAGTCAACTTTATTATTTACGGTCACTTGTTACAACAATAATCTGTCCCTATGAAAACTGTAAGCTAAAATTACTTTTTGGTGTTTCTTCAAAAAAAGAAGAGGGGAAGAGAACCTATTCCTTTAAATGCCAGTCCTATTTAATGTGTATGTGTGTGTGTAGATATATGTATATATATATTTTTAATGCAAATAGATTTCATAGGAAATCACTTCTTTAATACTTCAGAGATTATCTGGCTGACTTAAAATAACAGTTCATTATCTTTCCAAATATTTTTTCTGTTAAGTGATGCAAGAACAGCAAAAGGTTATATTCCAATTTCATTTTTTAGGGAAAACCATCACTGCAAAATATATCTCAGTTCTGTAGAGCTGTCTCAAGAATTTAAGTGTCAAAAATATGAGAAACATCATGTGCTGCATTTATCTTCAGGAGGCTCAAAATAGTAGCCTCACAGAAAATGTTCTGAAGAGGAGTCCTGTGGTCAATAACATTTCAGAAAGGTTGTGTCCGGTGTCACTCTTAGAGTGGGACAGTGCGTGTTAACATGTTAACCTTCAAGGCATCTTGCAGGGAAGAAATGTGTTTAATTTTGTATAACTCAGTATTTCCTGCAGACATTTGAGTGTGAGGATCCTGGTTTTACTAGCACTGAGCACGTCTTTCTGAGGAAATGCTATAAGGAACAGCCTTGGGGCGATGCCAGAGTAGATGATCTCTGTGGGGCTTTTCTGTGGTGAAACTTGATAGTTCTGGCAATGAATCTAACACACTATTCCCCTGTCACTGTAAATGAAGTTAACATTTATCCCATTCTTTCATTTTCTTTTTATTGTATCCATTTGTACAGGCTGTAAACAAAATGGCACCAAGCTTGGAGATGTTATCCTTCCACCTTGGGCCAAAGGGGACCCACGAGAATTCATTCGAGTCCACCGTGAGGTAATGAGAGTGCACTCTAGTGGGTTGTGGCCAATGATCACAGTACAGAAAGGACCTTAAACTGTGTATCGTGCATTCACTTAAGTTACTAATATTATCATAATGATTTATAATTATTTTAGTTCCTATTGACGACTAGCCAAGTTTCTTTACTATGTGAGCAAGTAATAAAAGCCAGTACCTTACCCGGCTTGTTTTGGAATTACAGGCTTTGGAGTGTGATTATGTGAGTGCCCATCTGCATGAGTGGATTGATTTAATCTTTGGCTACAAACAGCAAGGTCCTGCTGCAGTAGAAGCTGTAAATGTCTTCCATCACCTTTTTTATGAGGGCCAAGTGGATATCTACAATATAAATGATCCACTAAAGGAGACAGCCACCATCGGCTTCATTAATAACTTTGGTCAGATCCCTAAACAGGTATGGATGTTCTTTTCTTATCAGTGACTCGGTTTCATTCTGTAATATTTCTATAGTTTGTAGATTACCATATAATAATTAAGTATGCACTAAAGTTAATAAAGAATCATAAACATTGCCCATTATATTAATGATCCTAGATTATTGGTTTCTCCTTACTTTTATGTGAGGTGAACAGAATTTTTGATGTTTGAAGAGAATTTTCACTCAGACTAGAGCAGGGCATGTTTTCCTTACCTGCTCATGACCTAACAGGAGGGTCCTCGTGGACCACAGCATGCACAGAGACAGGGTTTCATCTGATGCCAGTGGGAAGCTGTGCTGATATTAGAGAGGAAAATGATATGATCATATATAAGCTTTCACAGTTCATTCTGGCCTCATTGGTGTCCCTGCTAATGTGTATCACACACACACAAATGCACATAATTTGCAGAGGAGCTAATTTGGGGGCAGAGGAGCACTCAAGACACTGTTGTAGAAATTCAGAGAACAGATGATAAACATTAGTGAAGAGTGTGACAGTACTCTGCTGTGAGGACTTGTGCCACAGCAATGCCCAGGACGTGCACCAGCGGCTCTCATCACTGTCTGGAACTTGGAAAGAAGACCAAGAGCTATGTCCCTTAATACTCTAGTACTGTACATCGCTGTGTCATGCACAGTGATGAGCACCCACTTCTCTCATTCCACTGTGTAGGAGGAGCGGGCAGAACCAGGAATATCTGAGCACAGTGAGGGGAGGCACTTGGCTGAGCTGTGCAGTCCCCCTTCTTATGCCAGATGCAAAGGGCTCTATACTTTTGGCCCTGGCCATCTTCTCTGTTTCTGCTTCACGTATCTCTCCTGGAGTCCCTTTTTATAGGGCTAGCCAAGTTCAAGATTTCTGGGGTGGACACTTGGAAACACACAGAATAATAGCCAATTGTATGTGTAAAAGCCGTGCTGGACAGTGGGACAGTACTGCACCATTCACAATGCAGTCTGACCGCCAACAAAGGAACCATGTTTACTTTTCAAGCAAAATGTTTGTTAATAAAGTACTCACAGTTGGAGAATCTTACTTAAATCTTTAAGTAAACCTGTCCTCTTTCCTGAATGTTACAAGGCAGGAGCCATGTTGTATACCCTGTAGGAAATGCATGTTCTGAACAGACAAATCAAGACACTTGGCACCACTGCAGGATTTGTGTGCTACTTTGGAATATGAGGCTAGCAGACTGGTAGATATGATTTGGATGCCAACATATGCCTAGGACAATCCATTGAGTAATAGAGAATACTTTCAAGTAGAACCATCTAAGAAAATCTGTTTTATGATGACTGTATATCCATGTATGACCTGGCACATGGGCACTATGTTAGGACTTCACATAAAAATTCTTCAGTAAATGTTTATTTGTGAGCATGCTTTAAATTTTGTCTCTTTTTACAACTTCAGAATCTGTAGAAGATAACAGAACCCCAATTCTGTGCCCCTGTATGTAGCTAAAATAGGGACAAAACGCTTAACAATCTGGAAGCCTACAATGCTATCTTCATCTGTACAGAGCATCTTTCCTATTGTTTTCTCCCAGAAACCCAAACATCTTCTTGAAGCACAGTGCTGTTGTTTTCATCTTCAGTCTCAGTTCATCTGAGTTTTTCCAGATAGCTTTCTCAAATATTAGTTTTCCAAAAGAAACTGTATCCCTACTTGAAGATCTACATTATTTGAAAAATAATCTTAAATGTACATTAATATTTTTAGCTGTAGAAATACTGAACAAAAATTCCACATATTTTTATTTTCTTTTTTTGTTGTTGTTTTGGTTTTTTTCCTTTCTTCATTGCAAAGTAAAAGGAAGGTGATAATGTTCATACTTTCGGTAAATTCAGCACCAAAGTCATGTTGTTAAATCACATTAAGAAAAGCCACATGGAAGCCAGAAATAATCCAGTTAAAATGTGTGCCCATTGTAAAGGGCACAGAATGATATTGGGCTATGAAGAATCGGTTACCTTTTAAAAATCATTGGAAAATTATAAATTTCCAAAGGATTAATTTTCGTTCACAGAGTTAATTTAGCTTAGCATAGAATATAATAGCAACTCAAGCTTTAGCATCATAGTCCTATACCTACTTATTAAGTATGAGTTCTCTGGAAATCTTAGCCTTTTTGGATTTCTTTCCTCAGATATAAAACGGAATAATGTAGTATCTAATGTTTGTTGTAAAGCTTAAGTTAAATAAGAACATGATGCCTGACATATTAAAGGGCTTGGTAAGTGTTACTTTTTATAATAAAGTGTGCCATCTTCTTTTGTGCAGTTATTTAAAAAACCTCATCCACCAAAACGAGTGAGGAGTCGACTCAATGGAGACAGTGCAGGAATCTCAGTCCCACCAGGATCCACAAGTGACAAGATCTTTTTCCATCACCTAGACAACTTGAGGCCTTCTCTAACACCCATAAAAGGTAAGGAGACGAGAAATTAACTGTTAGCTCATGATTTGATGGGATTGTTTAATAATCCTAGTTCAGCAAAAGCAAACTTATTTTTCAGCAACTGTGTCTTTTGTAGTAAGTGCTATATACATTTTATGTAAAATTACTGAATACTTGCTAGTATTTTCGTTTTCTTTTTTTTTTTTTTTTTTTTTTGGCCTGTTGGATTCTGTATTAGAAAAAGCCAAACAGATTTCTCCCTCTGTTAAGTTAGTCGATTCTAAAATACCAATTTTTTTGAGCCGGGCAGTGGCGCAAGCCTGTAATCCCAGCACTTAGGGAGGCTGAGACAGGAGAATCGCGAGTTCAAAGCCATCCTCAGCAACGGCAAGGCACTAAGCAACTCAGTGAGACCCTATCTCTACATAAAACACAAAATAGGGCTGAGGATGTGGCTCAGTGGTCGAGTGCTCCTGAGTTCAATCTCCAGTACCAAAAAAAATAAAAAATAAAAATAAAATATCAAATTTTTGTAACATCTTTTACTTGCAGAAAAAACTCTGCCTACATTTTTTATTTTTCTTACACATATTCAGTATATCAAATAACAGTAAGGGGACCATATTTTCAATAAGCCAATATTCAGTGTATCATTAGATAAAAGACACCTATCTTTTATCTAATGATACACTTTCTAAAAGTAGTTTTTGAGGTAGAAATTTTACCCTTAGAATGAAAAAATGTTTTGTGAAGTCATAAAGTTGATGACTTTTAAAAATTCAAGAATTGGAGCATCAAACTGATTGGATGAACTATACTCTGCCATTCTGTCTCATCACACACAATTAGCCCCTGTCACTGCCCAGTGCCTGTTCCAGAAGTTTAGTTGTTTGGCAATTTCTTATGTGGGTCATGAAGACCATGCGTCTTGGGGTATGTTATAGCCTTCCTTTAAGAAGTTGTGTAGTTTGCAAGATGCTGAAGACATAAATTGGTTGATGGTCTGTGTCCCTCTGCATTCTGAGAAGTTTCTCAGATTACTCTGTGCAGCCTCAGAAATGCGGTCTGATTTCCAAGAGTGTCCAGGAACAGAAGGACTGAAGGGAAGCCCCGTAGAACATCTGTCAAGGTGATAGCCCATCCAGCAGGTCTTGGAGCAGTTTCAAAAGCCAAGCTTTGCTACCAATATCATTTGGCCTTAAGTAGATATCAGGATGCTTGATTTGTATGAATATTTGAGATTACCTTACCACACCTATGGGATAATTAAGTTAATTTACCTCTCGTGTCCTAATGTGATGATTTCTTGTTTTCTTTTTGTTTGGTTTTTTATTAATAGAACTGAAAGAACCTGTTGGACAAATAGTATGTACGGATAAAGGTATTCTTGCAGTAGAACAGAATAAAGTTCTAATCCCACCAACCTGGAACAAAACTTTTGCTTGGGGCTATGCAGACCTCAGCTGCAGACTGGGGACCTATGAATCAGACAAGGTTTGCAGTTTCTTGCTTTCTCATTTAATCTTGCTCTTTTATGGTATGGAGATCCTTGATAATGGGGGTGGGGAGAGCATAGTCCAAAGGATTGTCAGCTGTTCCTCCAAAGACCAGAAGAAAGGAGAGTGTCATTGCATCAGACAAAGATAAGGGAGCTAGTGGAGAAGTCATGTTTCCTGCAGAACAAGCCTCTTTTGTAAGTTGAGTAATTGGGGCTGGTTGTTCCCTTCCCTCCCACAGAATTCCTCTAAAAGATCCTAGCCAGCAAGGTGCTCACCATCTCTGCCAACCAGAATAGCCTGCTTTTGCAAGTCACCATCTAGTCCACTCATCATTTTAATGTTCTAAAATGGCTGACAGAAAACTTGTTACCGCACCCCACAGGAACCAGCAGCAGCTGCTGTGAATTCCTTAAGCATCTCTTTGAGAGGCAATATGCAGTGATCCTTTACCACCCTGTGTTGGCCCTTGAGCCTTTCCCAGCTGTAAGATGGATGGATGCTGCCCAGGCTGTTCCACTGCACTGCCAACGTGGTTTTGCTTAGTCGCTGTTCTCCTCCAGCGGCGCTGTGCCTGCTATGCACGTGTTTCCACTGGCTACAGCACACACCCTTTTACCAGATCTTCTCTTGCTTCTTACATAGCAGCACCACACTAGTTGAACATCATGTTCCCAAACTGGAGGAACCAGAGATCCCCCATGATGAACCAAGTCCTTTTTAATTATGGTTCTTAGCAGCAAGTACAGTTAAGAAGCTGTCAGAACAATTCAGTAGAAATGTCACTGAACTGAAACCAACCCAGAATATGAGCTGGTGTGTGCCTGTGAGGTGCCTCAGCCAAGATCCTTGCCCTTTACTCAGCTCTGCTGCTTATACTGCAGAAGTCTGGAGCACTTGGTGGCATGTGTGTCTCACATCTGTTTTGCTTTACAGGCAGTGACTGTTTATGAATGTTTGTCAGAGTGGGGCCAGATTCTCTGTGCAATTTGCCCCAACCCCAAGCTGGTCATCACAGGTGGAACAAGCACAGTTGTGTGTGTATGGGAGATGGGCACCTCCAAAGAAAAGGCAAAGACCCTTACACTCAAGCAGGTAACTGAGGGTGAGCAGATGGAATGGGCTCGTTCCCTCTCAGCCTGGTCTGGAGAAACTAACAAAGCTTCCTTCATCCTGAGGTACATCAGGCACAACATACAAAACAAAAAAGTGCTCTTTTGCTAGAAATTATTTTAAAAAAACAGTAGATCAGAGCATGCTGTTTCTAAAATTATATAAGCTGAACCTTTTTTAAAAATTAAAGCAAATTATCTTTAGGTAATATATTTTAATATATTTAAGTTATACAAATATTTCTTACAAATTATGTTTATTGAATTTTTGAAAATAAAATTATATTTGCTGTTGATCCTTATTAATTTCAGGATGATTTACATTCAGATGAACCACAAAGTCTTAGTCGTTTCTCTCTTCTTTAGTCATTTCCTTAAGGACCTGCCAAACTCATATGCAGTAGAACCCTTGATGATTTAGTTAACAAGTATTTCTGATCACATAATTTTCACTTAAAGCAAGAATCTGTTTATCAGTAAGCCATCTTTTAATATTGATTTGTGAGAGAATTTAATATAAAGTGTTGTTTAAATAAGAAGCATACTTTTAAGTATGTTTATTATTATTGAAAAGTAGTATAACACTGCTATCATTTATTGCGTGCCTGCTATGTTCAGGACACTATGCTGGATGTCTTAAAAATTTAGAACGCCAATCCTTACAATTCCATAAGGTATTTATTAGCCCCATTTTACACCTGGGGGGAGAAAAAAACAGGCCAAGAGACATGCCAAAATTATATTTGTGAAAAATCCAGGATTTAAATTCAGATCCTACTCCAAAGCTACTCTTGAACAGTAGTGTGTTAAATATCTGTGGGAAGAATTGAATCCCTGGTACTTTACCAACAACCATCTAAATAAACCAGAGGCTTCATAGACTTCCTGAGTCCTAAGGCAAGCCACACCAAGAGATGCAAACTCCTAACACAAATAAGCACCAGGTTGACGTGCATTCTGCTGATCCAGACAGACTCCTGCTTAAAATATCTTTCATTTAGAAAAAAAATTAGGAAGATGATGTGCCAGTCAAATGGGGTTTGCTAAACATACCATGCAGATGTCTGTATGCCCCAAATTTTAACCAACTCATTATTTAAGCAAGCATATTCTTCTGCCAGGGAAGGTGGCCCATTGTGAGTACTCAGGGACTCCTAACAGTAACCTCGGTCTTTTTCTTCAAAATTTTTACTTATTTTCACATACTGTCATTCCCCACAGTCCTGTTTCTCTTCATATTCCAGCAAAAGAGAACAGTTTTTGTTCCAGTTTGAAGAAGGAGTCTGTCCTCAGTCATTTCCCATGCAGTAGCAGGACTGTAGCACATGGACACATCAGGACAACACTATCCATTTGTCTTTCAGAACCACATATTCCAATCTTGTGGTTCTCACCATTTGTATATTTTTCTTTTTAAAATTTTGACTAACATAAAATAACTGCATGTCATTTGTGCATTTTCTTAAAAATTCATCCATTGTAGGTTCTCAGAATAAACAGATGTTTGTGGCAGAAGAGAATGGATACACAGTTTCAGTTCTGTTTGGGGATGATAATCAGTGTATTTCCACATAGAACTAGCATGAAGAAATCCAAGCTGGGTTGCAGCTGCCATTCCCCCTGCTCTCAACGATGCTGGTCTGTGTCCAGGAAAGTAGTATAAAATTCATCCCCCTTCCCTATGGGATGAGGTCAGGACAGGCCACATGAGGAGAAAGGTCAGCCCCACACTGCCCAGATGGCCCCACTCAGGGTACCCACTGCCCTCAGAAAAGCTCTTATCTGATGAATCTGGGAGCTTCTCAAGTTGCTTGTGGGAGCTGTTACTGTGATCGATCTAATTTGTTGCTGTTTTCATTTGTAGGCCTTACTTGGCCACACTGATACTGTCACCTGTGCCACAGCATCACTAGCCTATCACATAATTGTCAGTGGGTCCCGTGACCGGACATGCATCATTTGGGATTTGAACAAACTGTCATTTCTAACCCAACTACGAGGCCATCGAGCTCCAGTTTCTACTCTTTGTATCAATGAATTAACAGTAAGTAGTAAATTTCCTGCTTATTTTATATTCAGGGAAACAAGTTATTTTGACCATACTAAATAAAAACATGACTGTTTTTCTAAGCTGATAGACACTCATTCTAAAAGTTACTACATTTCTCTTGATTTATGTGTTGTTTGAAAAGCAGATGGATATTAAAATTTTTAATCCAAAGAGTACTTTTGTCTTAAAATCTATTCACTACTACATACATTAAAGAGAACAAGATCTGGTTAAAATAAAACAAATATAATGTGCTTTTTAAAAAAGAAGGAACTTGTGGGATTAATTAAGAATGTTCAAATTTTGTTGAAATTATTAACAAAATCCATTATTTATTTATTTTGAAAAGTGAAGAGAGTAGTATTTGGGTGCCCAAATGAGAAAAATTGTTCTTATTTTTAAAACAAATCCCCAAATTATCAAGGAATATTATCTCTTCTCAAAAATAAATATTTTATATACAAATAAGTAAATCCGAATAAAAATAAATGCACTGGACTAGGAGTTCCCCACATAGAGCAAGTCCCACCGAGGTGAACAAGAGAGAGAGTCATTTTTATCACTAAGGGGTTGTCAGGCAGGGGAAGCTTAAGAGTAGGTTTACAAAGAATGAGGTCCCCAAGTCCAAGGGTATGTTATCACAGTATAATGTATCCTGTCCCGGGAATCCACCCCAGCCTCATCACTAGCAGTGTTCCCATTCCCACTTCATCCCTGTCCTGGGGCCACCTTTAGGACTTGATAGTTCTCACCATGTTATTGACGATGTTTCTGTCACCGTCTACACAGACAACTTTCCTTTTCCTTCACATCTTTGGTTTCTGTCAGACAATACTAAGTATTATGCTTTCAGTCAAATAGATTGTAGTCACACCAAGAAAAAGAAATTCAGTTCTAGTGAAAGGCATCTAGAGTGTCTCACCGATGATAGGGCAGCTCAGAGATGTGAATGAGTGGGGAACAGGCGAGGGTAAGAGTCAAATATGGTTTTGGTGAATTTGATAGGTTTAAGATATTTTCAGTACACCACCTTGGGTTAGGCCTGCAAACTTTTATTCCTAAAGAACTTTAGAAAAATATAGGTGCAACAGAACCACTCTGACCTAACAGTGTTGCTCTGAGTCAGATACTTAATCCCATTAAAGTACTTTGTTTTGAAGTTGTTCTTAAATAGTGAGAATTTTATTTTTAGTCAGTTATTTGAGCCATTATACACCCACTGGATTGCAATAGTTGCTGCAAACAATACAGAAGTGATTTGGGTCTTTTTTTTTTTCTTTTCATAAATGTTTTTCATAATGTCTTAACGCATGCAAAGAATTCTATTTCTGTTTCTCCAACCAATACCCAGTGTGCTTAACTTGTGTTTACATTTTGGGCCCCGGCTCCCTTGGCAGCTGTTCCTTATTTCTTCTATGGCTCAGTCCTCATGACCACAGGATTCACTCTAATGCATTCTTAATTATGGCCCCCTGGAGTTGCTGAAGGAGGTCTTGCCTAGTGCAGAATGAAGTGGCTGTCTCTAGTTTCTTGCGGAGACCAGGGACACTAGTTAAAACTCACCTGCTGACACTCGGAGACAGCTCAGTGACTGATGCAGTGGTAGACAGAGCAACTTTGCTAAGTATTATTTTTGTTGGGGTTTTGGTTCTTGCCATGGAAGTAGAGAGGCTGTGGGGAGGGGTCAGGAACAGTAGATGAACAGAGAGTGTAGCCTTGTCATCCCACCCCTGTGTCCCTTTGCCTTCATGCTTGTTTTGGTGCTGCTGTTCAGCTTCTAGTGCTCCTTCTGCTTTTGATGACCATCTTCAAATATCTATAGGTTCTCATGAATCTCCCAACTGCACTGAAACTACCAGGTCATTTCTATCATTGGCAGCCAGGAATGGGACAGCCAGGCCACTTAACGTGACAGCACAGGGTAGTTTGTGAGCTTTGGGACTGCAGAGAACTGGCTGCAAATCAGACTGGGATAATAAGCAAGGTTCTTGGCTCCGTGCACCTCACTTTCATCCTCTAAAGCAGGGCCAGTGCTAGCTGACCTCATAGGGTCACTTTAAGGAAAAGGCCTGTTCCTTCTGCCTTTGGAACTCATGTTTTCATGAGTTATCAGCTCAGGGAATCTTAGGTTTTATTAGAAGTGACCTACATGCCAGGTTTCTTTTTTCACCCTCATTGTCCCACCCCTCTGTGAATGCAAATTTTAAAATCAGGTATTATGGTGTTGCCAAGATTCCCTCTTGTCATTTATTGAAGAGAGAGACACAACATACCTAGACTGAATATTTTTTCTTCTACCTTGTGGTCTTGGTGGTTGGACTCAATTACGTAAAAGTCTGTGTGGGTGAGTTCCTCTAAATGAAAAGTATAAATAGACTTTGTAAACAACGGGAGGAAGAACCACTCGTCACCTCCTCTGATGATGTAGTGCTTTGTGGTGGAATGGGAGCTTGCTCAGTGCACTGGGCACAGACCTGTCTTTCATCTCCATTTGTTACCCCTTGACACAGCATCTACTCAGCTTTGAATTTTTAAAGAAGCCTCTGTTCAGGATATTTATTTGTATTTTTAAGTCATCAAGCACTGAATTTTAGGTTACCTTAGAAATAATTCAGCCATTATTCTAAAGACTGAGGTGTTTTGTGAGCAGGCCAAAGTTGCAATCATTTTTCTGAAAGCAGTATGTAATTTGAAGATGATGAAGCCTTTCTTTATCTTGCAGGGGGACATTGTGTCTTGTGCTGGCACATACATCCATGTGTGGAGTATCAATGGGAACCCTATCATGAGTGTAAACACGTTCACAGGTTGGAGCCAGCAGATTGTCTGCTGCTGCGTGTCAGAGATGAATGAATGGGACACACAGAACGTCATAGTGACAGGACATTCCAATGGAGAGGTTCGGGTAAGTGGGCGCAGAGAAGTATTTGCTGCCCCAGTTACCTGGAACTTAGGAAGCTGCTTGGAGTATGAAGTCACCTTTACAGTTAGGATGTTTAGCAGAGTCTCACTGTGATTCACATGGGCCCTGGCCACCATTTATCAGTCATGGTGAACACCAGAGACTGGGCCCCTTTTCTTCCTACTGAGTAGAGCTATTAGTGCTACTGACTGCCAACAGCTTAACACTAGAGGTCACTTAACCACAATCCCCCTGTCACATGGGGCTGCTCTCAGTGTGAACTGTGTAAGTATTGGGTTTTCAACCTGTCAAATGACTTTGTAGGGAAAATGTAGTTAGCCGGAACAGTACCTTCTGTACAGAGAATCACAGAGCTAGACAACATGTCCAGTGACCTTGGGCTTTTTTCTGGGCCAGATCTCACATGAATGAAATCTGAATGCAGTGTATCTTTTTCTTAGTTTTCTGAGTCTGGTCTCTACAGAAAAGACAGTCAACAGACTATTTACCTTTGTAGTCTGTGCAGATATTTGCATTTTTCTCTCTCAGATTTTTCTTTGTGCCTGTTTTCTTTGTGTTCTTTGTCAGAGTAGAGTGGCTGATTACCGCCCTTCTTAGTCACAGTCCCATGCTTAGAGAAAGCGAGGCTGCCAGCCCACTCCCCTACCATGCCCTGTGCCTCAGACAGCAAGGGTTTGCGCACACAACGCACACCCAGAGACTGCTTCCTCGAGAGTGGTATTCCAGGTTGCTGAATCAGTGGGGTGTTAGGGAAAGTTTCACAACCAGATACATTTGGGGGTCCTGCTGGCTGTGTGCCTTCTTGGAGATATGCAGTAGATATTTGTGTACGCAAGATTCGAAGTTTTTATAGGAAACGGAAGTTTACTTACTTTGTTGAACCATGTTTTTGAACTTACTTTTCCACATTCATCTTCTTCGACTCTGAAACAGCCATTATGTGAGACAGCTCCTGCTACATTTGACAAGACACAGGGACTCTACATTTGTGCAATCCTAGAAAGGAAGTTACTTGTTTAACCTTGAGAGCTCGTCCTCATCGAGTAACATGTACATTGTTTCCTTGATCTGATTATCCACTTTTTTCTATTTTCATACTTGCTTAAATGTAGTTTTGGAGAATGGAATTTCTGCAAGTTCCTGAAACACCAGCTCCTGAACCTGAGGAAGTCCTAGAAATGCAAGAAGACTGTCCAGAAGCACAAATAGGTATTTCATACATTATAAAAAACATTGTCATCTTCTAGAATTTTTTTTATGTCACTAGGGTAAACTTTATACCGCACAACATAATCAGGAATCCAAGGTTGAGCATGGCTCATAAGAGCACAGTTGCTGCCTATTGTCTAATTGCTTTGGGCAGATGTGCGAAGTTTTCTCCAGTTTACTGCACGCACTCGATGTAGCAGTGTCTTGTTGATTTCCACATTCCAAAGTAAATTTAGGACAAGTTTCCTGGAGGACCAAAGGTGTGGGCCTTCAGTTCTGAAAATACAAAGCAGATCTGGAGGCACAGTGTTGGATAGGTAGGATGGCCTCGCACCTCTCTTCCATGTATGTTCTGCCCAGCACCTGGCTGTTCAGCCTGGGCAACAGAGTGGCATCGTGTTTGTAAACTAGCCACAGAGGCAGGTCAGAGTCCACCTTTAATGTCCCCACCCAACACCTGCTCACATGGGGCATTAATTTAGGCTGATGCCTAGCAACTTATGATCTACATGTATTATTTGTGAAACACTTTAACATTTTCCAGTGAAATAAAGAGCTAGAAGATTTCTATACAGATTGATTGGAGTAGTGCCATAAAACCAGGCAAGTTGTGCTTTGCGTTGGTAATATCCAGAGAAGCTGCCCCTCTAATGTAGAACAGTTGGGACAAGGGACTTCCTGGAAAGGACCATGGTTTTAAGTTTGAACTTCCTAATGTCCATGATCAATTTTTGTACACTGAGAATTCAGTGTGACTTTGATGATACGAGGGAGTTTCTAAGGGTTAAGGCTTGCTATTAGAAAGATACAGATCACTTCTCTTTGTAAATTGAAAATAGTCTTTACTTTCTATACCAGAAAGAAAGGATCCTGGGAGTGGGACGTTTTACACTGTACTATACTCTTGTGTGGTGTTAATACATGTAAATTTCTACATAGTCAGTTGCACTTTTAACCAGAAAGTTCATCTGAGTATTTATAAAGGACATAAAAATTAAGCTCAATTCAACAAATGTTTGGAGGTTACCTGTAATTTGTGAGATAATGAGTTAAGGGGTCCAGTGAGAAGTGGTTGCTTTCCTTTAACAAAGCTCGTTAAGTGCGGAATGAATAAGTGAGATGGAAAAGGGATCAAATTCAAGGTAGAGAGGTTTGTAGGTCGTCTTCCTCATGTATTCATACTGTGGCCAGAGTTTGGCAGAAGTGGTAGAGAGGTAAGAGCTGCCGCTGGGGAGGACTGGCTCTGGTTAGTGTGGCAGTGGTGGGATTTGAAAGCACTTAATTGGGTGAAAAGGAAGGTGCGGGGTTCACTGGGAATCAAAGCCATTTCCAAGGTGACTTAGGGCTTGCCCTAACAATTGATCATACCTTAGGGGCTCATGAGACTAAGCCATTGCGGTAACAGCTCCATTCACATTAGTCTACTAGATCCTAATGAGTTAGAACAAGCACATAACACATTTGTCCTGTTAAAATAAAAATAGGTACATGCAGTGAGCTGGCACTGCACACCCACACTGTGTGCTCTCCTTTATTCCAACTATATGTATTCATCTCACATAGATTTCCCTTTAAGGAGACTTTATTACAAAGAGTGGAAAATTGATTGCAAAATGGCAATGGAAAGAGAAAGAAAAAATCCTAAATTAAAGCTTTCCTCAGTACCTAATTCATCAATGTGGTTGTTCACTTATTGACCGCTCTAGGCAAGATACTGGGCTTGGGCCCTCTCTGCTGCCTGGTAGAAAGAATGTCCAGATGTAATGGTGTAGGGGGAGGATTTCAAGTACCTGAGAGGGCAAGAACTGATAAAGGAGTCCAAAAGAAGGAGAGAGTACCTTCAGGTGAAGGAATTGGGTTAAATTTTAGAGAAAGAAGTTTGAAGCTTTGGCTTAAAAGATAGGCGATGGCCAAACAGGCACTGAGAAGACAGGTCTCAGTCAGGCCGATGGTGCATACACACCCAGCCTTGAGGAGGGCCAGAGCTGTGTGGGAAACACCTGAATGGCACTCTGTCTCTGGACTATGGTGGGGAGTGTGAGGTTTTGGTCAGACTGAATGACTGAATGCCAAACTAAGGCCAGAGGAGTCTGTGAAAACTTTCAGAAATTCTACCCATTGTTGTTATCTGTAATCTTGCTAAAAGTCCTGGTGCTTTTTTTTCCCTTCGTTATACTTAGCTTAAAATATTATGTCTCTGTGTCTTGTATATGATAGGAAAAATGACCTGTGGAACAAAGCTGGGCCTAATTGTGATGTATCTGCATTTTCTAATTCTCCCAATGCTTTACCCAGGGCAGGAAGCCCAAGATGAGGACAGCAGTGATTCAGAAGCAGATGAGCAGAGCATCAGCCAAGAACCTAAGGATACTCCCAGCCAGCCCAGCAGCACCACCCACAGGCCTCGGGCAGCCTCCTGCAGAGCAACAGCCACCTGGTGCACTGATAGTGGTTCTGATGACTCCAGGCGCTGGTCCGACCAGCTCAGTCTAGATGAGAAAGATGGCTTCATCTTTGTTAACTATTCAGAGGGCCAGAGCAGAGCCCATGTACAGGGCCCCGTTAGCCACCCCCATCCTAATCCCATGGAAGCACGAAATTACAACAGATTGAAACCTGGTAATTTGAAGTTTGATGCCTATTTCTTGCTTCCTGTGTGAGGGTTTGTTGACCAAATCATCTCCCCCTGGGCTCCATCTCTGATATGCTCTGTGGGTAGCTTTTCTGTAGCCACAGAGAAAGGCTTCTTACAGTTCTTCATGGGTGAAGCGGATGTAGAGAATCTGACCTATAGTGGTGTTTACAACATGCTGGGCATTTTTTAAAGAAGAAACACCTCAGACCAAAAACTACATTTATTCACAAATTATGAAATCTTTTGAAAATAGGCAAGTATTAGTTACAAATAAATAGGTAAAGCTGCATTAGCAGGCAACATTGCCTATAATAGAGTTTAGAGGCACAGTTTTCAAAATCTTGCATTGAAGATTTACCCTTCTCTTCAATCTCTTGTTTGGAATAAGACACTTTCTCATCTGTCCCACAGATTATGGTCAACAAGATCACTTTCCCTGCCTCCAGGGAGCCATGGCTGGAACTGAAAGCCTTCTTCAGCTTATATCGAGGCACCCTAGCTTTTAAGGCCACCAGGTGTAAGTATATCTCTTCTCAGCTTGACTTGTGTTCTCCATTTCTCCCACTCCAGGATACCGGTGGGAGCGGCAACTGGTATTCAGGCATAAGTTCACTATGCACACAGCCTTCATTCGAAGGGACAACACACACCCAGCTGAAGTCACCGCACTGGGTATCTCCAAGTAAGTGTCAGAGTTCTGTCCCACTTCATTCCAAGTTATTTGCATAGCCAGGGCACATGTTTCATGCTTGAGGAAAACAGATTTCATATTCATCCTCTGTAAAGGAAACCTGCCTATTTATGGATTTAATTCAATTCTGAGTTTTAAAAAACTAAATAAAACACTGCCCTCTGTGTTCTTCAAAGACACAGCAAGATTCAGTACAAAGAAAGGAATAGAGGAGTAAATTCAGGCTCAGTACTATCTCTGTCTCTTCTAACATATTTCCCCTGAGGGAATTCAGGGGTCCCTCATGATCCTCACCAGCTCCCACCCCAACACACACCTAGCACTGGACCAGAGGCCTTCTTGTGTTTCATGCAGGGACCATAGCAGGATCCTCGTTGGTGATAGTCGAGGCCGAGTCTTCAGCTGGTCGGTGAGTGACCAGCCAGGCCGCTCTGCTGCCGACCATTGGGTGAAGGACGAAGGCAGTGACAGCTGCTCCAACTGCTCTGTGCGGTTTTCTCTCACAGAAAGACGACACCATTGCAGGAACTGTGGACAGCTCTTCTGCCAGAAGTAAGATGAGATATGTGCTTTTTGAGTGCTGTGAATTATACTCTAAGGCCATTTGTTATGCCCTGGGTACAAGTTCCAATTGCTGTGGTGTCCCTATTGCATTATACTCTGCTGGGTGTAAATAGTTTTCACTTTGTGTTCTTTTCTATTACTGTAATTATGAAATATTCCTATCATTATAGTCACTACAAACACCTGGTCAGCTGTGACTTGGAATGCAAATATGCTAACATTTCATGTTTGCTTAGTTGTGTGTGATGCAGATGTATAGCAATGGTGTAGACTTCAGGTCTTTTCTCCCCCTTTCCATTCATACTCCTTCTGCTCCCTGTGTTTTTACTTTCATGAGCAAGTGTTACCTCTGTAAACTTTGTTACATAATATTGTCTTGTTTCTCAGTCTTCCCTTGCAGATTGTCTGTAGACTTCTGTAACTTTTTTACTTAATTTTTTAAAATCCATTTGCATACACAACTATTATACTGAAGTATTATGTTTTCATGACTGTCTGAAAACTTATTTCCCTTTTGATAGCCTCTTAAGGGTTTTGGGTTTTTTCCATTTTGAACACACTACAAATAATGCTGCAGAGTCTGTCCTTTAAGTGCCCTTCTAGTGCACAGTCTGCAGCTCCTTTAGAGAGGGAATAGAGTTGGCAGAATACAGACTTTGTCTTGGGCTTAACTCATTCTTGGCAAATTATTCTCCCAAAACAGTAGTGCTAGTTTACGCTTCTACTAACACAGTGTGAAAGTTTTCCAAATTCTTAGTCATGCTTGATATTGCCACACCTTTTTCCTTTTGCCAATCTGATAGGTAAAGACATGTGCTTTGTCATTTTAACTTGCAGTACTGGGGAGGATGGACATCCTGTCTGTTGGTATTTGGCATTCCTCTTGGCTAACTGCCTGATTTCCTTTCAGGTTCACTTGTCTCTTCTGGTTTTGTTTTGTTTTGTTTTGTTTTTGTTTTTTCTTTCTTTCTTTTCCTTGAAGAATTTTTTCTATACTTTGGGCTCTACTCCTTTATATATCATGAACATACCTTCTGCCATCTGTGACTTATGTTTTAACTTTGTATGATTTTTCTGTTATACAAGGTTTTAATTTTGATGTAATTATATTTATTATTATTTATGATTTTTTGCTTTTTGTATCTTCATATTTTCCTCTCCTGAGATCATAAAGACAACTTTATTTTAAAGGGTTTAAAGTTGACAGGCATGCTGGTGGCTATAATCTCAGTGACTCAGGAGGCTGAGGTAGAAGGTTGACAAATTTGAGGCCAGCCTCAGTAATTTGGTGAGACTTTGTCTCAAAATAAAAAAATAAGAAATTGGGGATGTAACTCAGTGGTAGTTTCCCTAGGTTCACTCTCTAGTACTGTAAAAATAAACAAAAAGATTTAAAGTTTTACAAATTTTCTCATTTAAGTATTTAATTCATTTGGGGTGTGACATAAGTCAGGGAGCTGTTTTTGCCCCATAAGAAGAGTCACCTGCTAGGCGTGGTGGAGCACACCTGTAATCTTTCTCCTTTTGCCAGTCTGATAGGTAAGGAAGGCAGGAGGTAGGAGGATTGCAAGTTCAAAGTCAGCCTCAGCAATGCCAAAATGCTAAGCAACTCAGTGAGACCCTGCCTTTAGATAAAATACAAAATAGGGCTGGTGATGTGGCTCAGTGGTTGAGGGCCCCTGAGTTCAGTCCCTGGGACCCCCCCCACACACACCCCTCCACAAAAAAAAGAGTCAGCTGTACTGCAGCCTTGGATCAGGACATTTTCTCTGTTGTACGCTGGTGTCTCCTGTATTCCCTGCCAGGTAACAGAGAAGACCCAGGGGACAGTGCACTTTCACGTTTACATTGCCTTACTCCAGAGACATTTTCACAGAAAACACATTATCCCATATTGTGGAATCTTTTTTGAGGCAGTTGTGGAGGTTTTATAGGCAGCACTGGCTCGTTGGTAAGGGCATGGCCTTTCACTTGACATTGATCAAATGTTCACTGGGCTGCCCTTTGTTGTCTTACCTCAGGCAAGTTGCTGAACCTCTCTGAGCTTGCTTCTTCATCTATAAAATATTTCCACAGTGACACCTCTTCTCATAGAGGTGCTGAGAGAATTGAATGAGCCCATGCATGTTTAAGTGTTGGAAAGCACCAAGTATAAATCTGGCACTATAGATATTCCATAAAAGGTGTCATGATTTTTTTCCCCTTAAGCCTTTTTTCTTGTGCAGTCTGATTTGAGATGATATAGCCAGAATGTTGCTGCCAGCATTCCTGATGGCATCTATGAGATTGGCAGAGGATTCTGTCGTGTGGCTCTGTGCTGTGACAGGCCTATTCTACAAACCTAGTAACCCAGTAATTGCTGATAACACCCCCATATGTATGCTGGTAGACATCTGTTCTTTGTAGTGTTTAATTTCGTAATATTGTCTAAACATAGGTAACTCTTTAAATTATTCATTCCTATCAGATGTTGGATGGAGCTCTCCTGGGAGCACTGACCAAACAGGGACTGCTTGTGGTGAAGCTGGCAAAGCAGGCAGCTGTCCAGGAGGGCACAGCCCTGTCCACAGCCCTCATGCCTTTTAGCTGCTGAGACCTGTCGACATTCCTGAGAGTTGCCACAGAATTCAGAAACCCCCTGTGAGCCCTTAAGCCTGGAGCATTTAATTTATTCTCTGAGCACTTAAATTAACGGAGTAAATATAATTCTCCATTTCTGTCCTGAAAAAATTCAAGCTTAAAGTGACTTAGTGCCACATCCAATGTCATATCCTGCTTTATTCCAGGAATAGCAGCTCTGAATACTTTTTAAAGGATATGAACATATCTTAAGTATAGTCTACTTCAAGGAATTCTGTCAGCATAAATAGACAATGAGAACATTTGGACCAGACAAGAAAAGCCAAACTTCCTCTTTCTAAGAAATGATTGTGGCACTGGGGGTGTAGCTCAGTGGTGAACACTTACCTAATGTGTATGAGGCCCTGGGTTCAATCTCCAGCAACACAAAAAAGAAAAAGAAAGAAAGAAAAGAAATATGATTGAGAGTAGACCAATCAAAACATTTAAAAAGCCAAGGAACAGGGCTGAGGCTGTAGCTCAGTGGTAGAGTGCTTGCCTAGCATGCGTGAGGCACTAGGTCCAATCCTCGGCACCACATATAAATAATAAATCAATAAAATAAAGATCAACAACTAAAAAAATACTTAAAAAAAAAGCCAAGGAACTTGTTTAGTGACCAAAGTTTATCAATGAACACGACGGCTGAAAAAAGGTACTAGCCACTCACTTCCTCCTCTTCCTCCTCCAAAAGGAAGAACCAAAGCAACAGGTGTATGGCTGCGTGTTGAGGTGAGTGTTCCTGAGAGAACACTAGAAATCAACAGGAGAAAATGCAGAAGCTTCATTAACATGCAGAGACCTGGGATAACATAGTAAGAGAAACAGAATCTCCCAGCACCTGCCACCCCAGCTCCACAGCAGTGGGGGGAGTCTACCCTCTGCAGAGGTAATGATGAAAGAGAGAGTCCCAGTAAACTTTAAGTACAGATAGTGGTGATTAGCTATTGCAAAATTTCATACTCTTTACAGGCTTAACCTAAATATATAGGAAACCTGAAATCTGCACAGTAGTTTGATTCTCAGAAAAAGAATTCACTATGTCTCCCAGTGAAGTGTAGCGTGCGATAGACAGGAGTCATCTGAAAAAAGGACTTGTTTATTTATTGTCTAAATTTGGCCTGCTCTAGGGGTCAGAAACCCATACATACTCCTTTCTCTGGACCTCCACAGATATTTCACTGCACTGGCTCAGCAAGTACCTGCCTCAAAAACTAAACTTGGCTGAGTAGAGTGAATCTGAAACAAATCTGCTAAGAGCACTGCCCTGTAAGGAACAGGTGTTGCAACACAGAAAGCACCATCTTCAAGAACTAGGGGCGAGGCATGTTAGGGGCATTTCTTCTAAGACCATGGGGTGTGGTCAGATGCACATGGTTTCATAGGACTACCAGGGCTGAAGTTCATTGCCCACATGATTCCAGCCACTCCTCCTCCCAGTGCCCCATGGGCACCTGTCACTAACAAGGTAGAGAACTCTTTGGTTCCGCTGCTCCCCCTCCCATGGGGTATAATGAGGAGGTCTTGAGCAAGCCATGCTCCAGCTATCACCCTGCTTCTGGCACATGCAGCCTAAGAAGGTTGGAGAGAAACTTTGCCCAGCACTGGCCATTTTCGCTTGCTCCAGCAAGCACTTCAACTGAGAAGAGTTCTGCCCAGCTCCAGCCACAACCCATTCATGCTTGAGTGGGCGCTATAGTTGGAAAAATTGGGAGAAAAGGCCCAGCTATCACCTTGCTCCCAGATATACATGGCTGTGGCAGGAGCATGTGAGGTCCCACTCCAGAGTAAGGCATGATCACAACAGCAAGGAGGAACACAACACCTGGTACACCCCACCTGCATGAGTCGCCACAGTCAGTCACCTCTGCACCTTGTCTGATGTATGACTGACAGGCCTGGGTGTGAGTGCCATAGAGGAGTGTTGTGATTCCAGTTCCATCTCTCTCCACAAAGCCCCTGGGCCCACACCAGTGTCTCAAGGGGCAAGGGCTTCAGGCCCCTCACCACTGCTGTACAGCCAGTGCCAGAGACCCTTACAATACCAGAGCTAACATCAAGAATATCTGAGAACTGCTGGGCATGGTGTTTGTTTCCCAGCACTTGGGAGACTGAGGCAGGAGGACAGCAAATGTGACGCTAGCCTGGGCAATTTAGGTGAGACCTTGTCTCAAAATCTAAAAGGGCTGGGAATGTAGCTCAATGGTACAGCACCCCTAGGTTCAATCCTGAATATCAAGGGGGAAAAAAAGTGTGCCTGAGAAACCACCATCACCATATAGGGACCACCATTCCTATTATAGGAATGCATCCTACACACTCTACTGTCCACACCACCCCTAGTTGAACTTCTGGAGCATCCCTACCCTTGTATGACTTGCAGAGACAGCAGATCTCTCTGATTCTAATATGGTACACACTGTGCCCAGACTCACTAATCACAGCCATAAAAGCTACAGGGATATAACACTATAGTGTCCAGCCAGAAGTAGAGTCAACATTGCATAATAAGCCAATACCACAAGACATGTATGCAGGAGAAAGCCATTTACTAAGAAAGCCATCCCATTAAAGTGGTGGAAATAACCATTCCACCAAATATGCAAATCTCAACATAGGAATATAAGGAATAGGAAGAAATAAGGGAACATGAGGCCTCCAAAAGACCATAACTCTCTAGCAACAGATTCCAAAGATATCAAAATGGATGCAATATCTGATGATGAATTCAAAAGAATGATTTTCAAAGCTCAATGAGTTCCAAGAGAATACAGATAAACAGTTAGATGAACTCAGAAAGGATGAATGAGAAATTCAGCAAAGAGAGATTGTTTAAAAATGACATTCCAAGAACCAGACATCTTGGAAATGAGCTCAATGAGTAAAAATATTTCGTTGAAAGTCTCAACAACAGATCAAGTGGAAGAAGGAACATTGTAACTTGAAGACAGGTCATATTCAGACAGGGAAAAAATTACAATGAAAAGAGCAGTCGGGATCTTTGGGACACCACAATCAAACATCTGTGTTTCATTGGTATATGTGAAGGGAGGAAATAGAGATTAAGAAAAACCTATTTAATTTAAATAATAATAGAAAATTTCCCTAATCTTGGAAAAGACATAGACATCCATGTACAGGAGTCTTACAGAACCCCAATAGACATGAGCAGAAAAGATCCTCACCACAACCTATTAGTATCAAACTGTCAAAAGTACAGGGCAAAGAAAAAAATTAAAAATCTACAAGGAAAACTTCAAATCACATTTAAGGGCAATCCTACTACACTAATAGATTTCTCCACAGAAACCCTGAAGGCCAAGAGGACATAGAATGACATATTTTAAGTCCTGAAAGAAAATAATAGCCAACCAAGATTACCATACCCAAAAAAACTATCCTTCAAAATTGCAGAAGAAATAAAGACCTTCCAAGATAAGCAGAAACTGGGGACTTATGACCACCAAACCAAGTCTTAAAAAAGATACTTCCTGCCCCCAAAGGGAAAGAAAGAACTAACATCACAATAGCATGGGAAAGTATAAATCCCACTGGAAGAGTGTATACACAGGAGAGAAGTAGAAAAGAATAAAACAGTGTCAATACAATAAATCACCAAACCACAAAGATGAGTATGTGAGGAAGAAACAAAGGATATTTAAAACGACCAGAAGAAAATTAACAAAATGACAGATGTTACGTCCATATTTTTAAAGAATAACAACGCAAATGGACTTAACATCTCCGATTAAAAGGTAAAGACTGGCTGAATAAATTAAAAACCAAGACGCAATAATGTGCTGCCTACAGTAAATTCACCTTGCCAGTAAAGATAAACAGAAAGGATAAAAAATGACATTCTAAGCAAATGGAATCCTAAAGAAAGCAAACAGGAGTAACTACTCATCTGACCGTACAGACTTGAGGACAAAAACAGAAGAAACAAGGTCACTGTGTAATGATCAAGGAATCAGTTCATCAAGAAGATGCAATGACTGTAATTCTATATTCCCCTAATGCTTGAGCACCAGTTTTATAGAACAAATACTATTAAACCTAAAGGGAGAGAGAAAGTCTCAAGATAGTTTCAATGCCCCACAATCACCAATGGACAGATGGTCAAGATTTTTAAAAAATCAATAAAGAAACAGTTAAAATGTACTAGACTTAACAGGCATTTACACAACATTCCATTTAACACCTGCAGAATACACATGCTTTTCATCAGTGCATGAAATGCTCTCTAGAAGAGCCACAAAACAACTCTTATATTCAAAATAAATGAAATCAGACCACGTATCTTTTCTGATCATAATGAGATGAAACTAGAAATCAACAACAAAAGAAGCCTTAGAAATTATACAAATAAATGGAGACTGAACAATACACTTTTGAACAAACAGTGGGTCATTGAGGAAGTCCAGAGGGTGATTTAAAAATTCCTTGAAGCGAATGAAAATGGAAACATAACATTAAAAATCTGTGGAATACAGCAAAAGCAGTACCAAAAGGGAAGCTTACAGCAAAGACTGCCCACATTTAAAAAAAAAATTAAATGAACAGTGTTATCAATGTCTTGATGTACCTCAAAGTGTTAGAAAAGCAAAGAAGGAAGAATAAAGATCAGAACAAAAGTAAATGCAATAGAGCCTAAAAGAACAGTGCAAAGGATCAATGAAACAGTTGGTTCTTTGAAAAGATTTTTTTTTTAAAAAAAGGCAAACCATTGCCTATACTAACCAAAAGAGAGAAGATCCAAATAAAATTAAGATGAAAAAGGAGGCATTACAGCTGTTTCCACAGAAATACAAAATATCATTAGGTATTACATTGAAAAACTATATGCTAACCATTTGGAAAATCTAAAATAAGTGAACAAATTTCTGGGCACATATAACCTACCAAAATCAAACCAAGAGAATATTAAAAACAAATAGACCGATAATAAGTAATAATATCGAATCAATAATAAAAAGTATTCCAGCAAAAAAATGTCCAATACTAAATGGCTTCACTGCTGACTTTTGCCAAAGAACTAACACCAATACTTCTCAAACTATTCCGTAGAACTGGAAGGGAGGAACCCTTCCAGACTTACTCTCTGAAGCTACTATTATCCTGTTACCAAAATCTGGCAAGGGTACAATAACAACAAAAAAGAAAACTATAAACTAATATCCCTGATGAACATAGATGTGCAAATACTCAACCAAATACTAGCAAATCAAATTCAATCGCACATTTAAAAAAATCATATCCCACAATCAAGTTAGTTTTATTCCAGGGTTTCAAGGATAGTTTAACATGCACAAATCAATAACTATAATACGTCACAAAAATACAATGAAGAATAAAATCACATCATCATCTTAATAGATGTAGAAAAACATTTGGTAAAATTGAATAGCCCTTCATGATAAAAGCCCTGAACAAATCAGGTATAGAAGTATCATAATTCAATAAAGTCTATATATGAGAAACTCAGCCATCATCCCTTTTGGTCCTTGGTCAGCCACAAGATCATAGAGCATTATGGTTTTGGGCATTTTCCTGGCATTGTGTGGACCTTGACCTCACCCTACAGGCTTTCCATTCAGTTTTTAAAATACTGTTCCTAGCCCAGTGATCATACAGAGAACCTATAACTAATTGATTTTTTTTCTTTCCTTTTAGGTGTAGTCGATTTCAGTCAGAAATCAAACGCTTGAAAATCTCATCCCCGGTGCGTGTTTGTCAAAACTGTTATTATAACTTACAGCATGAGAGGGGTTCAGAAGATGGGCCTCGAAATTGTTGAAGATTGAACAAGCTGATTAGAGACCACAGACCCCTCTCAGATTCCCTGTCATAGCTCGGAAGGCATTGGAAACAGTCTCCGTTTACACATCTCTTCATACCGCGTGGTTGAAGTGTTGAATTCAAAGGGATCATTGAATAAACGGGTGTAGAGTACAGTACCGGGGCAGACACTATTCAGGTGAACAGCACAAGAAGAATATGAGGTGGTCCCTAGGAGTGACATTTTCAATATCCAGTTCTCCCTGATAACAGTAGCTGTCTCCAAGAGAAAAATCCCATTAATAACTGATTAATAACTGTCTTTTCCTGCATCTCATTTTTATAGAGCTATTCATCCTTATTTGGAAAAACCAACAAAAACAAAAAAGGCTTTTAGAAAATGGTTGTAAATCTGACTCCTTTGCAAGTAACTGTGTATATTGTAAATAGGTATAAGGCCTTTTTTTCTGAATAAGGACCTAACTGCCTGTAACATGAGACTTCAAACTAAACCACTAACTCAAAGAACTACTTATGGTTTGTCTAACATCTCTCACTTACCAACTGATTATAAATGTTTTTTAAAATCCTCAAAGACATTATCTGTGGTCTTTTTCTTTTCTTTTCAAACCCAGCCTGTGTGCCTGATGTCATTTCTTTCAAGTTGCCCACAGTATCTCTACTTAAACTAGGCTAATAACCAAAATAATGTGGACCTTCTTTAGGAAACAGTGTGGGAGAATCCAAGTCCAGCCGTGAGATAACCTGGAAATATTAGGGCGTCTTATACCTGGCTATGCACCACCTCAGTGTTGTTCGTATGTAACAAGGCCCCTTAAACTTATGTGTGGACTGCTGTATGGTCAAGGCATATATTCTTAGTGTTGCATAAAGGTGGTCAGGTGACTGATGTAGTGCAGGAAGCAGCCCTGCCTCAATTAATGGAAATTTATTTGCATGTAACCCCAAATTAGCTTTCTTGCATAGAACATAATAAGTATGTGTCTTTGGTGATACTAATGTTCTACTATAACATGTTTTCAAAAAAAAAAAAGGGTAAAAAAAAAGTATACAGAATTAACACTTAAACCTTGTTGTAAAACTGGATCATGTCAGAACTGCTTAAAATTAACCTTTACCATTTAATGCCATCTACCTGAAAACAGTGAGATTTATACTGTATTGATGTCTATTTTTTTGTTTTTGCTATGAATATAATTACAGTATTTTAATATTTAGTTATTTAATTTGTTCTACTAGTTGGATACAGAACACACAAATCCAGGGGGTTAAAGCTGGTGGGGGCTAAAGATAAGTTTAGTTTACAGAAAAGAAAGGCTTTGGTGGTGGGATTTTTTAAAATGTGTGTTATGTACATAAATATAAATATATATATAAAATCAAATAAAACAATTACTCTAGATTTTAACATTTTCAGATACTTAGTGATAACATTATGAATAATTCTAAAAGCCCTGTGATTTGAAAAACAGAATCATTAATGGCCCAAAAAAGGAAGGACAGGCCTTCATCACCCTCATGGAGGCATTATAAAAAGGACAGTGGCTTTGGCTATCCCAACTTTTCATCTTTAGGCCCTGGTAACAGGCACACTTATGCACTAAAATGCACATATATGTACATGCATTCAAAACTAGGCATTTGGTACAACAGTGATCTTGTACCTAATGGGCTGAAACCAGCTTAAGAACAGATTTGTTCTTCCTGATAACTAGGTCTCCAAGAGAATAGAAAGGCTGCTTTAGTGCCTTATGCTACTAAATTTAAGTCTTTATTTACCTAGGTTTGAGCCTACAGTCTACTTATGATTACATATCAGATCTGATTAAAACACTTCCATTTCTAAAAGTTCAGATACACTCGTTAATAAAAGGATTATTGGCATTAATAATTTCACTTGAAGAAAAGTCGTGTTCTGTTTTCCTTTCTGTGTCTCACTCCTCACGCCTCCCCATCTCCATCTCACTCCCATTCTAGCAAGTGATGCTGATGTTCACCAGTTGCAGAAACTGTGTTAACACACAGTGGTGGGCTGCCTGTCTGCCCTCTGGATGCGTTGTAGCAGTGTTATTCTACACTTTTTAAAAGAAGCACCCTCCTTTTGTCCACGAACCATGTTTACCCCATATCCAATGGCAGAGGTGTTCCTTAATGACTTGAAAATAGGAATGTGTGTGTGGTCACTTAAAGGTTATTCTTGTATGTAATCCGAAGTTATATGGGATGAACACTTTGAAACTTTCCAACACAACTTCCGTAACTAGAAGGTGGAAACCAAAACCCTCATGATAGTATTTCCTCTGGCAGCTGGTGCTGTGGGCAACTGTTTTGTTCAGTCTAGTTTATTTTCCTTCCGCTTCCAAGGCAGAAATCATAGAATCACTCACACATACAAGTACACTCATGCACATGAACTAATTGTTTCTCTGGGTATCTTCTGTGTAAATTTGTTTACCAACACATACTCTGTGTGTACATCTACCTTTGTGTGGTCTGCATTCTTTCTCTGCGAGTACCTCACAGGGCTCCTGCCTGATCTTTGTGGTTTATTTGTTTGTCCAGCCTTTGCATCCCCCCACTTATTCATCCATGTACTCTAACATTTGTGTGTAGTGTGCAAGTGTAATGTCATGCTTTTGAAGAAGAGAACAGCTGCCCATAGCAGCCATCCGTCTGGATAATAGCAAAACACTCTAGATAAGTTATTTTGCACTTTCTTATGTATAAAGTTGGTAGAAACTTATTTTTGCTTTGTATCATTTAAATACATTTTGTTTTGGTAAATGAACTGTGTATAAAATATTTATGCTGTTAAAACTGTTTTTAGAAAGTATTTTTAATTTCAGCAAGTTTGGTTACTTGTTGCATGACTATTAACACAGCTGACTTTTTGTGTCAGTGCAATGTATATTTTTTGTCCTGTTATTAACTTGTAAGCCCTAGTAATGGCCGATTATTTGTACAGCAACAGAAGTAAACTGAAGATACTGGCTAAGACTGGATTGATTGTGGACTTTTGTACTATATTGCAGAATCCAATATCTGTTTTTTGGTGGATATGTAAAAGGCCTGAAGAATTCCTATCTAGTGTGCAATCTGTGATATCTGAATGTTCATTGTATATCTGTCTCTGATACAAAAAGGTAGAGTAACACAGTTACAATACATGATTAAATGCAATAGTCCAGGTACTTAAGTATTTTTTTTCATTTCAAATAAATACCTACTATTTACCACAAAAAAATTATTTAAGTTGTTTCAAAGTCAGTTCTTCAGAGAAAAACAAAAATGAGGTTTAATAATTTCCTAAACTTTGTACAGTGTTTTCCTAGTTGTGAATATCTCTTTTGTCTGCACTTAAGATTGCAGGGATGTTGACTGTTGAGGTTCTAGTTCAAATTCTAGATTGAGCCATCCATAAAAACTCTGAGCTTCCCAATTATGCTGAATTCTCAGGGCAGGTGACAGTTTAGGTGTGGCAGTAGGAAGAAGCCAGTGACTTCTGAAAGACATGATCTTCAAGTTTGAGCTTATCAGAAAAGACCTTTTTGCATGGTTTTGCCTCTTTTTTGAACCCCTCATATTGTGAAAAGTCCAGCAGCTGCTGTTCTCAGCTGTTCTTTAGTGTTAGAACTCACCATTTTATTGTTGTTGCATTATTTGGTTTTCAAATAGCCTTTCCAGGAAAGGAAGATGTTGACAACACTTTAAAAGTTTATTTAGACAGTTTTTGATGATTTTACTCTTCCTGTTTCTGAAGATAGGAGGTTCATTTTAAGCTTCAACAGTCCCAAATTTGAAGCTATCATGTACAAGTTGCACATCAGTGCAATTCTGCTTAAGTAGCAGAAGATAAATACCAAGCACTTCTAAAACCATAGCAAGCTGGGTGTGGTAGCACACGCCTGTAATCCCGGTGGCTGAGGCAGGAGGATCACAAGTTAAATGCCAGTCTCAGCAACTCAGTGAAGCCCTAAGCTACTTAGTGAGATTCTGTCTCGAAATTTTTTAAAAAGGGCTGGGGATATAGCTCAGTGTTAAAGCAACTCAGCAACTCAGCAACTCACTGGAGAGTGCCAAAAAAATAAAACCATAGTAAATTCTTCAAAAGTAAAAAGCTAATGGTGAGAGAAGGCCTAGGGCAGTTCCCATGTCTCCTTTCATTATTACTCAGTGACTTCGAGAAGGGTTGGATCAAGAATGGACATTGGAGAAATTCTCAAGTGCAGAAATTCCATAACTAGAAGGTTTAAAAGAATAAACATACATACGATCTTTGATAAGTCTTTTGTGTGTGTGTATAGTGCTGGGGATTGAACCCAAGGCCTTGTGCATGCAAGGCAAGCACTCTACCAACTGAAATATATATCCCCAGCCCTTTAATAAGTCTTTTCAATTGTTTGCTTATTATTTTCAACATAGTTTCTTCCTCATACCTCATTTTTGCCCATTTGGAACAACAAAGAGGCCTCGTGGGACTGACCCAATGTTGCTTAGTCTTGTTGCTTTATGAATATTCTCATCTTCCCCCACCCATTGCAAAGCTCTTTTTATATTTGTTGTTTCTTCTGACTTCCAAGAGATGACATCAAGCCATGCCATCACACTCCAAGATGGCATATTAACTTGAAGAGCCTTATGGTAGGAATTAAGACAGGCTGCAGTTCTAGCTAGCTTGAGGATTCCTGAAGCTTCCTTTCAGCACTCTATCAGATCTTCCTATGCCAATGCCTGCCTGAGACCATGGCAAGGGTTTTAGTGCCGCTTTAAACTTTGTGGGTTTAGGACTCTGGACCTTAAAATGTTATGAGGGCCCCAAACAGCTTTATATGGTGTATATTCATCAGTAGTCATTGTAGTAGACATTAAAGCTGAGATATGATTATATATGTATACATATATATATGTGTGTGTGTGTGTATATATATATATATATATATATTTGAAACAACAATGATGAAACCATTATGTATAAACATCAATTACACATTTCTATAATTACTTTTCTAAACAAATAAATTGGCAAGAAGAGTGGAATTTTACAATTTTGGAAATCTTTTTAATGTCTAGTTTAACCAAAGGCAGTTGGATTGTATCTCTGCTTATACAATTTGTTGTGATACTTTGTTTTGGTTGAAGTAGATGAAGAAAATTGTGTCCTAATATTGTTTGGGTTTTTAGCAGTTTAAACTTCTTAAAGATTGATACATAGAGAACCTGAAATTAAGCTGGACGTGGTGGCACACGCCTATAATCCCAGCAGCAGAGGCAAGAGGATTGTGAATTCAAAGCCAGCCTCAGCAAAAGCTAGTTGTTAAGCAACTCAGTGAAACCCTGTCTCTAAATAAAATACAAAATAGGTCCAGGAATGTGGCTCAGTGGCCAAATGCCCCTGAGTTCAATCCCTGGTATCTTACCCACCACCAAAAAAAAAAAAACTAGAGAACTTGAAATTAGACTAGTGAACTTTTCATACTCTATTAAAATCTACTGGCTCGTACTTTGTATCTTTTGCCCATCCCTAATTTTATACACTGGTAACAAATACTGGTTTGCTGATATAACAGTGAACTATATTACTACTACTGCAGTGTATGCACATTTTCCAAATGTTGACTATGTAACATTATGTATATCACATTATGTATATTAAAATATTACAGTTATCTCAGGAAATTCTAAGTTCTGTAGTGATGGATACACATTTCTCAATAATCCTTTCTTAAAACCTACAGTTTTATCATTGACAATTAAGTGCTGTTTACTGTTATTTCTGAAGTAACAAGCTTACTTTGTTAATTGTCAAGAACATTTCTGCCACAGGGCCATGGTCTGTCAGTTGCTCTTTCAGTAAAAATGGAGCTTTTCAAAAAATATGTGAGGTCCCACTCACAGCTTAGGCACACAAATACAAATTTTATTGCTTCTCCAAGGACTTTTTTCTTTCTTTCTTTCTTTTGGTGGCAGGGGAGCAGACCAGGGATTGAACCCAGGGACATGCTACCAGGGAGCCACATCTCCAGCCCTTTTTCATAGTTGATTTTGAGATAGGATCTAAGTTCCCTAGGGTCTCGCTAAATTGCTGAAGCTGGCTTTGAACTTGTGATCCTCCTGCCTCAGCCTCTGGAACCTCTGGGATTACAGGCGCCCAGCTCAAAGGACATTCTTAAGTGAAGCAGGCACTTGTTTATTTTACTGAGAGTGCTTGGCGATAACAAATATGATTACTATTGCTAACAGTTTGATGTCATTATCTTCATCACACCAAGGTTCTAGCAGTTTTATCTACCATTGCTCTTGCACCACAGTACAAAACATTGATGCAATGAAAATGTAAACAGGATTTGGTATTATTATGGAAATAGTCTTCATCTTGCAGATCCTCTAAAAGAGTCTCAATCTCTAGCAGTCTAGCCTTCAAGAACCATTCGTTCAGGGAGAAGATGCATGAAGAAGCATGCATGTAATTGCATTTGGTAACTAAGTTCCTGATCATACACCTGGAGCTCTCATTGAACCCTGCCAGGGGCACAAGACCAGGCCCCATCTCACTAGACTGATGGGGTGGCTGCACCCAGCTGTAAAGGAATTAACTCCACATCTCCGAGCTTCACAGAGACAAACAGCACATTTCTGAGGTACTGGGACATCTAAGGAGGACTTTTTAAAATCACATAACTAAGTCAAGTCTCTATACTTTTGATAATGTAAAAGAAACCTAATGTCACTGAAAGTTTGGTCCTTGTCTCTAATGCCAATCCGATAACGAGAACACGGTTTTAAGAAAAAGGAAAAAGAAGGTGTATTGCTTTGCTAGCAAAGGAGAAACACAGGGGACTCCTGTCCCAAAGGCTGTGATTCTGCCCATCAGCAGAAACAGGTGGTTTTTAAAAAGGTGATTCAGAGAAAATGAGATTAGGGAGGTGAGATCTGGAAGGAGAGATCAGGAATGAGAAGGTTAGACAAGAGAAGATCAGGGAAGAGTTTAGGGAAAAGAAGATCAGGAAGGAGAAAGTTAGGGAAAAGAAGGTCAGGGAGAAGAAGGCTGGGAAAAAGAAAAAAAAACATGTTAAGTTTCAAAGCCACAAGGGATACAGTCCAAGCATCAAGTGAACCTCTGTTACGTTAATACTATTCTTTTAATAACACACACACTTCTAACAAGTGTCATATATTGATTAGTCTGGGACCTGAGTTTCTGTTCTACCCCTTTCTGTGTGTGAACTTGGGTGAGTGACTTAAGCTCTCCATGTCTATGTTTGCTTTTATAAAAATGTATTATGACACCTGCCCCCAGAGAATTGTACATAAGAATTACATCTGGGCCGGGCGCGGTGGCTCAAGCCTGTAATCTCAGCACTTAGGGAGGCTGAGACAGGAGAATCGTGAGTTCAAAGCCAGCCTCAGCAACGGCGAGGCACTAAGCAACTCAGTGAGACCCTGTCTCTACATAAAACACAAAATAGGGCTGGGGATGTGACTCAGTGGTCGAGTGCCCCTGAGTTCAATCCCCAGTACCAAAAAAAGAATTACATCTGGGAATACATATAGGGAAGGTAGTGCCTGACAACATATTAAGTGTTAATTTCAAAATAGGAACATAAAAGAAATGATGTACTGAGACCTCTTACAAATGCCAGGTGTAAGGCAAATGGCAGGAGCTCATCTTCACTCAGATAAAAAGGGCAGAATACTAGGGCAGGGAGAGTTCTGGGGAGTCAGCAAGCCCAGGCCCTCCTTTGGTGCAGGGAAGGGTTCCTATGTTGAATTCCCAGCTCTGTTCCTAAGCTTCCAGGCTCCTGGGCCCAAGCCCTTTACAAGTAGCTCCCAGCTTGCTTTCGCAGTTTCATTTTTGATGACTACAGTGAAAGCGCCATTAGGATGTTATTTCAGTATCATCCATGCAAGAGCATGCCCTGCCTTATCGAGAGAGAAGCACTAGTACTTCAACCTTGGCCTTCAGCTATCATGCTTCCTGCTCAACAAAGACACAGTGGTTGTGAGCTGCATTCCAGTACAGAGCAGTTATTTAAGGACAAACAGCCTGTTCGTGACCTTGCCCTCAAGCATTACTGCAGACTTCAAGCAAAAGCTATAACCTAAAAATGCTACTTCTGGCTGGGGGCATAGCTCAGTGGGATAGCTTGTGCTTAGTATGGTTGAGTCCCTCGTTCTGTCCACAGCACCAAGAAAAGTCACCAGAACACGTGCTGTTTCTGCTCATAAAAAGAAGTCACTCCTTTGCAAACTGATTCTAGAGAATACATCAGGGAGCAGAGGTCAACCTAAGCAGTGTATGGTTATAAACTTAAAGGTCATTTCAGTCTGATTCAGCAAACAGGAAGAAACCAAGTTGTACCAAAGCAATGTTATCAAGTGTGCCTGTGACTCAAGTTCAAGGTCCCGCACTTAGATGTTTGGGGTTTTTTTCCTTCTAATGTAGCAATTTGTGTTCATGCTGCTACGTATTCAGCTGGGCCCTGAGCAAAATGAGAAGACTACCCTCTTTCAGAACCGTGTAGCCTATAAATAAGAGTCTTGCCTTCATGAAGGTATCTATGGTAGAATTTTCAGCATCTCTTCCATTCCTTACCATTTCCAACTCAGCTGGAGCAACTTTCTTCCGCAATTTGTTTTCTTACCTCTGCAGTCTTTATTTTCATGTCATGGCTATTTTATCATCTCATCTTTAATTTTGTATTGAACTTGCACTCTTATGTATATCATATAAAGTCTTCCCAGGAAGTTATCTGTTCCATAGTGTTTTTCCCTCCCAGAGTGTGTTCATGGTCTTTTCAAATTTTTCTCCTGCATTTTCACCTGCCTTCCTTTCTTCTGTAGATGGCAAAACGTTGGTTTCCATTTTCCTCCTTTTAAATATGGGTGCTCTTGTCCACGCTTTCCATTTGCTGTGGTATGTTGTGAGTGAATTCTCCCAAACCACCACTCTCACTCTTTGGGAACTGGACGTTGTGACTTCCGTTCTGCCCTTGCCTCTCAATCCATTCTCAACAAGGCAACAACATTGCAGATTGTACCACTTCCACTTCAAATCCTGTAGGGCTCCTCCCCTCTCTGTCTTCAGCTCAACTTGCCACACCAGCCGGGTCCATTTCTGGCACAGGGCCTCTGCCCTGGTGGTGCCCTTTGCCTGAAAGATTCCACCTGGCTCAGCTGTGCTCCTCCTCCTCCCTCACCTTCTTCAGGTATTCTCTCAAATGTCACCTTCCAAGTGAGGCCCCTGACCAACCTGTACTTCCCTGCCCCAATGCCCAGTCACCACCCTCTCTGCTCTTCTTCCCTGGAGCACCTTCCACAGTAACATGCTCTATGTTAGTTCTTTGTGGTGTCTCCCAGTAGTGTGTCAGCCACGTGAAGCATTCTGTCTTGCTCACCTGTGTGTGGAGTTCCTAGAACTGGGCCCGGCAGGACAGCTGCTCAAGGAATTTGTTGAATGAAATCAACAAATTGATTTCAACAAATTGAAATCAACAAATTGATTGATCATCAGAGTGAAAGAAATCAAGAGGCAGCCTATGACTTGCCCTCCACTCTAAGGCAGTCTGTTTTGTCAGAAATTAGAAATTATCTTTCTTGTGTTGAATTCGAGCTTTCATGTACCACAGGCCTGAACACTTGGGTTTGAAACCATCACTGGGGTGTGGTCTGACACATAGTTTTCCTCCGTCCTTGAGGGCACCTTTGAACAACACACCCTCCCTGCCATAGGGAGAACCATGCCCCCTGACTGACTCCACCAGAGAAGCCATAGGGAGGGTCTCTGTTACAATGCCAGAGGAAAGAAAGCCTCCTCCCCTCCTAAGTCCAGCCTACCTGGGAGGCTAAAATATTCCAGGGCAGCCCCCACCTCTCAACCCTGCCCAGCAGGGAGAAGTGGCGAATGGACCTGTTGTGAGATGCCCCCTGTGAGGTCAGCTGGTGGCCCTTCCCCCACCACATCCTGGAAAACTGTTGCCAAACTGCCTGCTCACCAGATCCCACCACTGCACATTCTCCAGACATTGTTGCCACTTTGAGATATGATTAACGTACTATAAAAATCAGCTTAAAGTGTACAATTCAGTGTTTTAGTAATTTATGTAGTTATGAGACCATTACTACAATTCAGTTTTAGAACATTTTCATCACCTCAAAAGAAACCTCTTGGGCTGGGGTCGTGGTTCAGTGGTACAGTGCTTGCCTCACATGTCAGGCACTGGGTTCAATTCTCAGCACCACATATAAATGAATAAAAAAAAAGAGTCCATTAACAACTAAAAAAATTTTAAAGTAATCTCTTACCATGGGCAGTCACTTTCCATTTTCCCCACACCCCATCCCACCCCCTGGCAACCACTCATCTGCTTTCTGTCTACTGTAAATTTGCCTCTCCTGACATTCCATGTATGGAATCATGCAGTATCTGGTCTTTTGGGGCTGGCTTACCTCTCTTAACATTTTTGAGCTTCCTCCATATTGTAGCATATATCAGTACTTCATTCTTCTTGACTGCCAAGCAGCAGTCCAGTGTATGAACATTTTATCCATTCCCCATGTAATGGACAATTGTGAACAGTAAATTCTACTGCTATAAGCAATCATGTACAGGTTTTGTGTGGATGAATGTTTTCACTTGGGAGATTCCAAAGACTGAAGCTGTTGGACCAGAATGCAACCTTTTGAGGAAGTGCCAGCCAGTTTTGCAAAGAGACTACCACTTCGCCTTCCCTCTAGCCACGGATCTAACAGCATTTACTTTCAGGGACCAGCACCAACCCACCCACACTCTGTGATGCCTCCAAGTTCTTAGCAGGATGTCTGTCTCTTCCCAATACACCTTACTGAAGGTATCTGTCAAGAAAGCAGCTGATGCTGACAGCCTGTCTTAGCAGCCCTGAAACGCACCAGAGCCTCCGGTCCTGCCGGGGCTTTTCCTGCCACCCCTCCTCGTTGCCCCCAACTCCAGCCCAGACTGTAAATGACGATCACAGCTCCTTCTATGATGTCTCCTCAGCTTACCTAGAAATTCTATGGAGAGCAGGAAGCGTATTTATCACTTTCGGTACTAAGATGATGTGTCATTCAAATGCAGTTCCATAATATATATGTTTAGTGAATATATGATATCCACTCTTCAGAGAATGCTGGAGTTCTAGGGGAGGGTGGTTATAAATATTCTTAGCAGCATGTATTATATTAAAAAAAAAAAACTTACCTCTTGAAATTCTTGAGAGCCCTTAGAAATAAATCACTTTCGTGGTGCCAAAAAGTGCTACCTATTATGAAAAAGATGGAGGGAACCAAAGATCCGCACGAAATCCTCTTGCCCTTGCCTTCCCAGCTGCTAGAAGTCAGCACCCCTCTCTTCAGTGTGGCTCACCTGAACTTCTATCAAGCCTTTTTGGCCCTGGCTTTATTTTTTCAATACTACTGTGTACACTTCGGTGCTACTCCTCAACTGAGGTTGTCCTATCTGGACCAGGATCTGTCCCTTCTCTCCCTACTAAAAAATAGAATTGTCAAGGTGGGACTTCCAGCTACACCTGAGTAAAGAGGTCACCAAATCTCTTCCAAACAGCATCCACAAAATGGGAGAATGGTATACAATAACAAGAGAAGTGTTTATGGTTTAAAACAAAACAAAACAAAACACCACCAAACTGCCACATGCATGTTAGTTCATGCAGTCCTTGCCCAGGGCCCCTCCCCTTCTGCTGTCAGCTCAGTTGGTGTGGAGATTTATACAGGGCAGAACAGACAGTGATGACTCCAGAAGCTGAAGGGAATCACCTTTAAAGCAGTGGATGAACCCACACTCAGTGACGTCAGTAGAAGCAGAAATCTGAGCAGAGGGCAAGTGAGAGGGCTCACAGCCACAAGTCTGGAACTCTGTAGTTGGCACAGGAACTACACAGACCTGGAGAGCCTGAAGACCCTGACATGCTTGGCCCACCCTGAGGCTACAAGCATGATCCTCGATAGACCGAATCAATTAATAAGTACATCATGAAAATCTCAAAACTACAAAAGACACTATTAAGAAAATTAGCACAGCCTGAGAGAAAATATTTGCAAATCATCTTATAAGGAATTTGTACTCAGACTATGTAAAGGTTTTTTGTTTTTTGGTTTTTTTTACAACTCAATAATAACAAAACGTGACATTTTAAAATGGACAAAAAAAATAAGTGCAGATTTCATCAAAGATATACATATTGAAAATAAGTACATGAAATGATCCTCAACACCATCATCCATTAGGGAAATGCAAACTGAAACCAGAATGAGATACCTCTACACACCAGCAAGAATGGCTGCCAATCGTGAGACAGGCAATGGCACTTTTGAGGCACTTGTGAGGATGTGGAGTATAGGACCCTGAACACTTCAAACAAGATTGTAAAACTGTTTACTCACTTTAGAAAATAATTTTGTTATTTAGGTTAAATATGAAAAAAGATAACCCCATTTTAGAGATGTAAAACAATGCTATCAGATATAAAATCATTTCAAGCTATCAAGTACTATTAATATATTTTTGAATTAAATTCTAACTTCAACATGAAAAAAAAGAAGTTAAACATGAATTCACCATGCAACTCAGAAATTCCACCCCTAGCAATCTACCCAAGAGAAATGAAGGCATGTCCACAAATTTCCAAACATTTTTCATAAAAGCCTACACTGGAAAATAACCCAAATGTCCATCAACTGGCAAATGGGTTCACAAAATATGGTACTCATACAAAGGAGAGAAGTGCTGATATATACAAAAACGTTACGCAAGATGCAAAAACTTGACACACCGTATGATTCCATTTCTATGTGAAGTCCAGAAAAGATAAATTTATACAGGCAGTATACAGATCAGTGATTGCCTATGGCTTGGAACTGGAGTGGTGATTAACTGTAAATGGGCACCAAGAAAATGTTCTGGAAAAACATAAGAAACATTCTCAAACTGGATTTGGTGAGATGGTTGTGGAGTAGGCAAATTATATTTTAGTAAAGCTGTTGAAAACACATGGAATTTGTAACCATTCCAAAAGTATTCTTATCTAGTTGAAATTTCTTGTTCCCATTTCTTCACAAGTTTTTAAGATTAAATCCAATGAAGAATATGTTTAATAGATTATTCAACAATGTTCCCCAAATTTACCAGTCTCCTAGGCCCCATCTGACGTTTAAAATCACATATTCCCGAACAGAGAACCATCTGGATCCATTAAACTCAATTAAGAATCACAGTAGAAAGAAGCCCACATCCTGTACGTGTTGAAAACTGACAACAGTTTGAAATTTCATTCTCCCCCTACAGAGAGGATGTCCTTGCTTTACCCGCCCCCAATGTCCTTTGTACACATTAGGGAACTGGACTAGATTCTCCTGGCTGCTTCTGGAACTCACTTTGACATCATCAGAAATGTTTCATCCATAAACCTTTACTACATGGTCTCCACTGCTTATACAGTAAGTCAAGAAGTTTCTCCACTTCTCTGCATGAAGACAACAGGTTTACAGTAAGACGTCTTCTGGTTTTGGTTAAATGGCCTGCTTTTTATGTGCAGCTACTCAAGAGGTTCCCAAATGGAGTTCCTTCGAAGTGAATAAATTTGAACCTTTTAAGTTTCAGGAGGGGACAGAGAGGTCTGGCTGTAGAGAAACAGGTCCCGAATGCAGGTTGGATGGTTGTCTCCTGTCCTCCCAAGCTTCTGGGGCTTTATATATCTGTCATCACCCTGATCATAATCCATCTAATATGGCATCTGCCTCTCTCTCTCTGCCTCTGTGAGTTATTAGTTTTGATGTTTTCTCCATTTCTGAACAAAGTCTGGTGCACAGATTCCAGGATGGCTGAAGTGAATTGGTGAGCTGTCCACCAATCAAGAAACACTTATATGACGCCGCCTACAAAAGCCATGGCCAAAGTGGTGAACCTCTCTGCTCAATCCTCCTGAACCACTGGAAATGAACAATAGGAGAGAAGCGGATGGGAAGAAAGAAGGAAACCCAGTATTACACATCAGCTACCTGAGCCTGGACAGAAATCAAGGCACTTTCAAATGTTTTCCTGAGTCCTTAAAACCACCTAATTATCAGCTCACTTTAGAGCTATGCAAATGTAACTGGGGCAAGGTGGGGTGGGGACTATCCAAAACACAGTGGGAACGGGCACAGTTCTCAACTCTCAGCCCTTCCGTTGGTTCAAAGCCTGAGCGCCTACAGCGTGCAGATTATGCTGGACACTGGGAACACGATGGCCAATCAAAACAGGCCTTACTTGGTCTCCATAAAATTTGGAAGTGCCAGACATTATTCAAATTCAAAAACATAAGTGTGTCGTGACAAACTGGCACACGAACTTCAGTATCCTTTCTTAAGAAGACACACAGCTGTCCTATCACCAGAACTTAGTTCTCTCTAGCCCTGCAGATGTCACTGCAGGCGTGAGTGGTAGAACACATACACGACTTATACATATCTGTCACAATTCTGTGAACACTAGCTCAGTGAATGAATGTTTCTGCTTCAATGAGAAAACGGCACAACAAAGTCAAACTGTGATTTAAGTTTTATTTCCCTATCTCAGTTTCAGTAAAAAGACTCAGAGAACTGATTGACACACAACTTTCACCTATATACAATCTATACACATTGTTTATACCTTGTCCTTTTCTCTCAACAAGGTGATACTATCTTTGTTCAAACCAAAGTGCAAATGAAGAGATACTATAAATGAAAAAGGGGGCGGGTGGTCTTTTTATTCTCAGTTACTGCATAGGCACCACCAACCACAAGGGAGAAAGCAGTGAGGAAACATCATATCCCACACGTGAAAAAGTCAAACAATTAGTACACTGGATCACCTTCCCCAACAGCCACTTTGGAACACTTGGCCACTGCTGTGGAAGAAGTTCCTGGCTTTCCATTTTTCCACCACCACATTGCTACACTGGAATTTAAGCCCTCTTCCCAGTGCAAATACAAAAATGACCAAAGTCAGGGTTTTATGGCAATCTTCTGCTAAAATACATTGTTTGAATATACATGCTATAAAAGTACACAAAAAAGGTTCATCTTCAGGGCTCTGTTAAAATTAATAATTTTTTTTTACATAAAGAATAACGTACACCCAAATCTAAAAGTATATTTGAGAAAAGCTTTTACTGTGTTCCCAAATATTTCGTTTCACAGTTTATAGTGATATTGATTTTGTAATACATGTATTTAGTAATGCTCTCATAATTCTGTCTTGCAATGCCTCATTAAGTGCTTCAAATAAAAATGCAGAGGGATTTGTGAATCTTCAAGGAGTTTTTACTTGTGCACACTGTCAAGTTTTTGATGTAAATTCCTATCACAAAATTTTCATTCTATTTTCTAAATTGTGGTATCCTACATTTTGAATGATCGACATTTGGGACTGTTAGTGGGGGAAATAAATGCACGGGGTACTGAAAATTAAGATGTATGTGGCCTGATTTTAAAAGTGGTAAGTCCCTCTCATAATAACCCTTTCAGTGCCCATTCTAGTTTCCATGGAGTGGTGAGACACAGTGCTGACTGAGCACGTCCAGCTGTGGTGAATCAGCTATGTGAACACCAGACCAAAACCTGAGGGTCGTGGTGTCAGGTGCAGATCTATCCTCTGCCATCCTGTGGTGTACCATGAAGCTGACAGTGACGGTCCACTCATGGAACCCAGGCATAGTTACAGTCTTTTATTTTAGGTATAGCAGTAGCATGGAAATTTGTTTTTTATCTAAACAAAAATATTTACTCTTTTTGTTAGCAAAACATTCTTTAAAATATATCTCTTTCTCCCCTCTGAACATTTGACCAGGAGCACTGAGCGGTTTGTGCAGGTTTATCGCTGACAGTTCAATACATTAAATATGGCTGTAGAGAGCACACAGCAATAGGAGCTTATTTGTGTTCACGGATAAGAAATTTACTCTCATTTGTTTAAAGTGTCCAGTTCACCAAAGGAAAGGTTTGGCATTTGTGTGCTTTTCAGTTTTGGTTGCAACCACTTCTGCTTGATTTTCATTCTTAAAAGAAAAAATAATCAGCTGATGTCCTCAGATTTCATGACATGATGAGAAAGAACAGCGGGACAAAGGTTAGCCACCCCAGGGAGTTGGCTTGGGACTAAGTCTTCTTCCTTCTTCTCAGGTAAGTCTCTGAAGGGCTTCACTGGAGATCTGGAAGGAGGCACCCAAAACACAGGATCAGGGCCTCCTCCAGGAGGTCACTCTTGCTTAGCTAAGTATCCCCTGCTCTGCTTTGGCTACCGCCCCCATTCACTGCCCTGAGCACTGATCTTACTATATGCCTAACACTACACACCTTAGCAAAATCAGTTCACAGGGAAACAAGAAAAAAGCAGAGGACTAGATCAAGAAGGGGCCCAGGCCACAAGGAACTGTTTTATGCTGTCTCCTGAACTACAGCCCCCGTTGAGATCATCTGTGGAGGAGGATCCGAACATTGTGTTCTTCAGGCAGAAATCTCCTGTTTCTCTTGGAAAGTTTTTGCAAGGCTGTGTTTTTCCAAATAATTTTATCAGAAGTGGAGTGCTTTTTCTAACATACAAATAATGGCAGAAATTTCATCCTTCCTCTACTGAAGTTTGAACCTGCCTAAAAGCAGAATGCATTCTCCTGGCAAATGATTACTTCCTTGAAAAGTGGACAACCAGGCTGGAGTGTCACTCAATAGTAGAGCACTTGACTAGAATCTAGAATGTGCAAGGCCTGGTTCAATTCCCAGCAACAAAAAAACAAACCAAAACAACAACAACAACAACAAAAAAAGGGGGACGGGGCAGGGAAGAAAAGTAGATGATCATTTTCCCCCCATCAAACTCAGCCCTTCAGAAAATACTTCATACTGTGAGAAGAAGAGCTGACTCCCCAGTGTGCCTTACAAACAATATTCTGTTAAAATCAAAGAGTAGCTCCAAGTGCAAAAGCAAATATTTGTGCAAAAGATCCCACTGCCAGGTGCAATCTTAAGACATCCTCGATTTACTCATTTTATAGTGTTTGACTCTTTAAAATACAAGTCTTTTAAATTATGAAACCCAGTAAGTAAGGGGAAGGAAGTTAACATCAGAAAATACATCTTAGAAAAAGTACAGGATATTTTGCTGGCAATTTGCTACTTATTTCATAACTTAGATCAAGTAAGTATTTGTTAAATATTCACAGTAATTTCAGAGAACCAACATTCATGTCTGTAAAACTTCAATCTATTGCATTTTCAACCATTTTTCTGTACAGTTACAAGATTTCATCTCTCAGTGCTTTTCTGCAGAATTCCTTCTCATCAGTCCTTCCCTCTCTGGATCCAGCTATACTTTCAAGGTGGGTTGTAGGATTCCTTTCTCAATGAGATGAGTCTTCAGGGTTTTATATATATTTAACTGCTGTTCTGGTTGAAGCACCAACAACTGCTGAAGCACTTTGCTGGGATTTGGACCCCTAAAGATAAGGTAGAGAAGACAACATTCACATGGTTTTAGTAGAGCTAAGTGAAGCACATACCCACAATTTAAGATAATACATTCCTTACAGTGTAGAGTAGTAATCTTTACAGAATCGAAATAGCTCTTTAATGTCACTTTAATGTCTAAATGTCTGTGTCAAGGAGAGGGAAAAAAAATAAAAACAAGACCTAGTCTTCTTTGAGAAGTATACAGGCTAAATATGGAAAGAACACATGAACACAAAACACATAATGATATAAGGCAATTTAGGTACGTACATCTAGAATCTACAAAAATTCTATAAGGGGCAACCACGAAACAAGACCCCAAAACAATTTTGTAAGGAGGAGCCTATTAAATGGAGGTTAAACCAAAAAGAGGGCATAAAGACATAATTTAAATTTTTAGCTTCAAAGAACTTCCAGACAGTAGGAGCTTCTTTGATGAAGAAATATCCCTAGGAACTATGGATATTCAAGAGAAAGAACCAAAAATCTTGTACACAGCACCCAAGTCCCTCCCTACCCAGAGCCTTAGTTCAAAGAGAATCTGAGGCAAATCCCAATGTGGCCAGCAAAATCAAAGTGTTACCTGCTCTCTGGGAAAGGAGGCGGGGAAGGAGGAGAACCCCACCACCGCCACCACCCACAGCCCATCACAGTCCACCTGGGGAGGAAAGGAGCCAAGGAACTGCTGGCCAATGTTACCACACAGAGCCCTGCTCTGTCAGCTCAGTCACGTGCACACACAGTCAGTGCAGCACTCCCTCTTCAAGGGGCGCCTTTTCCAGTAACTCCTCTGAGGTCCTGGTCCCAGCCCTTGTGTCTGCCTCTTCTGTGGTACACTTGGGGTGAGATGAGCTCAGGGCAGGACTCTGACCTCATGACCTTTCTGGGACACTACTGTGGTCATAGGATTGAGATTTGCCACTGCCTGGACACTAGAACTCAATTCATTTATAAACTAGAGATCACCTGTGTCCTAGAACATTAGTCTATCAAGAAGGAATCTAATTCAAATCTTAATGTGTATTGTTTTCAGCACCTCTCACTGTCCACTTGAATAGGAAATGGAGAATATAGTTTACTTTTTGTGGAGAGTCACAAGGAAAGTTGAATTAGAAAAAGCAAGACTAAGTGATAAATGGGGGATGGCACCAGATTCTGAGAAAGACATTTACTTGGGTAAATAAATTTGTCATTTACAATAAGAACTGTTTAAATAGAGCTAAAGGAAGTAGAAATCCCAGCAACAAAGAAATATCTGCTATACAGTTGTACTGCAAGGAGGATGAGTAGAGGAAATCTTAGTCTGGAAATCTTTGATTTAAAAAAGTGCACAACAGCCCAGATTTGCCATCCCATGGGTCCCCTTCTTGCACATAGCTCATTTCATCTGCCAGGGAACTGTGGCCAAATACCTCCCACAGCCCAGGCTATGCAAGCCAATACATAGCTTGGCTTATTACATTTCTTCAAAAGATTCAGTACCTGCATAGTGCATACCCAGAGTAGGTGCCCACAGAGAAAAGGAAGGCTATTTTATTTCAGTGAGTTCAGCTAAATGCTAAATCCTGCCTGCAAGTGCTCCCAGCCAGTTGCATCCTGGCACCATTGCTGCATCTCTAACTGTCTATAAATATTTGCTTTCAAATGGTGGACACCATGGCTCAGTGTGACTTCTCTCTGCTGAAAGAAGAGCAGATTTTTCTTAAAGAGTATGAGTTAATGCCCTATAAAGCTGCCACCACCTGAAAATAACAAGTCTCAGGATTTTACTGCTGATGACTAACATTAAATATATTAGCAAACAGATATCATACAAATAGGTTAAATACTTCAATTAAAAAGATAACGATCGTCAACCGGGTTACAAAAAGAAATAAATTTAAAAAAACATGGCTCAGACACAAACACAAAATTCAGCCAAAAATTAGACAAACACACCACCAAAAATAAGGATAAAAGAATGGTAAACATAAAAGGATAAACAAAGAAATACCATGCAAACACAACAAAAGAAAGCTGCTGTGGCTATCCTTATATCCAACAAATAGGCGTTAAAGCAAATGGTAAAGATGGACATTACATAATGAGAAAGGATCAATTCAATCCTAAATATGACAAACCTAAATTTATATATATACAATGCAAGTTCAAAATACAGAATGCAAAAATTGACAGAACTAAAAAGAGGCATAAACTTACAATCACAAGATTTTAACAAAGCTCTGTTAGTAACTGATAGAATAAGCTGCTCCCCAAACAAAAGACTTAATTAAATTCCACCCAACATATACAAAAATTGTATCCAAAACCTAAAAAACTCACATCTGTTTCATACATGAATAGAAGATGTGCCAGAGTAGATGAAATGTTATATGGTCATAAAGCAAGTTTCAAAAAAGAAACCACTGAAATCATCAAGAATGTGTTTTCTAGTTGGGCATGGTGGCGCACGCCTGTAATCCCAGCACTTTGGGAAGCTGAAATGGCAAGTTCAAAGCCAGCCTCAGCAACAGTGAGGCGCTAACCAACTCAGTGAGACCACGTCTCTAAATAAAACACAAAACAGGGCTGGGGATGTGGCTCAGTTGTCAAGTGCCCCTAAGTTTAATCCCCAGTATCGAAAAAAAAAAAATGTGTTTTCTTACCACAGTGGAATTAAGGCAAACATTAATAAAGGAAGAAAAATGGGAAAATGTTCATTTGTTTGGAAACCAATCAGTAGTTCTAATAACCATGTGTCAAATAAGATATTAATACTGGAAAACAGAAAATATTCATAGCTTAATATTGAAAATACAAATATCATAACTTATAGAAGGGGGAGAAATAAAAAGCAGCTTACAGTCTTAAATGGCTATATTAGACCAGAAGCCTAAAAATCAATAAATAAGGCTTTAACTCAAGAAGCTAGAAAAGAACAGCAATGAATCTTAAAAAATAGTAAAGGAATGAAAAATGAGAGTGGAAATCCATGAAGTGCAAAACAAACATGGAAAAAATTGACAAAGCCAGAAGCTGATTCTTTAAAGAGTAATGAATTGCTAAAATCCTAGTAAGGCTTATTTCCCTTAGCATGATATTCTCCAGCTCCATCCATTTACTGGCAAATGCCGTAATTTCATTCTTCTTTAAGGATGAGTAATATTCCATTCTGTAAATATACTACATTTCCTTTATCCGTTCATCTGTTGAAGGGCACCTGGTGAATTCCAAAGAACCTAAGGCCAAATGTTTTCTCTGATACGCGGATGCTAACTCACAATAAGGGTGTGGTGGCTATGAAAGAATAGAAGTACTTTGGATTAGACAGAGGGGGTATGGGAATAGGAAGAACAGTAGAATGAATCAGACATCATTACACTATGTGCATATATAACTACATGGCTAGTGTGATCCTACATCACACACAACCAGAAGAATGAGAAGTTAACTCAAGTTTACTCTGTTTATGTATGATGTGTCAAAATGCATTCTACTGTCATATATAACTAATTAGAACAAATTTAAAAAATGCTCAAAACAATCCTAGTAAGGCTGCAACGTCCCCCCTCCCAACCCCCCCAATAAAAAAAGAAAGTTAATACAAAAGTTCTTATAGTAATAAATATATATTTGTATGTATTTAAAATATGTACTCTCTCTGAATTTTCCTTTAAACAATTCTGTGAAGGACACACATGTTATCAAGGACTCAGATGCTCTTAGTAAGTGTCCTGCCTCCTGGGCACCCAGCAGAGACCACAAAAAATAAAGCTAACATGTGGACGATGTGCTTAGCCTTCCCATGCCAAACTGGCACTTTAGGGCAGATTAAAAACATTAAGGTTTAATAATAAAAATAAATTGTGCTATATAAAATAGCAACATCCATCCACCAACCTCTCACACACACACACACACACAGCTGTTTGGTTTTTTCCCATAGCACTTATAATATCTAACAAGCTGTATTTATTTATTGTCCATCTCTGACCCTCCTCTCTCCAACTCCCCAACAAAAAGCTCTGAGAGCAGTGACTTGGTTTGGTTTTTTCCTTTGCTACATCTGTGCCTAGCACATTTTACAACACATCACAGACACTCAAGTAATAATCAGTCGCCTGAATGAATTATGTTCTCCTCTTTTTAACGCTTTGGTATTCCCAATCACTGCAATGTCCACAGTTGAGTAATTACATTTCCTGATGTTCCAAATTCAGTACCAACCACATTAACTGGATCTTTAACTTGGTCCTATTAAGGAAGGACCATGGCATCTATGATTTTTTGTTTTAGCTTGCTCAAATATTTGTAAAACATGACAATTTAAGCACACTCCTCAGAGCTACAGCTCCAGAGGCCACCATTCATTTTGATATGATAGATTATCAGTGACAGAAAAAGTTAACTCATTCAAACTATAATGTAATGTTCATGGAAATGAAAACTCAAAAGAATCATGTAATGAAAAGTTTAAAATGTAAAATACCTTATAAAACTCGTGATGTACACATGCACAAAAGTGGCCATCAAATACTGACAATCAAATCTGTCCATTATCCCACCATGTCCAGGAATGGTATTTGCAAAATCCTTTAGAAACAAACAAATACATTAACAAATTTGAAAAAAAAAAGTGTAAAATTCTTATCTATAAATATCTTTTGGGCACCATGTACTATATAAAGAAAATACTTTACTATTAAATTTTCCCACTAATTACAAATTTATTATACCACTTCCAAAAGATTAAAACTATATCTTTCAAACATGTGATCATTTTAGAATAATTACTGAATTGACCCAAAGAATTGAAATAACATTAATTATCATTAATGAAAGCTAGCATTAACTTTTTTTCAGTGATGGAACTTTTTCTAAAAAGAATACTATCAGTTATTAATCTAATTTCCTTCTGTTTGGCCATCCAAATTGGGAAATATTTTAATGAGGTTGACAGATATACAACTGGTTCTAACTCATGTTTATTCTAATAGTTCTTACTCTGAAATAAACATGTTACTTCTTTGATAAATATTTCTTCTTTTTAGTGTTGGGGTAAAAAGAAAATCAAAGCAGCTAGCTCATTTGGGACACGTCACTTTGTCCATTAAATGACCAAATTGAGAGGATGCATAATAAGGCTCTGACTAATAAACTGACTTGTCTGAGCACGCAGGAAATGGAAATAACTAATTGTTGTTCTAGCTCACTCAGGCAACCTAAAAATATACAAATGCCAACCATAATCATACCTTCATTTCAGACATGCAAAAAAAATCTCACCCTTCAACAAGAACCCTTGGACTGGAGACCACTAAAACAAATGCCATTTTAAATACAAAATTTATCTATTTAAAACAATCATTGACAAACTCTTTGGTTAATTTTTGCCAACCTACTTCCTTCTCTTCCTTACCAAGTGAAGCATAAGAGAGCTACAGCAACCCAATCCTACTCTGCAGATGGTTAGCAACCTTTGCAAGATACTCATCCTGTGTGGCTGCCTTAGTTTTCTCTGCAGGATTTATTCTCATCCTCTTCTCAGATGCCACCTCTCAGAGGGACCTTCCATGGCCATCTCACCTTCAACATGTACTCTCTAACCCCTAATGGCACAATTCTGCCTTAACTTAGTGAAGCCACATGAGGGAGCCTGAGATAACATCACTTACCTAATGATCTATCTTAACCAAACAAAACGTAAGGTGATTTTAAGTGTCTGGAGCAGGGTCACCAAACTAGGTCCCATAGACCAAATGCAGCCCACACCTGTTTTGTAAAGTTTCAGTAAAACCCAGCCATAGTCATTCATTGACACATTGTCTTTGGGGTATGGGTGTTCACACTGTAATAGCAAAGCTCAGAGCTGAGCAGCTGTAACAGGACAGATGGTCTGTAAAACGTAAAACAACTCATTATTTGCCCTTCCCCATAAAGAGCGTGATGACTACTAATTTAGCAGAATCATAAGTTACATATCCAACAGTTCTTTTGTATAGTCAGTCAAGTGAGGCTGGCAAAACCCTAAACTTCAGACAATTGATGTTTAGATTTTTGGATGAACACTTGAAAGAATAAGATTCTGTGTTTATACCAACATTAAAGGAACACACTATTTCTATAAGAGGCTGACATGATACTTAAAAATACACTAACAAGGCATGACCAAAATCTAACAAAAAGAACACACTCAAACCAGCCAGGCAGCATTTTTGTGAAGTTAAAACAAATTACAGGTATAAGTTTTTGCCTAAGGGCTTAATGTAGACAGACCTACAGACCACCAAATTCTAACCAGGATACATTCTCTAATGACATTTAATAACAAAGAATCTAAACACTCACCTTGATTTTGAAAGCTCTTTTGAATCCACTGGCAAAGAAGCCTCCAAATGGGCCAATTAAAGATGCAAATGTTGAAAGAGCAATGCTGTGTATCTGGAAAGGATATAAGCTTACTGTTTCCTAAAGAGGAAAAAGAAGAGAGGGAAGGGGATATTGGGAATATCTGCATTAATACTGTATTTGAGCATGCCACCTAATCTAGGAACCTAATCTATAAACACTAACTCAAAGCATATGCCACATTTTTGTTAATTTTTTACAACCTTCACAGATCATGGGAGAAAAACATATTGTAAGCTCTCTCTGTCCTGTCATCTACTGAGTCAGCACCTCTGTTTTCTCGGCAAGCACACTGCCAGGCACCTGCATACTGAATCCTGCAACTGGTGCAATACCTTCTGTTTCATCCAAGAACTCTGGCAACAGCTGGGCTGCAGGGCATACAGCTTCATTACTTTCTATCTTGGTTTTGTTTTATCACCAGTAATACTTTATTTTTGTTGTAATATAATTTAATTTTGTACTTTATTTCACTTAGATTTCATATGATGAAATAAGGGGAAAATTAGCTCTTTCTCTTGAAACTAAGTATAATACTATGGAAACCCACAAAAATAAGCTACTTAAAGAACTGCCCAAATGAGCTTCGGCAAGACAGTTCACAATTACAAAAGATTTAGGAAAAAGAGAATCCTGCAGTCAAATTAGTTTCTAAACTCAAAGCTTTTGCCTCCCTAAAGGGAGCTACAAATTGTAGAGAAAATAATAATATTCACAGTATGAGAAAGATGTTTGATAACACCAAATTTTGGACCTGTTCTCAAAGCAATGGTCTTGCCTGGAACCAAAGACTGACAGCATTAAATGCTTTTACAGCAGGTAACAGAAGGTTTGGACATTGAAAAAATTTTTGGGATTCACATATTGAGCACTCAAGAAATAATTTGTTGGTTAATATACTACTAAAAAAGTATGAATTTTAGTTAAAAACAAAATGATTTAGACACACACACATGCACATGTGCACACAACATCACTTGAGCCCCATTTTAGCCAACCTCACATGAATCCTGACAAGAGACCAAAGGGGCTTCCTGAAGAGCATGTCAACATTCTTCCAGGTGACACCTCAAAGATGCTTTAAATGGCAGCAGTGTGCTTTTGGGAGGGAAATTCATTTTTAGGAGAAGCTTTCTGTACTAATAAATGTCCTCTAAAAATCAAGGACTCTTTTTTCTTTCATATATACATTTTTAGTTGTAGATGGACACAATACCTCTATCTATCTATCTATCTATCTATCTATCTATCTATCTATCTATCTATCTATCTATCTATTTTTATGTGGTGCTGAGGATGGAACCCAGTGTCTTGCCCGTGCTAGGCGAGTGAGTACTCCACCGCTGAGCCATAACCCCAGCCCCAAGGGCTCTTTTGACTGCTGAATTTTAATTGAGTATTAAATTGAGTTAATTTATACTAGTAACACATAAAAACTCATTCTAATTCATTTGTTTTATAAAAATCTATCAAATATTTTAAAATATTTTTAAAACACAAGATAAATTACCATCAATAATTAAATCATAAGGCAAATAAATTCCTAGTACAGAATTTGCAATATTAACTCATTTTATGCTTACAAAACTCACAAGAGAATAGAATATATTATTGATTATACTCAGACATGAAAAGTACTTCTACATCATAAAGTTAAAAATCATGCATAAAATTGGTTCATGTAAAAATCTAAATCTCACTTTTAGAGGAAGCTTACTTTTTTAAACGCAAGGATCCATAACCATGTGATGTTGAACTTTTATTCTTACCTGTCTCAACACCGCCTGTAGGAAGGGAGGAAGTGAGTAACTCTGAAGCTGAAAAAGTTCTGTGGGCTCACATTCTGTGACGAAGGAGTTGATGTCACTTCGGTATTCCACTGGGCACACAAAGTATTGGTATTTGGACAATACATAGGCAGCCTGAATAACAAAGAATTCATGAAACACTGCCTAAATATATATATAAAGATACAGACACACAGAATGCCAGAATTTTTCTGATTAACTTTCTGCTATGTGTTTTGTTATTGTTGTTTTGCAGTGTTGGGGATCAACGTCAGGACATGGCAGTGCTAGGCAAGTATTCTACCACTGAGTTATATACCTAATCCCTCTGCTATGTATTTTTAAGGTTTGAAGGTCATAATTTTCCCAGCAAACATCTTGGAAGACCTTTATAAAACAAAATTGTTTCTCAAAGCAATGAGGTCTCTGTATGACCGCACAAAAGGTGGGGGTGTGATAAGGGATAAGGTGGGGTAATGAGGAAGAGAAAGAAGCTGATTTTGAACATTAGAAAAGCTTTCTAGCAAAATCTTACTTTTTAAAAGTACACATATTTAATCTTAGAAGCTAAGAAAGAAGATAGAAAGGACTGAATTTTAAGAATATAGGAAGAGTAAAGGACTGATGTTTGTTGTACACAGCTTATATTAATTTTATCAATTAATAATCAACCAGTAATTCAAAATTACTAAGAAAACTGTACCAAATAATACAGGTAAAAAGTCTCACTGTTCTTCACCAACCCAGAAAACTTTTACTTAATTGTTCTTTCCCTGGCCACATCACTGCAATTTTTAAAATTAGCTGTCCTTAGTCATGGCAGTGGGATATATATAAAATAAAATATCCTATTATAAATTTTAATCACTAGATAACAGTTTATTCTCTTGTTCATTTCTATTACAGTCACTTCCCCCACTATGTTACTAAAAAATGATTTATCAGAAATTCAAATATGATACTAGAAACAGATTAAATTGATTTTGCTTCCAGATTCCTCAAAACCGTTTGGTTAAAAATATATATAACTTCCTTAATCATTATTTTGTCATATATTACATTCTTATGGAACATCTTTATTTTCTTCCAATGACATGAGCTATTCCTATTGCCTAATTTTAATAATACCAAATTCTTTTTTATATATATTTTTATTTTATTTATTTATTTATATTTGGTGCTGAGGATCGAACCCAGTGACTCACACATGCGAGACAAGCGCTCTACCACTGAGCTACAGCCCCAGCTCCTTAATAATATCAAATTCTTACAGTATTACCTAAAGTTCTAATTATTCTTGCTTTTTGATAAACACCAGATGGGACTGTATCCTTTTTCATTATTACTTTTATCAATGATTAACTAATCAATGACATATCAAAAACTTTAGACTAATTTTATTAAATTCTACTGGCATTTTTTAAAAATTTGAGACAGGATCTCACTAAGTCGCTGAGGCCGGCCTTGAACTTGCAATGTTCCTGCCTCAGCCTCCCAAACAGCTACTATATCCCAGCTTCTATGAGAATTTTCACTAGAATGAACTAAACTTAGAAATTAAACAGAGGAATTATGGTGGTTTTCTCATCCAGGATAATGGCACATTTCCATTTATTTGTATATTTACTCTCTCTTGAAGTTTTATGTTGTTACTAGTTACTCCATATTTGGATCTCTAATATTTTATATTAATGACAACTACCAGGGACTAGACTCTTAAAAATTTAAACTTTCTAACAATAACTTTTTGTATATTTATTTTATATCTAGTCATTTTATTGTACCCTTATTAATTCTCACTAGTCACCTTTTAATAAAAACCTAAACTCCATAATCAAAAACTTAATTTTTAAACATAAAATATACCCATTATTTATGGATAAAAGTTAACATTAATTATTCATAATTAAGGTACTTTTTCTGCAACTTAGGCTTACAGCAGGAACCACCCACTGGGCCAACCGACCAGCATGTGTTAAGACAGAGCTCTTCAATACCATTTGCATTCACTGCTATTACTCAAAGACACCACCTATCCTAGCACCTCTGTCCCCTCATCAAGAACAGCTCTTAGAGACTACCAAAACACAACAGCACAACTGTGGATCTTACATCTGGCTAAACACAGAACCACCTTGTGGACGTTTATCATTCTGGGATACGTCTGGGACATAAATTTTGTTTTAGGACACAGATTTTGTTTAAGGTCCCCAGGCAATTCTGATATGCAGCCAAGATGACAGCTACTAGGGTACACTACTGGTTATGTTCAGTAGGTTTCAGGAAGTACATTATTAACATTTAGAGGTTCAATATTTTTAGGATTAAAATAGACTAATAAACTCACTACAATTTTTCTAAATATAAATAAAATAAAATCCTAGTAAAACTCACAATGAATCCAAACACGACTGTAGAAAAGAAACCGCCAATGAATCCTTCCCAAGTCTTTTTAGGAGACAACTAAAAAAGGTCAAATAAAATTAAAAAGTTACTGCATCACAAAATACAGACTCTGTTCAAGGCAATCCCTCAATACTGTGCACATCTGTACCTTCCTTTTTTCTTAATGGAATGATCTTAACTCTTTTTCCTTCATTCTAAGGTCCTGATTTATTGTGCAAATTTTTTGACTAGCATCTAACACATAGTAGGCCCTCAAACATGTGTAACATGCTGTGAATATCTGTTTCTGTTAAATAGCCTCAAATTATTTTCCCCTCTCAAAAAGTTATAAAACCCATATTGAAATAATTGGCCCATGACTTTTACGCTTCTCTTGGAATAAGAGTGGCACATATTCATTTCAACTACACACTCAGTCAGACATACTGACCTGCTACTGGCTAAAACAGAATGAGTACAACGAAACAATGACATTGCAGCACACCAGATTTTCATATATTTCTAAAATGCAATACACACAATAGATTTCTTTCTGAGATAGTAAAATAATCCATGGCCCCAATAACTGTATTTGCTCCCCCAAGTATTCATATATCCTCCTCCCTTTTTTCACAGTCTGTGTCCAGAAAAAAAGGAATACATTGTGCTTCTAAGAAGAGACACTGCTTATCTCTTCTGAACAAACAGAGCTGGGCTACTGTCTTCCTAGTCAATGGGGCATTGGGGGAGAGAAATCTGGAGGAAAGTCTGGAATTCGGTAATGCAGAGGCAAGAGAAACACACTGAGGAGTGGATGGTGCTATATTGTACAAAGGTGTCATACAAGGGCTGCATGTGTGTAGGGATTTGGTCATCAAGAGATCACTGATGGTCTTTGTGATGATCATTTCTTTAGAACAACAGGAAAAGAAGCCAAGTATCAGAGGGAAATAGCTGAGGTTAGAAACAGGTTACAGAATAAAGCTACCTGAGCTCTTTACAGACTTCTTGTCCTGTTGTTCATAAAGGCCAAAATGAAAAATGACTGGCAGAAATGGTTTCATGACAAATCTGCTAAGAATTCTGCCTTTGAAAATGGATGGATATAGCTTCTCTTAGGTTCAGTGCCTGTGCTACTGCTATGAAGTAGGAGTGGCCTCAAATTCAAAAGTGTCTAATTAGTTTAAATATAGCTTATCAAATCAGGTTGACTCATATCATGTCAATTTAAAGGTCAATTGCTCAATCACCTAGGTACCTTAAACTGCTAATCCATTTTGACAAAATTATGTTTTAAATTGGTCAGTGAGATTCCTCTATGGCTCCAGCAGTCTTTCTGAAGATTTCCTAAGCCAAAAATAGCCTGTATGGACATCTTGAATAATTATACCTGTTCTTGTGCTGCAGAAGCTTTAAGGACATTGGAAGATACATACTTTACCTGGCCACGTCCCTATGGCTCAGACTGATGCTGTGACTACTCCTGTAGTGGGAATGGTCTATGCAAAGTTTTCTGATGGCCATTCCTCAAGGAACACTATGGCTGCCCTTATCTCTTCTGAACAAACATAGCTTTTATACCTGAACAACAGTTTCAGGCCCTCCAAAACTGCCCTCTAATAATAACATCAAAGTAGCCAAGTGATGTATTTGTGGTAATATCATTGAACATTTTGCCCAGTTTGTCAACGGAGTGAATTCTATCTGGAACCCTGACATGAAAAGCTCTTTTATATAAATAAAGAAATCAGCTGAAGAAAATGGTTTCATTTCCATGAAAAACTGGTTTGTTTCCATCTTCCCCAAAATAAGAACTAGAGAACTTAATTCATTTCTTTCTTTGCCTCCATTGCCCATAAACAGATCCAAAGCTAAGGTAAAACAACATGGTCTATTCCTATGTATCTTCCTTTCTCTTATCTTAGTCTTTTATTATTACTTGCATTATATCAGTATTATATTATAGGGGTCTAAATCCTTCTGTGAAATATGTTTGGATGTAAAAATTTTAAAAATTGGCAAGAGCATAAGAAGATGTTGTAATTTTCTCTCTTAGGAAGTTTAGAAAAGGAGGGACAACGTGGGGAGATAACCTGAGGAGGGAGCTACAGAACTGCATCAAGGACTGAAGAAAGAAACCAGCAGAAAGATGGGATGACAGAGAATGCCTGATGGAGTCCAGCCCTTACTGAGGAGTCAAAAGGGTAGCTGAAGAAGAACCCAGATGGAATTAGTGGGAAATATAACTCAAGGCCCCTTCACTGCAGCTGCTAGGTACAGCTAAGGAAAATTAAGGCACCCCAGAAATCAGAACTTGTGCGACAGCACCATGACGTTGAAAATGGTTTCCAGTGGCTGATATTTAAGATCTTAGGAATGGCTTGCTTGTAACATTTTTCTATTACCTTAATTAAAGGAGTTCTTCCAAAAAAAAATCCAAAAAGGTAAGCAGTAATGTCATTGCAGATAACGCTTGATATTGGAACAAGGAACCTTTAAAGAAAAAAAGTCAGCAGAAAAATCTCCTTATAATTAAATAGCAAATATTCATATAAGTTACGACTTATAATGAAACAATGTAATAACCCTTTGGATTATACTGTGGCCTAGTCCAGAACATGACACTTGACAAAAACATTAGTACAAGCAGTAAATATCAACCAAATTTGCTCATTTAGCAATTAAGCAGAGCAAACTCTATAAATAAACTAACATAAGTAAGAGAACCTTGCTAAGAAAAATATTTAATAATCAATTTATATAGCTAGGAACACTTACATTTTAGTTTTATGAGGAACAAGTTACAAAAAAATAAAATTTCTTTTAAGAAAAGTAGCCTTTAAAAATGGAAATGAGTCACTTGTTTAGACAGAGTACAATCTGCATAATTTATACCAACCCCTTAATGCAAATTCTCTGCAGGAACAATGATTAATTTTAATTCTTTTTACCTTAGCCTACAATCACATTAAACCCTACTAAATGGACAGAACCTTCATACTTCAGCAACTGTCGCCCCAACCAAAGGTTTTATATGAACATTTTAAAATAAACAATTTCAAGTGTAACACCATACAAATCTTGGTAAAACGCATGATGCTCACAAGAAAGTAAAATTTATCTTTGGAAAACCCAACAACTGTAAAAGATTTTAATTAATGGGTTTACGACAAATAGGTTTAAAACAAACGTCTGAGAGAAAATACACTTTTTTGAATAGTCTTAAGCTTTTTCTCCATTCCTACTAATTTTTAGTTAACAAAAATACTTTCTGAATCTGCAAGCCACTGCTATAGAGCTAGCAAATCCATTCATCTGGAATCTGGAAACCTACTTCCACATAAAAGCAAATGAAAACCTACCCAGCTTTGCTTACACCCAAAGAATATGCATTTCCAGGACACTATGCTGACAGGCAAACTTCCATATTCTTTTTGCATTTCATACAATAAACTGTTAAAAGTCTATCCTATGTAAAAGGTCACATTACAGTCTATTTGCATCTGAAAATGTAATGTGGGAGGCTTTTATGAGGGTTTTCTGCATTATATTTGGAACTTTAAGAAAGGTTACCACGGTGTCTTCAACTGACAAATAGTAAGCAACCCTCAGTAATTTTTTAAAATATACATATATTTTAGATATTGATGGACCTTTATTTTATTCATTTATTTATATGTAGTGCTGAGAATTGAACCTAGTGCCTCACACATGCTAGGCAAGTGCTCTACCACTGAGCCACAACCCCAAGCCCACTCAGTAATTTTTAAAAGAATAGAGGAACGACAGATAGTACATTTTAGTAGACATCTGTGAAACACTGCTTAATGTTAAAGAATTTCAAAATGGCTAGACATAAACATAACACAGCATAACACTGTTCCCTTACCATATCATGCCTTCAAACAGATTTTGGATGACAAGATGTGACTGAGTAACAGTTATCAGTAAAGTGACATGTGTCCATGCGAACTGTTAATAGCCCAACAACACAAAAATTAGTGAACACAACTCATCAGTGCAGCCAAGGAAGTAAGAGCAATTTTGAAACACAAATTTCTGCCATGACTTTTGGTCAAAATTTGGAAGAGAAGGTCATACAAAACAAATGCAGTTAGTAAATTATATTCATTATATTGTCTACTAGAAATCTTAAAATAATGAAAATATTTAAAGGTGATCTTAATTTTATTCAAATTGGAATGCCAGTAACAATGAGATATACTACTTAATTTAAAAATAGATATCAAAAATAAACCATCATCTTGAGTCACATGATTTAAATAATAAAAAGAAATATGCAATATTGCTGTGGCATTTAGAGAAGAACAGTTTACTCTGGCTACGTTCTACAATGATGAAATTTTAGAAACTATTTTCCTTAAGGTTTATCATGGTAACTTTAAAGCTGTTTCTAACTTCAAATGATTCTAACCAGCAGGATTCAATTGCCCTTAAATTCCATCCTTTGATACTTAAAAGTTGATCTTCACAGGTCTGTTCAATGGCAGTATTTAATTTCAAATTTTCAAAAGCCTCTGTTTCATCCTTCTGGCCTGAGAGATGGCTATTTTAGTGACTTTTGGCACAATCACTGTGAGTAGAACTTGAGCCAAGACAGGCTAATATTTCTATGTGCTATAAACATTGTGATTTTAACTGAAATTTATGACTTTTTAAAATAACTGAAATTTTGATTTATTCTTAACAAACCCAGTTCTCAGAAAACAGTATTTTTTATTTTTTATTTTGCTTTATTCTACCTTTATCTGCTTAAAAGACTCAATTTTTTTTACACTAGTTGCTTTGAAATGCATAACTGACTTTTTTTTTCAACAGGTACCATTTATGCAGCAGCCTCTCTGTATCTACGTCTTCCATCTGTGGGTTCAACCAACCACAGACTGAAAATATTTGGTGGGAAAAAACTGCAACTGTATGAACATGTACAAACTTATTTATCTTGTCATTATTACCTAAATAATGGAATACAACAACTACTTATATTGTGTTGGGGATTATGTGTAATCTAGAGGCTATTTAAAGCATTTGGGAGGATGAGTACAGGTTCTATGAGAATACTATGCCATTTTATATAATGCCCTAGAGCATCTGTGGATTTTGGTATCCAATTCCCTGAGGATACTCAAGGGAGGACTGTTTTTCACAGGAGATTCTATTATTTCTAAGTTGTCTTGATTGATCGCAGATTTTCACTAAGAATTTTACTCCTCAGATCTCCTGAAATTAGAAAGGTAAGAAATACTACCATTTCTTAGTGATAATATTTAGCAGAATATGTTGATGAAGAAAAGCAAAGCACAAAAATGAAATACAACTCGCACCTAAAATAAGCCTTACTTATTCTCATTATTCCTTACTTATTCTCATACATGAATTCACAGATCTAAATACTACACTGTATGTTAATGTTATAATAAGCTATAATTTAAGGAAATAAAAAAAGTTCATCATGAAAAGTGACAAATTTCATAAAACATAGACTTTCATTCACTGAACATAATGCCTTATGCCAAAAGAATTTTGCAATTCTATCATTAACCACAACTACCAAGAAAATACATGCTCTGCTCCCTTTATGCTCACACTAATAGCAAGTAAAGAAAGACCATTTCCACAAAACAATATGGTAGATGCTTCCCAGCCTTAGCAACTATCCAAGAGTCTATGAAAACTCTCCAAATTCCTACATACTTAGAGAATTCAAATACTTTATTAAATTTTAGTCTTTGAAAATATTTAGAAAAAAGCTTTTAGTAAATCTTGAGAATAGTTAAAAGCTTTAGTTCCTCAAATACTTAATTTCACTTTTTAAATTTAATAGTCATCAAAAATTGAAATATCCATGACATTCAAGCAAGACATCAACAAGCAGATTAAGTTATTTCCTCACTACAGAAAAAAAATGTATAGAGAAAGAGGTAAAGTTTTTAATTACACATAGTGACTACAGAATAATGGTTAATACACACCATATAAAACTGGAGACGATAATGTTTCTTCACCAAGCTCAGTACAAACATGCAGAAACCTGTTCAAGAACAAAAAACATGTGCTTGCTGTACAATTTGGTACAAAGTGTAAGATTCCCTTAGCCCAAATAAACCACATCACATCCAGGCATATTTTAGTCACTTACTCATATTCCATCTCTCCTACTATCTTATATTAAGCATTTTAAATAAATTTCCTGAGGAAAACAATCTTGCAATCTTCCAAAGTGCCTAATATATTCCATGGCACAAATTCAATAAACATCTTCTCTTGCATTAATTAAATAAATTACTCCCTTGCTAATATGTGCACATAAAAAACAACTAAATTTCAGTTAAATAAAATTTATTTGCTATGTCAATTCTTGAATCAAGAGTGGACTGGGGGTACAGCTCAATGGTAGAGATCTTGCCCAGCTTGTAAGAGGTCCCAAGTTCCATCACAACAAAAAATTCAGTTCTTCAAGAATATGCACAGAATGTTTTCAATCACTATACAATATGAAATTAATAATAACTATTATGGCAGCTGATGTCTACTAAACACATTAGGTTCCAGGCTCTTGTCTAAGCACTTTATACATATTAACTCATTTAATTATTCCACTATTTATATGATATAGGTACTATTATCATCTCCATTTTATAGATAAAGAAAAATACACAAAAGGTTTTGTTAATTTACTGAGGTTCACAAGGCTAGAGCAATGCTCAGATCCTACTGAGGTTCAAGACTCATAGGGGTCCACAAAAACTCATGTCAGCAAGATTCAGGTGAAGAATAACTTGAAATTTATCAGAACCATATTATAATAATTATAATAAAATATAATACTTTTAATAATTTCAAGATTTCTCAATAGTATGAGTTTATATTTATACCCCATAAAATTATAACAATGAAAACATAATTTAAAATATCCTTTCCTAATTAAGTGAAATCTAATAGTCAAATACTAAAATGAGACGCAACATGAAGTATTTCTTGCCCCATATGCCAGTAAACTTCTGAAGATATATAGATATGCTTTTTAACAGAGGTGGATGCTGAAAAAAACATATAAACCGAGTCTGATTTCAGATGAACAGCCAAGTATTCTGCAACATCTTTGGAGTAGGTTTCCTGAGAAAGAAAATGAATAATCAACTGATCTGTTTTATATAAAATAAAACACTGGCCTTTGAAAATCCATATTCACTTACCAAGGCAATACTACATACTAGAGTAAGCAAGGGTGCTGCTGTTCTCAATGGAGGAAAGAACCCAACAGTGAGTAACTTGGACCAAGACTGAATTTAAATGTGTAAATATGTAAGGGAGGGTAACAAAGGAAGCAGGTAGGTTCCTATCTCCTATTTGTCATCTACAGAGTAATTTAACTAAACTGCAAAAGTAACAGAAATATTGTTTGAGTGGAAAAATAACTGAAAGCCATCATGCTATTTGAGAGACAAAGAATGGGGGGGGGCTAAAACATGGACTTCATGGCATTACGGTTGCCAATTGTATAAAAGACTCCTTTTAATATCATTGTTTTTAATTTTTTCTTTCATAGCAGGTAGATTTGTCAGGCAGCTCAAGTAATAATGTAATTTTTATACTAATTTATGCCAGTTGATCCATGGCTAAAGTTGAATGTAGACCAGACTTGGTGCAAAGGCTGATGGGGAGATTGGATTAAAAAACAAGACCCAACTATTTGTTGTCTCCAAGAGACTCATCACAAAGGCAAAGATATCTATAGACTGAAGATGAAAGGATGGGGAAAAAAACACATCATTCACATGGTTCTTGTAAACAATTGGTGATATTATTATATAAGATAAAGTAGACTTCAAACCAAAGTAATCAGAAGAGACAAAGAAGGCCATTTTATACTGCTTCAGGGAATGATACAACAAGAAGAAAGAACTATTTATGCCACAAATAATGGAGCATCTAGGTACATCAAACAAACCCTCCTCAATGTCAAGAATCAGAGACCACAACCCAATAATACTGGGTGACTTTAACATGTCTTTATCAACAGTAGGTAGATCATCCAAATAAAAACTAAATAAAGAAACTATACAATTAAAAAATACAAATAACAATCTAGACCTAACAGACATATATAGAATATTTCATATATCAATGACTAAATACACTTTCTTCTCAGCAGCACATGGATTATTTTCTCAAATGACCACATAACAGGTCACAAAGCAACTCTTAACAAATATATAAAAAATAGAGATAATTCGTAGTATTTTATCAGATCATAATGGAATGAAATTAGAAATCACCAATAAGATAAAAAACAGAAGCTACTCTAACACCTGGATATTAAATAACATGGTATTGAATGATGAATGAATAGCAGAAATCAGGAGTGAAATAAAAAAATACTTAGAGGTAAATGAGAATAGTGATACAACATATCAAAATCTCTGGGACACTACAGAGGTAGTTCTAAGAAGAAATTTCATAGCATTGAGTTCCTTCATTAAAAGAACAGAAAGACACCAAATAAATAATCTAACATTACATCTTAAAGCCCTAGAAATAGAAGAACAAATCAACATCAAAATCAGGAGAAGATAGGAAATGATTCAAATCAAAGCCAAAATCAATGAAATTGAAATGAAAAACTTCAAAAAAATCAACAAAAAGTTGATTTTTTGAAAAAATAAACAAATGGATAAACCCTTAGCCAAGCTAACCAAAAGAGGAAAAAAACTCAAATTATTAAAATTCATGATGAAAATGGATATATCACTACAGACACTACTAAAATACAATGGAAAATCAGAAACTATTTTAAAAATTTGAACTCAAAAAAAATCATAAAATCTTGAAGACATTAACAAATTTCTAGGGACATGACCTACCAAAATTGAACTGCAAGGACATAGAAAATTTAAACAGTTCAATTTCAAATAATGAAATTGAAGATGCAATCAAAATCCTACCAACAAAGAGAAGCTCATGACCGGATGGATTCTCAGCTAAGTTCTACCAGACCTTCAAAAAAGAATTAACACCATTCCTCCTCAAATTATTCCATGAAATAAAAAAAGGAGGGAAGCTAGTATTATCCTGATGCCATGAACACACCACAGTGAATTTCAACATCATGTACATCCGTAGGACTGGGATCTTAATTAGAATAAGATATATTCCATGTTTGTATATCAAAATAGATCCTACCATCATTTATAACTAAAAAGAAATAAAATTTTTAAAAAATGCTAAAAAAGTAATATATGAACTTCATTTTCATTTGTAATCATATGGCCATGTGAATATTTTATTTTAAATATAAAAAGTGCATATATGCTATATTTTAATAAATCTATGGGAAAGATATTTTATACATTTAGGTCCAGTCTTACTTTTTCCCTAATTAGCAAAGGATATTGGCTGTGTTTCCAATTAAAATTACAGACCCTTATTATACTATTATAAATAAAAATGTTTATTGGAAGGGCTTCCTGATATATAGCTCTGGATATATAATCATATTTAACTACACTTACTGATCATCATTCATGAACCCCATACTGTGCCTGGTGTTGTCTGCTACAATAAATTGTGTACCTGTTGCCTAGTATCATGGAGTTCCCCAGGTAATTATGGAAGAGCCAGTTATCCAACAGACCACAGAGAAGTTATATTCAAAGGAGAACAAGAGAGAATGAGATTTATTAAGAGGACCACAACAGTAGGGCAGAGAAAATGAAGCACTGAAAAGTCCAAAAGATGAGACTGAGGAAATTTCAGAAAAATGGACAAACAATAAAAAACTTACTAAGAATTTATGACATGCCAAATACAAGATCCAAATGAGTAAATGAATAAATAAAATAGATAATAGTATTCAAGAGCTCAAAGTCTAGCTGAAGAGATAAAGTATCAAGGAAAAATAAAGTTGTTTTATAAATAGCTATTAAGATGGAGCCAGATGTGAAGAGTTGAGCTCACCAACTCTTCCTCATGCTTTACGTGGTTATATTTTCATTATATTCACTAAACCATCAAACTCCAAAAATTTCTAACATGATATTAAATAAATGCAGAAGCATGCTGCATTGTGTAGGCCTTTATTCAGATACTAAACTACAATTGAGCTGTTTACAAACAAATTTAAATAAATATGCACTGTAGATAATGTCATATAAGTCCATCACTATATTAGCTGAGATTAAGGAAAATCTTTTTTTGTTTTTCTTTTTGTGGTACTGGGGATGGAATCCAGGGCCTCGCACATGCCAGTGTGCTCTACACCAAGCTACATACATCCCAAGCCCAATAGAGTATTTACTGAATATAATATGCGAATCACTCAAGTTGGCTAAATGGATACTATGGTGATGATATTAAGGGTCCTAAATCCAAATCGCAAAATGGATGAATTCTTCTTTTATATGTCTCTAGTCTTTAAAGAAGATATTTTTGTCTTCTTAGTTTCAGTTTCAATGATTTTTTCCTTTGCTATCTATCAAATTCACTTTATGATAAAATTATATAAATGTCAGAATGACTTCCAGGTCCTAAACAGTGAGTCACCTTGAATGCTAGGAAACAAGTCATTTAATTTCATGGCCCTTGATGAGGGGGTCAGACCCAGAGATATCTATGTCATGTTTCAATAAAATTCAACACCAGTGGAATAGCATAGGCTATCTCTGTTTTTAAAATCTGTGAAGACCTATACTTTCCAAAGTCATTTGATCACTGCAATAAAACTAAAAATTCAGACAGGGCCTTTAGAATATTATCTAACCAACTTCCCATGATTTCCACAGTATAAATGAAAGGTACAAGTATCTCAAAATAGCACACTATGCCCTCACTTCTGTTTTAAAGTCTAACTTCATTTGCTAGACCAAGCTCACAATGCTAACCAGCTCAAAACAAATGAAACAGTGATGGTTAAAAAAAAAAAAAAAAAAAAAATATATATATATATATATATATATATATATATCACTAAAAAGCACTGTGTGTGCCCTGCATATGCTCAGCCTGTTAACCATTTATCCAACAGATATGTATTGGAAATCTAGATGCCAGACCTTGCATTGAGCCCTGGAAATCAAAAAAATAAGACATGCAGTTGGTATTTATAGTTCAATAGGGCCATATTTAGGCCATGCTTAAAACAATAATGAATATAGAATTCTATGTTTATTTTGTGTTAGAAGTTTCATCATTTTACCCAGTATCTCCTTGCTTACCATGAGGGTACATTTTAAGAGTAACATTTGTAGGATTGTACTAATGTCAATTTCCTATGTGATACTATAGTTCTGCAAAATGTTACAATTGGTGGAGACTGGGGAAAGCAGAAAAGGGAACTATTATTTTTTTACAACTGAAGATGAACATGTAATTATCTCAATAAAGCGAATAATCAGGGATGCAAAATACAGTTTTTCATAAACTGTCATAAAATAGCAGTTGGGTTCTAAGAGCAACTAACAATATCTTTATTTTTCTAATTCATAACCGTCTTAGTAATAATTACAAACCTTAAGAATTCTACCTCTTACTCTCTTTAGTATGAATTTCAGCAGCAGTTTCCTACCTAGTCTTACTGCTAATGTCTCCAATCCCCTTTATTTAAGTACAATCTCATTTTATCTTCTCTTAGTGTAAAATCCTCCAGTGGAGTTCCAGGGATATAGTCCAAATCATACCCATGACATACAGAGCTTCTCAAAATGTGGATCTTTCCAGTTTCTGATGCCTGCGCCAGACCCAGAACATCCCCTACCACGCTCCATGCCTGGTACAGCTAGCTGGCTGCTGCTCCTCCCTTCCCTACCAGTCACTGGAGAGAGGCTTGCTTATCCTCCACTTTTCATGGCACTTGGCATTTCTTCTCCAAGACTTTTACATCATTCCCACCCCTTTTCAGAGCAAGGCCTTGTTCCCTTTCTTCACTCACCCACTGATCCTTGTTCCTGTTTTAGCAATGCACTAGGAGACATATTTAATAGCTCTGAAACCCTGGAAAGTACATTATCCATATTATTTTTCCTTATATCCTTAACACTTCCACACACTACCCAGCCTTTGGGAGAAATACTCATATGTATGTTAAAAGAATGATTCTGATGACTTTTAATGGGCTTAAAACACCAATTGCAAAAGTGAAACTAAGGCAGAAATCACTATATTGTTAGGGGAAAAAACACTGATTTTATCTTATGACTCCAAAGGATTAATGTATAAAACAAAAACTACTAAAAAGGGCTTGGTTGGGAGCAGATATGTAAATTGTATAAGCGGAAACAACAAAGAAAATAAATTTTACTTATCTGCCCCCACTCAATTGAGAAGTTATAAGAAACCACTAAGGGGAAGTAAGCCAAGAGAACAGTAGTCACCTTATATGCTGACATTCTGCCAATCAAATATCTCTGTATAGATGTAACTATATGGAAAAAATGAGATCAATTTAGAGGTGTCGATATAAAAACAACTATGAGCTATATTATGTGGAAAAAACAGATAGAGAATAGTCTGCTCTTATTTGTATAAGAAAATGGGTAAGGAGTGGGCATGGTGGCACATGCCTGTAATCCTAGTTACTAGGGAAGCTGAGGCAAGAGGATCACAAATTAGAGGCCAACATGGGCAATTCAAAACTTGTCTCTAAAATAATAAGAGCTAGATACATAGGTCAGTGGTTGAGTGCTTGCCTAGCATGCACAAGGCTCTGGGTCCAATTCCCAGCAAAGCAAGCAAAAAAGAAAGGGGAGGTGAAGGATAGGAGCATGTAAGCTTGACTACTTCGGAGAGTTCTGAAATAACTGTAGTAAGCCCTTAGAGAAAGTAAGTAAGGCTCTGAGGTAGGAAGATTGATTCACTGAATACTCCTTTTCAGTCTGAAATATTTTTCACTATGGGTATATATTATATTTTCACTACTAGTCTTACAAAAAAACTAGTAGAACTCTTATCATGTTCCCCATTCAGAATCTAACCAGTGTGCTCTGATATCCACATGACAGGGAGAGGCCACTCTTGATGCCCACATTGACAGCCAGCACGAATTTGTGTCTTGGATGTCCAGCCAACTCAAGTCTTAAATGACTTTAGCAACAGCCTCCCTCTTTGTGCAATCATGAAAAGCCCTGAGTTAGAAATGATCTGGTTAAGCCCAGTTAATTCACAGGACTATAAGAGAAGCTAAGAAATTATTTTAAGCCAAGAGAAAAATGAAAGAACTAGGTAAGGGTTTCTGTTTTCAGCAAGTAGAATTATATCTATTCTATCCTGGCATACCACCAAAACAACATTAAAAGAAATTAAGGAAAAAACTGGCAAGAACAAAGAGAACTGAAGACATGCCAAGGAGAATTGAAGAAAAATGCCTGCAACATTTGGAAACTGTAAGACATGGGTAACTTTCAGCAGAAATGAGGAATCAGGGTGACTGAGGTGTTTTCTAGAGAAACTGAAAGGCTCAGTGGTGGATAAGGGTGCGGCCTTGGCTTCTGAGTTGAAGGACTGAGTAAAAGTCTAACAATAGGTGCAAATCCCTGGCTAAGCAAGCAACTACGAGAATAGACTAAAGGTATTTTTAGAAATGTATGAACATGAAGCATTCATCTGCTATGCATCATTTCACAGGAAATTTCTCGAGGCTATGCTTCAACAAAGTGAGGGTGATGTCCAAAAAAGTAGAAGACAAGGGACAAAAATAAGAACCTAAATCACAGGGCAGTTGGGTGGTAGATTTGCAAGCAGCCCATCTACAGGGAACAGCAACTCAGAGGTCTCCAGGTATGAAGGGATGACAGACTATCCAATTCTGTGCAAACATTTTAAAAAAATTACCAACAAACATGTGAAAGACCTGGGGGCAAAATTAGGCATCTCTACTCCAAAATTTACCTATGTGAAAAGAGAGATTAAGGCAGTTATTCAGGATAGGGAAAGTAAAAAGTTGTAAAAGAATGGGAATGTAATCATGTAATCAGGAAATGATATTTTAGGCAGCCACTTAATAAAGCAAACAATGACTAAAAATAACTGAGTATAGAGAAATGAGACATGTTTTAATAAGAAGTCAAGAGATCATTCCTAAGATAAATTAAGAAAAAGATCTAATACCTAGAAAAATGGGAAAAAATCTGAAAGTGGTGGAGTACAGCACTGCTGCTTACATTATAAATCTTTAAAATTGATTTTTAAACTAATATATGTAATATAAATGCCTTATATTTTAATCAATCATAATTATTACTAAATAATTATAAGAAAAATCACATGAAATAAAATAATTGTTAGGTTCTATAACAGAAGCCTGGCTAGGAATGTAGCTCAGTGGTAGAGCATTTATTGACCTGCATGTTGTGAGGCCCTGAGTTCAATCCCTACAAAACAAACTAACAAACAAAAAGAACAGAAGCCACTGTGTATATTTCTCCTGCTAACATTACTGCTAAAAATTCAAAAATGCCTGAAGAGCAGTGTTGTCACTCTAAATTGCCACTCTAAATACAAATTGAGAAGACGTTTTCTTCTCCCCTATAATTAGGAAACAATCCATGCATAATCTCCCTTACATTTTAAAAAGTAAATCAGTGGTCTGGAGGTGTAGCTCAATGGTAGAACTCTTGCCAACCATGCATGCACAGGTTCAGTCCCCAGTACCACCAAAAGAAGGAAAAAAAGAAAGAAAAAGGAAAAATGAAGTCTGTTAGTTTGGTAAATGAGAGAAATATCAAAGTCTTTCCCAAGAAATAGTGCCACAAATGTGCTTTGACAAACACAGAATCAGAGTCAGTGTTTTACTTCACAAAATTTTAGTGTAATCCTTTTAGCTGGTATCACCAAAATGTCCTCATGATCATAACCTTCAAGCTAACCAGAATTTAAAGCAGACCAACTACTTTCAAATAAATACCTTCCTTTACTCTTGAAAGAAAAGAAATATTTTAATACCTGTTAAGACTTTTTACTTTTTACAAACACATTAGTAATGATTTTTTAAATAAAGGAATAGAATCAGAAAATTGGATGGAACAAAACAACTGATGTAAAAGGAAGGAAATCCTTCCGAATATGTAGGCCACCACCCACCAAAAAAAATCTCTAGTCTTTGAAAATTACCATTATCATTTCAGATTGTGTTTCATGCTCTAGAAACAGAAGGCCAAGGAACTAAAGAGGATTTTCTTCAAGTAGGAGCACCATGAAGAACAACAATAAAAGGACAAACTAAAGGACTAGACACACGATTCACATGCTCTGTAGATTTTCAGCTTTATTAAAAATGGAAAGGAATCACTATATTGTATTAGATTTCCAAAACTGTACTAACAATGAAAGAATTCATTTACTGAGAAACTTCTAGAAGCTAAAGCAATAAGTATTAATAACTAAAGTGAAAACTCACAAATAAATTTCATTTTCGTCTTTCAAAGTAAAAGTAACTGCAATAGTAACAAATACTTAGGTAGTGCCAGGTACTGTTCTATAAACTCTACAAAGAAACTGAGACATAGAGAAATTATATTTCCCAATGTTTACTTGACTAGTAAGTGCTACAGCTAGGATTCACATCAGGAATCTGACTTTTATGACTGGTAAAATTTTATGGAAAAGAAATACATTAATTCTAGCTTAATCCTAAATATGTGATTTTTAATCTAAACAGTGAAAACATGGTATAGCATACTAAACGAATTGCATATACAATAAACCATGTCAGGAAAACTAATCACTCTAATGAATTCTATATGAAAGCTCTATTTCCTATACTTTATATATGTGTTATAGAAACAGACATTTATACACACACATATGTACAAAACTTTCCTTGTAAATTTTATTTGATTAATAATTACTATGTATTTTAAAGTTTCTTTACTATAACTTTCAAAGAAATTTTTCAAAAATATTTAATGATTATTAATCAAGTACTTTTTAAAACCACCATTAGGGAGTAAATGCTATTTAAGACTATGACAAAAGAAATAGCTTTATACATGAGAAATATTTAAAAAGAGAGGTGGAATAAAATGTAACAAATAAAGGATGTTATGTATTTAAATAGCATAAGTAAAAATAAACATGGAAAATACACTAGCTACATACCAACACAGAATAATTCCTTGACTTACCTGCCAGATAGAGGGCAAATGATATAAATCTATGGTAGCGAATGAGGAACTGAAGCTGTTCTTCTCTTTGAACAAATGTAGCAAAATAATCAGCTACAGTCTCTCCATAGAAAAAGTAGTTTACACACAGTAGAAAGTACCTGTAATTTAAAAACAATCAACTTCTTTATATTTGAAGCCTTTTCACCCCCATACTCAATTGAATAATTGTCTACATTTTGATGATATGAAGATCAAAACCAAATTCAGAAGACCAATTCAAAATCAATCAACATCTATCTACTGAATATGTTTCATGTCTTTAACCCAAACTCTAATGCCAGAGAAAACAATGTAGAAAACACTACACACACATATACAAACAAACTGAAAATTAACTCCCAAGTGCTCAGAGTATAGTTTAATGCTTTTTCATAGTAATCTTCATGACACATCCCCACCTGCTTGAAGAAGATGGAGAAAGGAAGAAAAGTTAATCCAACTCTCTCCCACTGCCCTGCACACAATATTGGCATCTTTCTTTGCTCTTCTCTATGCTCAGATAGACTCCAGTTGAGTAGTGATATTAAAGGGAAAGTGGGCAATAGGACTTAATGGTAGATAAAACTCTCTAGGAGAAATTTTTTTCTTCCCACTTTTCTTTTGGTAGCAGGGATTGAACCCAGGGTCACTTAACCACTGAGCCACATCCCCAGCCCTTCTTTATATATGTTTTTATTTAGAGACAGGGTCTTGTTAAGTTGCTGAGGCTGGCTTTGAACTCATGATCCTCCTGCCTCAGGCTCCCAAGCCGCTGGGATTACAGGCATGCACCACTGTGTCCAGCCCCTACATTTTTTAAATTGGTGCATTATAGTTGTAGATACTGATGGGATTTGTTGTTACATATTTGTACATGCATACATAACACAATATAACAATATAATTTGTCCAATATCATTCTCTAGCACTTCCCCCTCCCTCTCCATCTCACCCCTTGGTCCCTTTCTCTTCCTTTTTGCTATCTTCAATGTATGAGAAAAAAACATAGGACCCTTAGCCTTCTGAGTTTGACTTTTTTCACTTAACATAATGGTCTCTAGGTCCATCCATTTTCCTGCAAACGACATAATTTCATTTTTCTTCATGGATGAATAAAACTCCATTGCGTATATATACACCGTATTTTCTTTATCCATTCATCCATTGATGGACACCTAGGCTGGTTCTACAAGCTGGCTATTGTGAATTTTGCTGCTATAAACATGGGTATGCATGTATCACTGCAGTATGATGACTTTAATTCTTTACAATAAACACCAAGGAGTGCTATAGTTGGGACATACAGTAGTTCCATACCTAGTCTTTTGAGGAACCATCATACTGATTTCCATAGTAGTTGTACTATTTAACAATCCAACCAACAGTGTAAAAGTGTTTCTTTTTCTTCACATCCTTGCTGGTGTTTATTATTATTTGTATTCATGATGACGTTCATTCTGACTGGTACGAGATGAAATCTCAAAATAGTGATTTGCATTTCCCTAATTGCTAATGATGTTGAATATTTTTTCATATATTTGTTGGCCATTTGTATTCATTCTTTTGAGAAGCATCTGTTTGTTTGCCCATTTATTAACTGGTTATTTGATTTTTTGGTGCAAAATTTTTTGAGCACTTTATATATTCTAGATATTAATCCTCTGTCAGAGAGTAGTTAGCAAAGATTTTCTCCCATTCTGTTGGGTCTCTCTTTACATTCCTAATTGGTTTTTCTGCTGTGCAGAAGCTTTTAAATTTTTTTTATTTATTTTTATTAGTTTATTTAATTGCATTTCAAGTCATAGTACATATATAGAGCTCAGTTTTTCCATTTCTCTGGTTGCAAACCAGATAAAGTTACACCAATTGTGTTTTCATACATGCACCAAGGGTAGTGATGACGATCTCAATCAACCATCTTTACTATACCCATTCCCCTTTCCTGCCCCCCGCCTCCCCCATGTCGCGTCCAGTGTTCCTCTATTTCTCTTATGTTTCCCATTCCCACCTCCCTTATTCATCAGCATCCACTAATCAGAGAGACATTCGGCATTTGGTTTTTTGGGATTGGCTTACTTCACTTAGCATAATGCTTTCAAATTCCATCCATTTGCCTGCAAATGCCATCATTTTATTCTCTTTTACTGCTGAATAATATTCCATTCTGTATATGTACCACAGTTTCTTTATCCATTCATCTATTGAAGGACATCTGGGTTGAGAAGCTTTTAAATTTGATGCCATCCCATTTATTAACTCCTGGCATTATTTCCTGAGCTTTAGGGGTCCTTGTGAGAAAGTCGTTGCCTGTGCCTATATGCTAGAGGGCTGACCCTATCTGTGTTTTTTTTTCCTAGGAGTTGCATAGTTTCTGGCCTAATTCTCTAGGAGAGACTTTTTAAAATTTCATAAATCACCTGTTCCTCCTTCAGTTCTGATGTGTCCTCTCCCTCAGGCAGAGGGTGAGCTCAAAAAAAGGCTGAGAAATACTGCCTTAGAGTTCCTCTGTGCCTCCTGCTCTCAAAAGCAAAGTCCTAGCTGGTTAGAGAACAGTCCAAGAACAAAGGGGTGATTACTCTCAGGTTCTCACAGATGGAATGATACTCCATTGTTCCCAAAGTATTCTTTTCCCCATCAACTGCATTACCTTCTTCTGTTATCCTATGATATGACTTTAACTCCTCTTTAAGGCTATCAAGGCCTAACCTAGGCCACCAATTCAATTTTTTGCCCATTATTCTCCCAATAAATACCTTCTGCTCAGGAAAGTCAGCAATGCAACACCATCTGTAGTACATGCAACATCTAGAACCTGACGGGTCCTGCTTCTCCAACCAGAGTACTCCTCTCATCCAAAGCTTGTTTTTATTTCAGGGTCTGTTAGTTTCTCTTTTCTTTCATGAATCCTTGTACAATCACTGGAGCCAATCCTAATTTATCTTTTATTTTTCCATACTTATAAAAAGTATTGCATGATTTAACATTTAATTGTTCTCCAATTACTTTACCCACCTAACATTTTCCATACATTTTGCCATTACTTACAAAGAAAACCTCTAAAAGGAAAAATCAGCTATCACCAAAATCAAGAAACTGTTTTCACTACTCTAAAACCCAAAGATGAGGGCTGGGGCTGGGGCTCAGTGGTACAGTGCTTGCCTAGCATATGTGAGGCACTGGGTTCAATCCTCAGCACGACATAAAAATAAAATAAAGGTATTGTGTCCACCTACGACTATAAAATTTAAAAAAAATCCCAAAGATTATAGGTTCCTTGGCTGATACTAATCAAACCACTATGCTAGAAGGCATGGCCACTTAGGTTAAATGTGAGTTAAGTTATCATATCTCCTGGTCAAGGTCTTGATAGGTGTGAATAAAAACTTAAATGTTGAAATCATTCAGTGATTTTTTTTCTAACTTTACATGCACCTGTATATATAAAATATTTTGCATTCTCATCAACTGAGGAGAAATAAAGTAAAAGATTATGAATAAACATTTTAATAAAATTATGATCCTAAAGGATATAAAAATGTGTCTGACTGGGTGCAGTGCGCAAGCCTGTAATCCCAGTGGCTCCAGAGGATTGAGAGTTCAAAGCCAGCCTCAGCAAAAGCAAGGCGCTAAGCAACTCAGTGAGAACCTGTCTCTAAATAAAATGCAAAATAGGGCTGGGGATGTGGCTCAGTAGCGAGTGCTCCAGAGTTCAATTCCTGGTACCCACGAAATGTGTCTGATACAATGTTAAGAAGAAACAAGAATTGGTGTATATATTTATTATAAATCAGATATCTCTAAAAGACTGAAATATGAGCTATGAAAAAAGTTATGTTGTAGTAAAACAGGTGATTTCCTTCTTTTTACAATTCTATTATATTTTTTATTTACTTTTCACCTCTCTCCAAAATCAATCTACAACATGAACTGAGTGGACACTGACTTACCAGGATGCTGCTTTTACAAATTTCAGAAAAGAATCAGATTTTTATATTGGAAACAGATTTGTGTTTACTTACCAACTCAGTGTTCTAAACCATGGAAGATCATAAGAATGATAGACCCTGTAACCTATAGTGATGATTTCATGGAAGCATTTTACTTGGATGCCCAGAACCTGAAACCAAGAGAGAACATTAACACATATTTCCCAAGGTTTACATATGTGCTTAATCACTAAAAGCAACCTCTTATCATATGTATTTTAGAAAATTTTGATCTACTGATTTTTTAATTAATCTAAATGACAGTAGCAAAATTTCAATATTCAATGTCTCTAAAATCAAGTGATGGCCTAACAGGGTAAGTAAAATGATGTTTTATTCAAAAAGGTTTGAGAGATCCTCCCCAAGGAAGGGGGCAGCCTTGGAGTATAAAATTAGAGGGACGGAGGGACAGAGTCTGGTTGGTCAGACTACTTCCATCATTACTACTTCATTTCTTTAGACTGTCTCTACCAAGACAATCTTTTTGTTCAATTTTTCCATTTTTGTCTCTTAAGTTACCCTAGGAAAATGATCACACATGAAAGTCTGCTTGTACATATTTATTTTTAACCATACATTCTGGCATACTTAACAAAGAATAAAGATACCATCCGGACAAACAGTGAAAACATCTTCTACGTAGTCACCCAAGAATTGGGAATGGTCTTTTCATTCTTGCTGCTGCGCCAAGTCTCCCATGGCCAGCAACAATTCTCATCAGTTTGAGCTGTGTTGTGTACCATAGCAAATTATCAGCAGCCTTCTACGGCTGCACACTTTGGCCTGCCAACAGAGTTCACACAGTGTCCTAAGTTCATGCCTAGTAAATGGGTTTATACATTTTTTGGTGTTCTATTTAAACTGCTAATATTCACTTGGTGAAGGCAAGTCCTCAAGTTTTAGCATCATATTTTTAGCACTTGGCTTAGATTAAGTTGTACATTTATAAACTGAGAGGTTAAAATCTTTGTGAATGTGGTAGACCCCTTTTCAACCTCTAGCGAACACAAAGGTTTTTGTTTGCACAGATCTTTAGCTAAGAATCAATTTTTGAGTTAAAAGAGTTTTTTGTTTTTAATAAAGTCAAAGATTATGTTATATAACCATATGCAGCTTCTTAAAGTGTAAAATATTACTATCTGGTCCTTTTCAGAAAAAAAGCTTACCAAGCTCAGTCTAAGGATATACTCTGAGATTTCTTTCTAAGATCTTTACAAATTAGCTTTACCAAACTTATTGTTTAGAATATTCTTAAGCTATTTTTCCTCCATTACTTTTTTTTTTTTTCCAGTACTAGAGATTGAACTCAGGGGCACTTGACCACTGAGCCACATCCCCAGCCCTATTTTGTGTTTTATGTAGAGACAGGGTCTCACTGAGTTGCTTAGCGCCTCACCGCTGCTGAGGCTGGCTTTGAACTCGCGATTCTCCTGTCTCAGCCTCCCTAAGTGCTGGGATTACAGGCTTGTGCCACCGCAGACCAAATCACATTAAAGTAGCACAACTAGTTACAACCATGGTTTTAAAAGCACAAATTAAAAGGAAAAAAAGGATGAAAGGAAGTATCAATGTTAACTAGGTTTTGGCAGCTGATGATAGGATTAGGGTGATTTTTAAAATTTAGTTTTGAAAATAATTTCAATATACATTTTCACCTTTTACCATGGGAAAAAATTAAACATATTATTTGAAAGTAAAGTAAAAGTAAATGTAACCTCTCGGCTACATGATGGAAAAACATTATACCAAAGTAGTGTAAAGAGTACCTTAGGAAAAAGTTGTTAAATGTATTAGAATGTAAAGAAAAGAGAACAATTAAATTGTTCTTCAAATAACCTTTGTATATTACATCAGAAGTTCAATGATTATTTCTAAAAAAATAATCACAGAATGGGGACAATGTTCAACGTTAAGATAAAGTGGCAAAGCTATGCTATTTATAGAATCAAAGAGCTTTTAAAATATCAAATGCTCTGAATGCAATTTCTATGAACATATTTACAACCATTAGCACTATATGTGGTATTTTACTGAGAGAAGAAAAGTATTTTAAAATACACACATATATTTATATGACTATCAACTACAGTTTGCAAGGAGAGTTAATATAGAACTCCTAGGTAAACAGAATAGAGGGAATTCAAAACATTAGAGTAAAAATCCTTAAAATATGAGTATTATTCAGGGCTGGGTGATTATGACCCATTTATGAAGAAATGGTACTGGTAGCAATGTACATTGGCAGAACTCTGTTGACCCAATTAATGTGTGAAGAGCCTTAAAAACAACAGCCAATACTTCAGTGCCTACTTTATAGTTACTGAGGACTCAGAAATAACACAAGGCATTCATTCTCAGAGAGGTATAGTCTAGCAGGGAAGAAGCATTCAACTACACTACTGTGTGGAAGAAGCCAAATGTGCCTATGTACAGGCCTGCAAACCGGGGGCAGGGTGTGGAGGTGGGCAGCAGCTGGGCCAAAGGAGGGGACGTGCAAATGTGCAGTCACTTGGGTAGGTGAGGAGGAGGCATGTCAAGGGAACTCAAGGTGCTCGGAGTTGCTGGAACACAAAGGTGAGGGTAAGGGGAGGGCATAAGCCTGGTGGAAAAGCACTAGAAAACAGCTGAAAGCTGCACAAAGGTGTGGAATGACAGGAGCAGACGTGAGGATCTGGGACAAGGAGGTGGTGAGAGTAGACAGATCAGATGACATGATCCCACTGCACACGAATGAGCATCTAACAGGATAGCAGCCGAGGAGTGGAGGAAGAGATACATGACACGCTGAGGAACTGGACTGCCTAGATTTGGTTGCTGAGGAAGCTGAGAGGCCAAGGGAAGTGGGAACACAGAATGATACCAAACAAGGTTTGGGAAGGAACATAGATTTACACAGGATGGCTGGGGGAAGGAATGAAGTCAGACCTGGAAATGCTGACTGAACTCTGGTACCTATGGATTATCCCAATAAATGCTGTTTTTCACTTTGGAAATCTATACAAAGAAAATAATCTTATATATAAAATTAGAGAACTTACTTATACTCTAGTATGTCCAGGATATTATTATTCATAATAAAGAATAACCAGAACATAACCTAAATGTTTAAAAATCACATAATGACTTAAATAAATTATGATGCACTATCTTGAATCTATCAAAGCTGACAATTATAAAGACCATTAAACAACACAAAACTTTGGACATAAGTGGCTCAAAAAGCAGCACAAAAAATTTTAGTCATTAGCCAGGTGTGGTGGCGCAAGCCTGTAATCCCAGCACTTTGGGAGGCTGAGACAGGAGAATTGCGAGTTCAAAGCCAGCCTCAGCAACGGCGAGGTGCTAAGCAACTCAGTGAGACCCTGTCTCTACATAAAACACAAAATAGGGCTGGGGATGTGGCTCAGTGGTCGAGTACCCCTGAGTTCAATCTCCAGTACCAAAAAAAAAAATTTTAGTCACAGTGTTATTATAACCATGGTTTTTAAAGCCCAAATTAAAGGAAGTGCATCAAATGGCTGTATTGAGTTTTGGTAGCTGATGATACAGGTGGGTGATTTTTTAAAATTATTTTTGAAAATAATTTTAATATACTTTTTCAATTCTCACAATGGAAAAAAGTAAATACTCTATTTCAAAGTAAATTATATCCAAAAAAGGAGGAAAACCTCTCAGAATATCTTTTGTATGTTCACATCTGCCTTTAAATTAAAATATGCTTTAGTAACTGCATACTTAGAATGCACAAACACAACAAAGTACTAGAAATAAAAAATTAAAGGACAAAGCTCCTTTTTTTTTTTGTACCAGGGATTGAACTCAGGGGCACTCGACCACTGAGCCACATCCCAGCCCTGTTTTGTGTTTTATGTAGAGACAGGGTCTCACTGAGTTGCTTAGTGCCTCGCCATTGCTGAGGCTGGCTTTGAACTCGCAATTCTCCTGTTTCAGCCTCCCTAAGTGCTGGGATTACAGGCTTGAGCCACTGCACCCAGCTCAAAGCTCCTTTTATTTTAAATAACAGGAATATGAGTTCTACCTAATAGTAGCTATCATTTCCTAGAATTAAGTTTTTAATAAACCTATATTAAATTAGTCATTATTGAGTGCTGACATTATAAAGCAAATCCAAGCAAGGTATACTATATACTTTTCAAACTATAAATGATCTAGCTAGAAATAAGAATATAAAGACTTTAAAACACATCAAAAAATATCAACTGAGTAACAATTGTGTGTCATTCATATTCCCTTAACATAAACATAAACCTATGTATGTATATGTGTATATATATGCAATAAACTTAAATACGTAATGAGAATTCAAATCTACTTTAACTACATCTTTAACACTCTTGTATTCTTTTTTTTTTTTACATAATACCTTTATTTTATTTATTTATTTTTATGTGGTGCTGAGGATTGAACCCAGCGCCTCACATGTGCTAGGCCAGCAAGCGCTCTACCACTGAGCCACAACCTCAGACCCTCTTGTACTCTTTTCTGATTAAACTCACCAATCAAAGCAAACAACTTGTAATAAAAATAAATTTTCCTTTCATAGTAGAAAAAACAAAGAAGGCCCAAGTCCTTTTGGAAGGTTTATGATTCTCTTTTTAAAAATTGGAATCTAAATTGGCATGAATGTCTCTAAAGGTGTTTTGAATTTTGTCATAAAAGAGTGGCTAAAAGGTAGTCTTCACCCACATACTCTTGCCCTAATTTACCACAGTCAACAGGATAGTTTGGGGAAAATGTTAAGTTATTCACAAGGTTGCTCACCAAACCAGCCTACATTTTGCAATATCTCAGATCAGAATTTTCTTCTACAGATCCTCCAATGGTCCAAATGATCTCCAATATTTTCAGGAGCTCCTCACTGCTTTCCAAATAAAACCCAAACTTCACATATCATTTCAAGATCTTCTAGAATCTGATCTCTATTTACTTTTCAAGGTCCAAAGGCCCATGCTCAAGGAGAATTACCTTTCTCTAAGGTACCTAGCCATTTAGAACTTTGCTCACAGTGCTCCCTCTTCCCTGACAGACTGCTAGGGTCTCAAAGGCTCCTTCAAGCCCAAGCCCTAAGGAGCCCCTGACATCACTTGATCCCTTCTTCCCCACGCCAGCCCACTCATCACACAGCCAATTGCTCTCCACACACGTGCTAATTAAATGCCTGAGTCTTCAGGCCTGTGGGGGGTCCTGTTACTGCTGGGCAGACTCAAAGACTAAGAAGACTGAGAACAAGGCCCCTATCCAGCAATCACAGCTGACAACTGCCCACACATGCTTACCTGGCTTTTGGACTGGCATCCTCTGCCCTTACCTTAATTCTGGCCTCTCAATTATCCATTATCCTTTTCCTTTGTGAAAAGGAAAAGTGCTTTCTTTAAGATGACAGCAAATTAATAGAACAATGAAAGTAATTTCTTACTGATTTTCATTGCCTTGATATCCCCAAGGAAATACAAAATTAATGAGAGGAAAAAATGTAAAAGAGGTGTTGTAGCCCTTTAAGAGCCATTTCACATTGTTTCATGAGTTGATGGATTTTTTTTGTTTCTAATTTCACTTGTAAACTTATTTTTTATAATATAAAAGGAAAACTATATCATGTTGCCCATAAGCTTATAAGCTACAAATAGGATAGAGCACAGAGTTGGGAAGACAGAGGAGATGGGTACATGCATTTTTAAGTAGGCAAGAGCAGCAAGAGAATAAAGAGGTAAATATATAAGAAGAGGGCAAATTAGCTGAGAAATGAGATGAGGAAAATAATAAAGAGAGGGACCTTGCATGCCTGGGATTGTGTGCAGATAGGTGTGCACTGGGAGGACAGACCTTAAATAACAACAACTATAATAATAAAGACGTACCAGTGCACACTCCCAAGAGCATACTCAATTTGTTCACTGCTAAATCATGCTCAGCACCCTGATAATGCAAGATAACTTTGCTAAATAAATGCATTTTTCCTCACTCCCACCACAATGGTATACACAGAAATCCTCTGTATGTGAGGATCCTGCCTCCAGGGCCTTTCCTTCACCTCACTGTTACTCCTATTCGACATCTATCACAACTCACTGTGTTTGGTACAATGCTTCTGCAGAGTCTCCTAGTCCCTTCTCTGCTCTCAGAGTATTACTCTTTATTTCCAATACTTATTATAGTTTTCAACCAGATAGATATAGAGACATATATCCAAAATCAATTCTTTAAAGTATAGGTAGTAAGCTCCATGAAGGCAGAGATAATCATCTTTTTTGCTGTATCTCAGAACCAGCATAAAACCTGGCACATAGCAGGTATTCGTGGAAGCATTTATTAAACAAATGAAGTAAGAGCTCAAAATACCTGTTTGTCTTCAACTGTTGGGATTCCCATACACAACAAAACCCCAAACTCCCAGAATGGCTTTTACTTGCCTCTGCAGTCTCATCCCTAGCTCCCTCCACATGTACAACTTCAGATCCTGCAATGGACCACATTCTCTCACTACCTCCCTACTTTGTCCATAATGTCCCCACTTTGGAAAGTCTTCTGGGTTAGTCAGCTTTTTGTCAGTGACCAAAACACCTGACAAGAACAACTCAGAGAAAGGAAAGTTTATTCTGGCTCACGATTTCAGAGGTTCAATCTATAGTCAGCTGACTCCACTGCTCTGGGCCAGAGGTAAGGCAGAAGGGTGTGGCAGAGGAAGGCTGTTCTGCTCTTGGCAGCCAGAAAGCAGAGAGAGATCAAGGCACCAGGGACAAAACTTAAACACTGAAGGCACACCCCCAGTGACCTACTTCCTCCAGCCACACCCTATCTGCCTACAGTTACCATCCAGTAAAGTAGTTCTTTTAAATTATTCATCTACCACATGAACCAATCTACCATTTAGGTCATAGTAGTGATCTAATGATCTCACCTCTGAACATCCCTGCATTACCACCTGAGATTTTGGGAGGACACCTGATATCCAAACCAGAACACCCTCCCTGTCTAGTCCCCAAGACTCAGCTTTGGCAACCTCTCTCCTGGAAGTACTCCCACTCCACCCCACCCCTCCCCATAGACTGCACTACCTGCTTTTCTACTGTGCTCTTCTAATAATATTCTCATTGGACTTATTCCACTTATTTACCATAGTACTTAGTCAATGGTTACCTAAAGGTCTCTACCATTATATTGAGTTCCTTGGAATCAAGGATCCAGCTATAATCATATATATGTGAAGCTATGTATTTATGTCAGATCTAACACTCAGCACAAGGTTGAACGCATGAAAATATATCTACTCTGTGTATTTTGTCTCTTCTGATTGAACACACTGGCTATTTTACAGGCAGAAATGATTAACCCAAATCATTTCATGACCTAGAAGATGCTTAAAAGAGCTAAAGTTGCTGTTATCAAAACCTGGATTACCTTGATTTTTACGAAATGCTGGAATTATTTGAATCATATATAAATGCTGAAAAACAGAGCAAGAGACACTTATGAAAATGTCAAACACTTACAAGAAGCATCAGCATAAAGGATCCCATATAGATGATCAGGAAAAACAATGAAATCATAGTTAGGGTAAGAATTCCACGAATCCACCAGTTTTTCCACCTATAAAGAAAATGTTAATAAAGTTAGTATTTAATGTGATCTTAAAGTTTTTTGGTGTGGTCTCAGTATTGAGTGGCCAAACTTAAGAATTTTTCCTAACTATTCTTTAAGATACTCTACTTCACTTCATACACTAACAACCACCACTCTCTAAGAGCTAAATTAATTTTCAAGATTATGCTAGCCAAAGAAAGAAAGAAATTTTGTTAAATGTGAATGGGGATGAGTCATGAGTTTAGAGAGTTAGGTGGTCAATCTGGCTGTGAAAGTCATACATCCCACCAGGAATCACATTTAAGGGAAAGAACCAGCCAGGTGCAAAAGCCCTAGGAAAAGATGATGCTCAGTCCTTTGGGATGGTAGATAAAAAATAGTAGCAATTTAAGAGTATAGTGTAGACAGCATGGCCTGCCAAAGGGAAAAAGTAATGAAAGTATAATACAGAACTGAAACTGGAAAGCACAGTGATTTTGGTGAAAGGAAGGTTCCTGTAATCTACCAGGTTGATCACTGAGGGTAAGGACAGACCAAGCACACTTCCTTCCCATGCTTTAAGAGTTGATTGAGATCGTCATCACTACCCTTGATGCATGTATGAAAACACAATTGGTGTAACTTTATCTGGTTTGCAACCAGAGAAATGGAAAAACTGAGCTCTATATATGTGCTAGGACTTGAAATGCAATTAAATAAACTAATAAAAAAAAAAAAGAGTGTGCTGTCTGCTTTCTGTGATGAGAGGAAGAGCCATGAGTGGAAAAATATTTTCTTATCCTTGAGCTTTTCTTTGTTGTTCCTTAGGGCAGAGCATGCCTGCTGGTACAGCCCTGGCTCCTGCTGTGCTGAGAACTGTTCTCCTTCAACCCTGTGCTACTGGGCCTGGGATGCCCAACTGCCCCCTACCACCACTGCTAGGAGCCTCAGGCTTCATCTCCAGTGCACTCTACAGATAATATCACTCCATATGTGATCACGGCATAAGAAATGTTGGTAGCTGCTATATGAAAAACCCAGAATGAGTCCAATTCATGGATGATGATATCCCAATCATCTTCTGATTTCTAAAGTCTGGCATGGTGGTACATGCCTGCAGTGTTAGCTATTAGGAAGCCTGAGGCAGGAAGATCACTTTAAGCCAGGAATTCAAAGATGGCATGTACAACACAGTGAAATCCTATCTCAAAAAAAAAAAAAAATCTGAATGTACCTATATTTCTGAAACTAAAATTGTTGCTGTTTAAGATTTTTAAGATTTTTTATTAACTGATAACAACATTTAAATTGTTATAAAACATCTTGATTCAACTTAAAAGTCTAGTAACATGTACTTTAAAGAAGAGTCTTCATTCCCTTTTCTTTTTTAAAAAATATCTTTATTTGTTTTTTGGGGTGTTTTTTTTTTAATGTGGTTCTCAGGATTGAACCCAGTGCCTCACATGTGCTAGCCAAGCGCTCTACCACTGAGCTACAACCTCAGTCCTCATTCCCTTTTCATAACAAAAATATTAGCTTATTTGATCCAGTTATAAGATACTGATTACATTCCTTGCTTTAAATGTAGTTTAAATACTTCTTTTTCAAATAATTCTTTTATTGTATCATTTCTAGACTCAAAGATCTAAAATGCCAACAATATTAAATCCATGTACTTTTATTCCAGCTTCACAAAGTACTCAAATTTAACTTCACCCAGTTTATTTCCCTCTGCTGTTTAACGAACTATGGAGATTCATATGTTTCTCATGATATTCAAGCTTTGGAGATGAACTAAAAATGGGTACAGAGTCAAAAATGTAACAGTTGAAAGGTTCCATTTAATTTTATAGTCATAACAGTGGATTAATGAATGGATTAGAAACTGGGCTAAGTCACAAAGCTAGTCAGAGATAAACAGGGGACAATAAGCCAGCCACTGGTATAATCCTTCCTGTTTGCATGAAACCTGGAACATGTTTAGCCCTACTTATGACTGAATCTCAGATGTGGAATTAGCAAGACCATCTTCTGAGAAAAAGACTCAGCAGAAGTAGCAGAAATCAGCCCTTGGATGGGTGCTGCTCATGTCCAGGTAGCTTTTATGTCCAGCTCTGAGCTTCATAGAATAGTAGGTGTTAAGAACCAGAGATTTTAAACAGGAAACCTACTCTATTTGCATCATGCCAAAATTCCATAGTAACTGAAAACCTGGGCCCTCGAGGAACACATGGGTGTCTTTTTTTAAAAAATATTTTTTTAGTTGTTGATGGATCTTTATTTTATTCATTTATTATTTATATGTGGGGCTGAGGATCGAACCCAGTGCCCCACGCATGCTAGGCAAGTGCTCTACCACTGAGCGACAGCCCCAGCCCTGGATGTCCTTTTTAATATGGACATTTCCCCTCCCTGGAAAATTCCCCTCTTCCAATAAGAACAAAGATTTAATTGTCTTAATTTAAATGACTCTCCCCTAAATTTCTCAAGAATAGTTAATATAAGGTTAAACACATAAAAGATTAACACATACTTAAACATAACCCATACATTCATTGATAATGTGTCAGGCCTTTTGGGGATACTATAACAGAACATCTAAAACTGGGTAATTTAGAACAGATCATTTTACTTCTTATATTTCTGGAGGTTGGAAAGTCCAATATCAAGGTGTACCATCTAGTGAGGTTACTGTATCATTCCATGGTGGAAGATGGAAGGACAAGAGAGCAAGAGAGGGCCAAAACCACTTTTCTAGCAAGCTCACTTGTGATAAATAATCCAGACCCATGATAAAGGCATTAATATATTCATGAGGGCTTTTCCCTCACGACACAATGACTTATTATTCCTCATTTTCTAGCACTATTCCATTTGTGATTAAGTTTTCCATACGTGAACTCTGAGAGACACATTCAAACCAGAGCATATTATAAAACAAAAATAATCTTTCAAGGAGAAGCACTGAATTGACAATAAAGCATAATTATGTGGGAGGTGGGAATCACTCCTATTTAAAAAAAAAATTACAGTCTGGCTCAAAATTTTAAATGCTCAATTTCCTTTTCCATACTACAATGATCACATTAGGGAAAGCCTTAATTTTAGGTCCAAATCATCACACCATGGATTGTTTCTGATAAAGAATCTCATTCCAATTCCATGTCCTCAGGACCCATATGAACTAAAAATGAGCACATCTTTAAGCATCATCCTTAAAAGGAATCATCTTAGGGATGGGGGTTAGCTCAGTGGCCGAGCATGTGCTCAGCATGTTTAAGACCAAGGGTTCAATTCCCAACCCCACAAAAAAAAAAAAAAAAAAAGGTAATCATCTCAAGTAGTTACATACATTGTTCATTGTCTTATCGTTATTATAACTAGTTGGCTTTTATTTCAAAAGTTAATGAAAGGCTTTCTAAATCACTTTAGTAGAGGTACAAGCATCATGAGTCATTGGGAATCTGAGTTGGTAAGGCAGTTCACTTGAGCTGATAGTAGTCTTGAGCTGATAGTTCGCAACACTCAGAACCCAGAGGCAGTCCTGAGGAATGAACATTATCCTGGTGGGCCATCGGACAAAGAGAAGGAGTTTGGACAAATTCCACCACTAGCCTCTAGCCCAAGTGGACAGGAAGTATGCAGAGAAAGAAAATGGTATTAGAAAGTTTAGGAGCACCAGTAAGGCTACACTTGAATGTTTCTAGGGTTTCTCAACCTTAGCTCTAGCAATGTTGTAGGACAGATCATTCTTTGTCAAGAGAGGCTACCTATGACACTTAGCAGCATCCCTAGCCTCTACGAACCAGCTGCCAGAAGGTAGGTATCTACCTTGTTGTGATAACCTAAAGTACCTCCATACAATACCAAACAATGGCTGGAGAAGAGCTCCACCAAAGGACAGAGCTAAACCTAACTGTGCTACCACAGACCCACAGACCCACACACAGGTCAGGAATAGATTGAGGCAACTTGCCAAGTGCATGAAGACCACTTAGGCCCTCCTGGCATCATATACCAAAGCCTTAAATATGAGCACAAACCTTGGTTAAGCAATTTCATTTTTTAAAATGTTGTCCTCTGGCAATAATTATGGATTCTAAAAAGAGTTAGTTACAAAGAAAAATGTTTAATGCAGAGATGTTTTTACTCATGAAAATTCAGAAACAAACTAAATGCCCAGCATTAGATAATCAATCAGCTGGGTAAACTGGACAACAGCCATATGATGAAATCCATCATGAAGCCACTAAAAATGTTTCTGAAGTGGGGTGGGAATGTAGCTCAATGGGAAAGCACTTGCTTAGCACAAACAAGGCTCTGGGTTCCATCCCCAGCACTGCAAAAAAGAAGTGTATTTAAAAATATGAAATGTTGTTCCAAATAATACCACAAATGAAAATGAGAACAGCAAGGCAGAAAACAGTATGATCTCACGTCTACATTACATACACATACACTTAATGCACAAGAAAAAGTTTCAAAGGGTATATATGAAAGTATTATAAATCCAGGTAATGACAGGAGTATTATAGGGCTTTTTTCTCCCTAGAATTCACATAAATTTCTCATGTAATTGTGATTTTTAATCCTATGTATTTACAAATTCTAAGTTTCTGCATGGCAGTCTCTTTTCAGTCATTAGATTTAAAAGAGACTAAAAAATGTATAGACATATTGAAACATTTATACAATCTTTGTACAGAAATTTCTTGAGATTGAAACTATTGTATTATTTATCGTTCATTTCTTTAAGAACTAATCATCTCATAAACAGCATAGGTAGAAACACAGGCATTACAGCTACAATGCCTGAGCTCAGAATGAGGCTCCATTACATTCTAGCCATAATACCCTTGAGATAATTAGGGTCTCTGCGTCTCATGTTTAAATTAGCTGCATAACTACCCCTGTGCTACAGGGTAGGTAGGCATGAGGATAAAGTAGTCAGTATGTGTAAAGTGCTTGGAGCAGTGCCTAGAAAATTATATATGCTCAATAAAAATTAGCTGCTATTATTTGTTATTGATATTTTATAACAGAAAAAAATCATTACTAAGGAAGAACTTATTATATGAATGACACACAGAAATCCAGCACCATTCTTATAGAACATCAACTATAAATGTTCACATCTGAGATAGCCCTGATGAGATTTTAAAGCAAAAGTATATCTGATGGTCATCATAGCCCTAACTTTATGTATGACTGCATATATGTTGTGATTCTATACAACTTACAACTAGAGAATTGATATGTTATCCTCTTATCTATGTACAATGAATCAAATTGCACTCTGTTAACATGTAAGCCTAAATAGAACAAATAAATAAAATATGAAAAAAAAAGTACATCTGAACTAGATCATTAAAACAACTGGGAACAAAAACTATAAATATAATTATCATGTTTTAAATAAAAGACCATAGATTTGTTTTTCTGGTTTAAAAATATGAAAATATGCTTTCAACTACTTTATTTTAATATATATGTTTATATGTTTTTGACCACAGTTCCAAGCTCATATTCTAACAGAATAGAATAATAGTGGGGCAGTTTAGTACTCAGAAACAGGCTTCAGAAAGTCAAATCCATCCCCACACTGGGCCTTCTCCTGCCTTCCTTTCACCTGTTCCTTTTTTTCTCTCTAAGGCAAGCCATAGAAACTAGAATTTCTCTTCCTGAAAGCAGGTCACAGAAACTAAAAATATGCTCTAATCTTCCTTCACCTATCTGTCTTGGAACTGGCCATAAAGAAATTCTCTGACCTATCCTGTCCAATAGCAGATGACAAGACCCCATTTCAGAAAGGGTCCTGACCCATACCTGGGAGGAATGAATGCTGCATAGATAAGTCAAGAATAATTTGAACAGAAGGGCCTTGCTGGGCTTCCCCAATCCATCTGTTAGCATTAGATCAGACCCTTTTTACCTGCTTACATTTCTGTGCAGCTGTCCACGCTTCAGTCATGCCTGTACAAAGAAGGATCCATAAAAACCCAAGAGGACAGGGTTCAGAAAGCTTCTGGACAGCAGGAAGGTGAACAACACATCCACATGCTGGAAAAGTGGTGCACCCCCACTTCAGAGCCATGGAAACTCTTGTGCTTGGGACTCTTCCACACCTCACACTGCATTTCTTCATCTAGATGCTCATTTTAATATCTTTTTAAATGGCCTTTATGACAAACTGGCAAATGTTAGTGTTTTCCTGAGTTTTGTGAGCTTCTTTAGCAAATTATTTCAGCCTGAAAATGGAACCACAATATATAGCTGATTGGTCACAAGTTCCAGAAGCCCAGACTTAATGACTAGTGTCTGAAGTGGGGCCAGTCTTGTGGGACTGAGACCTCAACCTGTGAGATTTGCTGCTCTCTCCAGGCAGTGTCAGAGTTGAACTGGATCAAAAGATACCCTGCTGGTATCCACAGAAGAACTCGTTGCTTGCTTGCTGATGGGGAGAAGTCCCCACACCTGCTGAGATCAAAGAAGTAATCTGTGTTGGGAGTCTGTGTTAGACTCACAATTGAGTCTGAGCTTCTTTTTCCCTCTATTTCATCAGAACCCCCCAAAAGCAAAAAAAAGAAAAACTCCTATTACATTTACAAAAAATAATGAAATCAGTGGTTTTCAAATAGCAGATTATGACCTGTGGGTAGTAAAATCAAGGTAGTAAGCAGCACTTTTCGGTAAATCACTCTCACACACACACAAATCAAACAGAAATTATAGGGCATCACACACAGTACCAGCAAGAATTACTTTATAACATTTCTGCTGCAGGTAAAATACATGCTTGTGTGTCTTTTGGAATACAGTATGCAATGTATTTATTTCTGTGTGTCACAGTCAAAAAAGTTAGTGAAACACTGGTCTATATCCCTATGTAACATTTTAAATTTTATTTTGGATAAACCTTATATTTATTTTTCTTCTTAAAATTTTTTTCAGTGTCAGAGAGTGAAGTCAGGGGAGATCTACAACTGAGCTACATACCCAGCCCTTTTTATTTTCTATTACGAGGCAGGATTTTGCTAAGTTGCCCATGCTGACCTCAAATTTGCACTATTCCTATCTTATCCTCTCAAGTTGCTGAAATTTGCTTTTATAAATTTTATAATTCATATCACTAAAGCATACAATGGACGGCAATATAAAATTACCTGAAATATTGTGGTCAATAACATTTTTAAATATAGCACAATTATGAAAGTGCTATGGAGTTTTATATAGTAGCTTTAAATTCAGTTAAAAGAAAAAAATTAATGAGTGTACATCAAGTACTTAGGACTATGCCTCACACATTGAGTGGTTAAAAAGAAAGGCCTTCCTCTCATGGTCCCTCAACTTACAAAATGTCATATTTATTACACAGACAAGGGTAAACGAAGCTTATCTTCTGTATCAAGGTATATTTGTCTTCCCACAATCATACCTTGAAGATAAACCAGACAAAGCTTTCTTCAGGATCTCGGGGGTTCTATCTGAGGATGGTGGAATTTCTGGAATGTCAGAATCTGCTCTGGAATCCAAATCTCCATATCTGTCATCAATATCTGTTTCCTAAAAGTAAAGAAAAATGAAAATCACTTTGCAAAATAGTTGTTTAAAAAAGCACATGCCTGCCAATGAATTCATTTATTGCTCAGTGTTACATAATCTGAAATAAACAACTATTAAATTATCTTAAATATCCAAGAACTATTATACTTTCTAATTAGGAAAGTTTCTTTGATAAAATCTCAATATAAAGGATTAACTTAAATGAAAGACATAAAAGAAACTCATATATTCTCTAAAGCAGTTTATTGAAAGAATCAAATATTTATGGTTTTGCTGCTTTACTAGGGAAATGAAGTATTATTGCCATATAGATTCTAGCCAGCTGTTCACAGTCCCCCTTTTTATTTGATAGCAATCAAAGCATCACAAGTAGGAAGAACAGCTTACATAGACATAGAATTTTATACATATTTAAGCATTTTAACTTCCATCATTTTTATTAGATCCTCAAGAGATAATTCCAATGAAGCAGGTCAGAGAGACATTACCATTTCTGTTTAAGTGGCAGGTAAACAAGGATCAAAAACATTTTCTTTAGTGGGAGATTTTTTTGGAAGTTATTTAAAACCCAAACTGACATGTAAGCGTGCATATACAGGAGCTGTGTGTGCTGAAAGCAGCAGGGAGCTCTGAGCATTTAGCCAAAGGTGGCCACTGTGCAATTTCAAGGATGAGGGACCAAAGCAATTTTAAAAACAGAGATGTCTTCTAAAGTTCAGTTTTGAAAGTGGTCTCCACTCCCATGTCCTCCCTTCTTCCACACCCTTTTCCCCTTACCCACACGCTCCCCCACCCAACAGTGTTTGATGATTTACAAAAGGGAAAATCAGAGCAAGGGCACAGAACTGGGCTAGAATAGAGAGAGAATATTCACAGGCAGCAAAGAGGATGAGATGGAGCACTGAACTGAATGTTGGGCCACAAATAATCCTGGATGAAAGTGGCTAGGAATTCAGAACATTGAGGAGTCTCAATCCAAACTCAGCCCCAGTTAAATAAGCTCCAAAGCTTTGGCAAATTTTTTCACCACTTTTAACTGTTTCTTCATTTATAAAACAAAGCCTTTACTATAATGCCAAGGGAAAAATAATATAATGCCAAGGCTTAGTCAATTCAAATAAGTGGCAAGCTATTATTATGATTAAGTCAAGTCTTCTAATGCCTCCTTAAGTAGCTTACCAAATGAAATTTTAGCTTACCAAATAAAAATTTTAGCCTTTGGGGAGTATTTTCAGTTTTCATAAAGCAACAATAAACTTTAGTTTACCAACTGTAACTTTTCATTAAGTAATTGTGAAACCGAATGTGTTATTATAGCAAAACTGACAAATGAAACAGACATGCTGAATCCCCACTGGGCCATTGACCATCAGCTGGTCCCAAAGCAACTTCAACAGAGATGTTGAACATCTTCCAGAACATGTCAGAGTCGCTTGTGTCAGTGAGCCATGCTAAGAGGTCTAAGATATCTACAGCAATGGGGCACACTACTCCTTTCTCCTCCTTGCCTCCCTTTTCACCTTCAGTAATTCACAGTGCTGGGAGGAGTGGTGTGAGTGGCAGTGGAGGTGGTGACGAATGGAAGTGGTTCTCCATGTCACAACACAATGCCACAGAAAGAGTACAAGACTAGGGATGAGGAGTTAACAGTGCTAATTCTACCTATATCACATGAGTATGACAAAAGGCAAATTTGCCGAGCCCCAAGAAAACTCAGGCTTCAATTTCCACGTTGGTAAAATAAAAACATAGGACTAGAATTCAAATTGATGTCCTTGAAAAAACTAAAAATTTTCAAACCACTTCAAAGTTCACTTGGAAATAATGGTCCTGGACCATGATCCTCCCCTCCATAGCCTCTATTAGCTCTCTTGCTCTTAGTTGTATTATTTAAGCTTCTGAATTCTGCTTTATTTCCTTTAGAAACGTAACATTTTTTTTAAAAATCTTAAGATTAAACTAGGTCCAGGCACGGTGGCGCACACCTATAATCCCAGTGGCTTGGGAGACAGGAGGATGAGTTGAAAGCCAGCCTTAGCAACAGCGAGACACTAAGCAACTCAGTGAGACCCTGTCTCTAAATAAAATACAACACAGGGCTGATGTGGCCCAGTGGCCAAGTGCCCCTGAGTTCAATCCCTGCTCCTCCCACCCCCCCAAAAAAGATTAAACTAGGTTTCTTCAATTATATTCCAATAACTAAAGAATAAAAGATAAATTCTAAACAGTGACATTTTAGAGCAATGTTATTCAACTACCAGAATTAATATAGCAGTAAGAACCCTTTTTCTTTTTCTTTTTCTCCCTGCACCCCCACTCCTGCCACTTCATGCATGGATACTCTGTTATAAAGATGCCAGACTCAGAAAGAGGACCAGGGAAAGAAGGAAGTAGTACTTTAAATGATCAAACAGGGCCACATGCATTGTGCATGCTGAATGGAAGTATATTATGAAAACCAAATTTGAAGCTGCTTTCTGTCTAGCCCGTAATTTAAAGATGATCCGCAAACTTCCCTTTCTTCTTAGGCCCATGATACTCTCATAGCTTCTCTTTTCAACTCTTTATACACCATGAACCTGCATCTCCAGCTCCCACCCTACCATCTCCAGGTGAGTTTTCCACTATACAACAAATTCAGCAGAGGCAAACTGCACTCTCTCTCTTCCACTCCAAACCTCTATTTTCTACTTTAGAGAAGATACCACCCCAACCCAGCCAACCAATGGCTCAGGTCAAAACCTGGAGTCAACTTAACACTTGCACCTAACCATTCAGTACCAAGCCTGTCATCAGCCTTTCCCTCCATCTCTGCCAGCCCTCACTCAGCATCATCCTCTCCCCTCTACTTTGGCCTCTGCCTCCAGTCTTGCCCACTCTAACCTACGGTCCTCAAAGCAGCCAAAACAATCTTCCTAAACCATAAATCTGGATCTTTACAATCTGCAGCTGACAACAACCAGAAGAGTAAGGCTACTTTACATCACTTTACATGTAGGGAGCCTGCTATTCTAGTCCCTAGTGAACGACAACCCAATTTTCAGTGTCACCCTTTCTCCTGCATCCAAATATTCGTTCTCTGTAGGAAGTACAAAATCACATTCTCTCTATTCCTTACATCCTGTTCCTAACCTCCCTCGAACATGATTATTGCCAGGTCAACTCTGATTTCATCCTTAAGGCTATCTCCTTTAGAAATTTCTTCCTTGACCCTCAGCTCCAGGTTAGCTGCTCTGCAACTCTGTTTCCAGAATTCTTCTGATCTTACCTATCAGTATAATTAAAATGATCAGTGTGTTTGTCTGCATTTTCTAGTAATCTATAAATTTTGTGAAGAGAGAAAATGCTGACCACTAGCTTCACTCTTGGGTCCCATGAGCCAGGCAGAGGATCTTGTACAATGGGTGACATTTAGTAGGCACTTAATAAATACATGGTGAATGAACTGAGTCTATAAACTCACACTAACATCAAAGATGAAAGAAAAAGTTATCACCTGTTCTTACCAGATAAGCAAGTCACCAAATTACCTTGTTTGCACCCTCAGCTATACATATACAAAATAGGACTTATTAGGGGGTACTATTCTTGTCCAACTATAAAGTTAGAATAAAAATATGAGAAATTATGTCTGAAAGTTAAATAAAACTATTTTTCATACCTGTACAATCAGTTCCTACAGTGAAAGTATGCTTGGAAAACAGGAGCAAGACACTTTACAAATATTGAGTTGTTTACTCTTTTTACTACCAAAGAAATAATCACCTCCATTTTATAAGTAAAAAAAAAAGGTGTGCATGTACAAATATGTAACAACAAATCCCATTATTATAATTGTAATGCACCCATCAAAAATTTTTTTTAAAACTTACATTCAGAGATATTAAACACAGCAAAATTTACACAGCTAATATAGCTTATATGTATATTAATTTACAATCTAATATAGCTTATATATATATTAATTTACAATCTAATATAGCTTAGATTTTTGAACCATTCAGAAGGTTAGATGATAATTCTCCCAAACTGATATATAAATTCACATAATCAAAGTAGGCAACCTGACAGACATTTTTCCTTTTCTTTCATTCTTTTTTTTTTTTTGGTAGAAATTTAGTCTGATTCTAAGATTTATGTAAATGTACAAAGGACAAAGAAGAGCAAGAACAACTTTGAAAAACAAAGTTGAAGGACTGTTTTCAAGAGTTCTTACAAAACTATCTTACAAAGCTATAGTGTGGCACTAGCATAAAAGCCAAAATAATCAGCGGAGCATAGTCCAGAAATAAATTCTTAACTGATTCTCAACAAAGTTGCAAAAGTAATTCAATAGAAAGTGTTGGACCAATCAAAAAAGAATTTTGATCCATACCTCACACAATATATAAAACTTAAAATATATCACAGACCTCTAAATCTTTTGGAACCTAGGAGTAGGCAAAGATTTCCTAAAGATGACAGCAAAAGCATGTTTCATATAAGAAAAAAACTGACAAATACTAACTTCATCAAAATTGTTTTATTTTCAAAAGACGCTGTGTTAAGTGAATGAAAAGCCACAGATTGGGAGAAGATATTTGCAAATCACATATTTAGTAATGGCCTTATATCTAGAATATGTTAAAGGATTCTCAAAATTCAGTAAGGAAAACATAAGCAGATATTTAAAGAGACACTTCACCAACGGTAATACACAGAGGGCAGATAAGCATATGAAAAAATGTTCAACATCATTAGTCATTAAGGAAGTGAAAATCAAAATTACATCATGATAACACTATGCATCTGTTAGAATAGCTAAAATTTTTAAAAATTTTTAAATAGCTAAAATTTTTAAGATACCAAGTGTTGGAGAAAATGTGGATAAACTATAAGTCTTCAACACTGCTGGTAGGAATGTAAAATAGTATAAATGTTTTAGAAAAAAGTTTGGTAGTTTCTTGAAACTTGCAGGTTTCCTTTTGATTGGCTGCAAATTTGAAGATTGTATCTATGTACAGGGATCAATGGGCAAGCTTATGACTATCCAATGATTCAGACATTTCACTCCTAAGAATTTATCCAAGAAAAATGGAAATATATATTCCTTCCCTCACCCCTGCATGCCTTTGTGCATGTGTATGGGTGGTGGGGAGAGGCAGTACCAGAGACTGAATCCAGGGCCTGCTGTATGCTAGGCAAGCACTCTACCGCTGAGCTACATCTCCAGCATCCCCCCACCTTTTTTTTCCCAATTTTTTATTTTAAAGCTGGTTCTCACTAAATTATCCAGGATGGCCTCAAATTTGCAATACTCCTGCCTCAGCCTCCCAGGTAGCTGGGATTATAGGCATATGCCATCACTCCTAGCCATATATATCCCTTTGTGTACAACTGTATGCAAATATTTATGGCAGTTATATTTGCAATAGCTCCAGATTAGAGTCAAACCAAATGTCCAATGGGAAAATGGAAGTAACAAATTGTGGTACTTCCATACAATGGACTACTCTCTCTTGCAACAGAAATAAATGAACACATGGATGAATCTCAAAATAATTATGTCAAATGAAAAAAACTGAATAAAAGTACATGTGATATGTATATGTAGAGCTATATAAACACATGTATGTATAATATTCCATTGATATAAAATTCCAGAAAAAAGTAAATTCAATCTATATTGCCAAAAAGTAAATCAGTGTGTATCTAGGGATGAAAGGAGAATTATGAAAGGGAGACAATTTTGGTAGTCAAAGATAATGCTCATTATCTTGATTATGGTGATGGTTTCATGGGTATACATATGTCAAAACACATCAAATTATACTTGCTATGGATTGACTATTTCTCTCCCCCCTTCAAAATTCATATGCTGATTTTCTAATCCCTAATGTGATGATATATGGAGGCGGAGTGGGCAGTAATTAGGTCACAAAAATGGAGACCTTCTGAATGAAATTGGTGACCTTATAAAACACAAGAGAGATAATCTCTCTATACCAAGTGAAGACACAGCAAGAAAGTATCCATCTGAAAACCAGTTGACTAGTACCTTCATCTTGGACTTCTCACCTCCAAAACTGTGAGAAACAAATTCCTATTATATAAGCCACCCATACTATGGTATTTTGTTCTAACAGCTTGAACAAACTTAGCACTTTAAGTGTGTTTAATTTAGTGAATGTCATTGTGATATTTGTTACAAAGTGATAGCTAATGATAATCCTTAAAGAATCATCCAGGAAAGGCGGCTGAGGTAGTTACCAATGCTGGAAACTAAAAGGACGGGAATAAGAGCACAGAGGTCAGGTAGCAAAGGATCCAGTTCATTCAAGACAAAGACTCCAAAGACAAGTCTCTGCAATAATGAAGGTAAGCACCAATTTGAAATTTAACCAAGGAAAATATATTAAATCACATATACTTTCCACTCCTTTTATACCTGGTCCCCCTAAAAAGTGAGTTGGAAAACCAGTCAACTTCTCCATTGTGGGTCCCTTGAAGTCCTCACTATTTCCTGTACCTCAGTTCAGCATCAGAATTTGCAATCAAGCAAAACGAAACTTGCAAGCATCACAGAGCTCTGTGCTTTACAGAGGTGCCTTTTAAAAAATCTTCAAACAGTTCTTACTTGAAAGAACATTAGGCTGTGCTCCTGATTTCAGTACTTTCTGTCATTTCTTTGTTGTTTCCACACAGGTGTGGATTCCTTTTCTTTCTCCCAGGAGAGAATTACTCCTATCTATGCTTGATGCATTCTCTAGTGAGTTAGCAGTTCTGTGAACCATGAGTGGGACTGGGTGGGGAGATGGTTCTGAAACATCTATGAGGATGATAAAGGGTCAAAGAACCTAGTAGCACTGTATTTTATAGAAATCTGACTACTTCATCAACTAGGGCCTCTATGGTTCTATAACACACTTATTAATTAAAAAGGATAAAGCCTCCTTCTTTTTCCAAATTTAACTGAAAAGAAAAAGACTGGTGCTCCAAATCCTTCTAGGCAGGCCTGGTCTATTACCCACTAAAAGAGAGAGGTCTGAACCATCCAACACACCACACAGTATTCTGATCAGTCATGATACTAAATGGTAAACCCCAATGCCTGGAAGAGAAAACAAGATGTGCCTCAGCAACACAAAAAATGCATGAGCAAAAGGCAAGTCTGATTACACCAACCTCTCATTTAAAATTTCTCAGGAGCTCCCCACTACCTAAGAACAAGTCCAGCCTTCTCCTCTGGGATATAAACCCAGCTTCCTTCTACTCTCCAGTTAGGGCTGTGGCCATACCCCTGCCACTTCATGTTCCACAGAAAGGAACTTCATGGCTGTCTCTCTCCTTCTGAAGATGGCCTGCATTCCTCCTTTGAATATGTATCTCTTACTTTACCCCAAAAGACAGCTCTCCCTTGAGATAGCCCACATTCTCTCCTAAATGTGCATCTGCTTTTCTAAATGAATTTCTCTGAGAGGAGGAAGAGGAGGAAGGCAGGGAGGATACCAGCTTAGGTATCACTTTTTCATGGAACCTGTAAAAGACATATTATTGCCCACCCACCCAAGAGGTATATATCTTAGTCCCAGAACCTATGAAGTTACAATAAAAAGGAGAATCAAGATCACAGGATTGAGTTGGCTAATAACTGACCTTGAGATGGAGAGATTATCCTGGGTTATCCAGGTGGGTTAAATATAATCATAAAAGATCTTATAAATGAAAGAGGAAGACAGGAGAGTCAAAGAAAGATATGAGGACAGCAGAGGTTGATGATGCTGGTTTTGAAGATAGAGGAAGAGTCCATATACCATGGTATGCAGGCAGCCTCTGGAAGCTAGAAAAGGCAAGGAAATAAGATTTTCTTCTAGAGCCTGCAGAAGAAATACACTCCTACTGACACTTTGATTTCATCCTGGTGACACCATTTCAGACAAGTGACCTCTAGAACTGTAACACAGTAAAAGTGTGTGTTGTTTTAAGACAATAAGTTTGTGATGATTTATTATAGCAGTTATCAGAAACTACTGGACAGAGCTCCCACATGCCCCTCCAGCAACCTGCCTCTCTGCCATAGTCTACATGGCACACTGTAGTGGCTGTGCATCCACAGTCTTACCCCACATGCCGAGGGAGTGATAACCACCATTTGTTTTCTCAAATGAAATCAGGCCAAGTCTGCTGGTCAGCAACATCACTGCTTTTACTATCTTTTCCTGTTTCTAAAAGGCTATTTCAATATTCAAATCCTATCTAATTTCGAGGCATGTTTTAAGACTTTTCCTAAATTTTTGGCTTATTTTGATCTCTCTATACCTCAGGGATTCACCATTCTAGTATATATAAAATTAAACTATGTATTATAGCATCATTCATATAAGTTGAAATTCCAAATTAGGAATAAAGATACCTGAAGGGTAAAAGCCATGGAAAAACAGAAACACTGATAAAATTGGAGAGCTTTCTTCAAATGTGAATTACTATTATGGTCATAAATTTGTACTTTACCTGAGAACTTATTAATGTGTGCTTGCTGTAAGCATTATCACTTTTTCAGGGCCAACAAAAATAATACCAATAGCTCTTCAATAATATCATTAATATCAATGCCAATGTTTGCCTCCATTAGAGAGGAAAACAAGTATATAAACTAAGAATAATTGAACCTGTTGCCAACTATTTTCTTTAATGTATAAACCTTGCTGGATCTTGATTTGGGAGGATGGAAACAATGAAAACCATTTTGATGGCCACTAGAAAAATAAGAAAATGGATTCTTTCCCCTCATATGGGGTTTTGCTATGGTCTTGAATTCCTAGGGTCAAGCAATCCTTTCAACCTCAGGGTATTGAGTTCTGGGACTACAGGCACACACCGCTATTCTCAGCTATACACACTGCTAATTTTAGAGATATGCTAACAGTACTGTGGCTATGTAGGAGAATGACTTTAAGAGATGCATGTATTACCACTAGAAGTGAATGGTTAAAACACCTGCAACTTATTTTCAAATGGCTCACCAACAAAATATTTACTTAAATACTTATGATAGGATAAAGCAAATTTAGCAAAATCTTAACTGCTAAATCTAAGTGCTAATGATCATCTATGTACATTATAGGCTAAGAAAAAATTCAAAACTAAACAATATAATATTTCAGGATACTAACATATTATAAACCTATCAAGAAAAGGAGGGAATGAGTAAATACAAAATTAAAATTCTGATTACATCTGGGAAGATTTGTCACCAAGGTGAGTAGTGGATAGGTGCCTAAAATATGATTCTTAAAATGTTTCTTTAAATATGAACCTTTGTTATCAATACCATATTTATTAAATGCCATTATGATTATTATAAGTAGGATTACTACATGTAGAATGCCAGGGGACACTGTCTACATTGGGTTCTACATGAATAGTAGCCCACAGAGTTGTTTCAAATCTGCACCCCAAGCACAGTGAGTACAGCAAAAATAAAAACCACAATCTTGAAAGAGACAATAGTCTAATCTTGTTTCTCTGATCTGAGTTTTGTATATTAGGGTGAAATATTAAGTCCCAGATGGGCTTCATATAAATATTTACTGCCCCAAAGTGCCACATCATATTTGAAATGGTCTACTTGGGACAGGAATATGGCAGTGAGCCTAACCATAACTGCCACGGTGTTTGGTCACACCTGGACCAGACATATGATGAAGTCAGCTTGGTTTCAGCAGCCTTATATGCAGGTCTTAAAGAGCTAGCCAAGGGTCCTGGCCAATAAAGGGAATGGCAACCTTAGCCAAGGAGAGAGCAACACTGCTTTCCTAGCCTTCAAGGTTTACAAAAAGCAGCTGAAGTCTCTGTAAGTATGAGTTCCTCCTACAGGACCCTGTTTCTCCCATCCTGTGCCCTTCACTTTTGTATTTAAAAGAAAATTCAAAATCTTGGTAGTTCTAGCAAAGTCTTCAAGAGACAAGCAATCAAGGACAATGATGTGAAAAATAACTCTGACCTTTTTTGTGGAAAAGAAAATAAGTAAACATTTAGACACAGTACTAAGTGTGACACACCTCAGAAATGATCAATAACCCTTTGATGGTCATATTGGGGCTTGGGGCATACAACCCCCAAATACGACTACAGGAGACCAAAAGATAACAGCCCAAAATATGCTTCCATGCCACATTTTGCGCTGCTTATTCTAAGAAACTGCAGACACAGTAGTGGCTCTGAAAAGCTGCCCTGTCATAAAGAACACTGACATCTATTAAGGACACTTACATTAGTGAAGTATCGGTATCAGGAAGAAGAGGTTCCCAAACAACACTGCTTGATACTTTATCTGCCTATCAAGACAACTTTTAGTCACCAGTGACCCTACATTTCCTTCTCTCAGCCTCCCTACCTTAATTGGTCTCTATTCTGCCCTAGAAAGCCCAGCCCCCATTCTCTTTGTAGCTCAGGATGCTATGAAAACATCAATCATCTCACCCATTGTCAAGTCTCGGATTCTATGGGACTCCCATGTGTACGTATGTACTTAAATATGGCTTTTCTGCTCTTAATACGTCTTATGTCATTTAATTTGTATCCCAGCCAAAGAACCCAGAAGGGTAGAGGGAAGCCATTTATTTGCTTCCTATACAGTAATTAATTCTTCTCCATAAGTCACTTCACATTGCAATGTCATTCTCATTAAATAAGTTCTGAAATATTTCCAAAATAAATGACTCAAAGTGTAAACAGCTACAAAACAAAATAAAAGCTAATGATTTCTTCTCCTAATCAATATTTAAGTGAGGAAATACTCAAAAAATTTTTGTTTCATTTAAATCCAGCTGCCTAAAAACCACACAATTATAGGTTTTCTACTGTTTCTAGTTCAATGCCAATATTTCATAGATTCACAAAGGCCAAATTAGTCCAAAATCACACAAAATAATCACAGTAAAGTTTTTCATAAGTAAATGTTTTAATTAATTTTAGAAATGTAGGACTGAGATAGGATAGAAAAAATTTAAACAGGTATAAATGAGATATAAAGGAAGGATAAGGAAATTATAACTTTAATCTGGGGTTCCTTATACCTTTCCAGGCCTGTCACTCATCAAGTCAGTCTCTCTCCCAGGACTGTCACTCTCAAATTTCTGGGATATCTATCAATCTTAAAAGTTCCTGTAAATCATCCATCTGTAAAAATTATCTGTTAATTAGCCAACCAATAAACAGATCAGGAGATATGACATTTTAAGAAACTTACAAATTTCCAACATTATCTATTAGGTCAGATAATGGAGACTGTTAGTTAGCTAGTCAGCCCGGAGCAACTGAGTGGCAGAAGGAAATGAAGAGTGGTAACTTATATGGAGGACATAAGGCATACACCAAAGAAAGTCCCCAGGTCAAAGACAGGAGCAACCTCATCAAACAGACAAGCACCTGGAAAATGAAAACTGGAGTGTCAAACCTCCCCCTGCCATATGTAATTATAACCCCTTAAGGGAACTATTGTTTCAAGATCATGCCACATCCATCCCTCAAGACTAGGCCAGCACTGGTCCTCACAAAAAAAAAAAAGGTTGCTGAGGGCTAAACAAAAGTAAACACCTATAGGGGAAAGGAAAACTAAGGCAAAAACAAAGGGATTTAAAAATAACAAAAGGGCCACACCATCCTCCCCAGAGGCAGACTATTTAGTGCCTGTCCTGAACATCTATACTCTCAGTTTCTAATAACTCTTCCTTGTTACTCTGTGCAACTTATATGAAATCCTTCCTGTGAGATCACAAGAACCTATGGCTTATTGTCAAAATATATCCTACTGTCTTGTATATCTAAAAAGAACAAAATAAATAAATAAATAGAACCCATGACCTGGATTCCAGCAGTTTTGGCTTTGGCTCAGCAGGTCTCCTCCTCTGCAACAGAGACCCTATCAACCTAAGGTTCCTGAGAATGACTGGACTGATTGCCATCCTCACATACTCTCCCACGCCCTATCCCTCACCAACTTTCCTTTAAAAGAGGAATGTGAGAACCCCCAAAATGTCTCTGACTCTTGATGGCCCACGTTCCCCCTTGAATGTGTATTCCTTGCTTTCCTAAATATATTTTCATGCTTCTACTGACACATGCTAGAAGTCAAAGATCCCACTTGTCCTGAGTAGAGTAACTATCACCTCCACTTCCAGGAACACTTTGGGACCCTCTTCCAATGACAGGACCTTTTATAGTCTTTTGTTGGAAAATTTAGAATAAATCCCGGTCTAAATATAATGTAACCCTGTGCAGGGCATTTAAAGTTTTCAAATTTTAGTTTTCTCAGATGTAAACTATGGCAATCTCCCTTATCTACACAATTGTTGAGAGATTAAAACTGGTATTCTGTGTAAGCAAGTATTTTGCAAAGTAAAAATTATTTTATACTGATACAATGCTTTATAATCATTATGTCATGCAATTAAAGCCCAGCATCCAAGAATCACTACATTCTAAAATTAGTTGTTAAGCACTAAGCAAAGCACAGCTCCATCCCTTCCTCAAAGGTACAGAGTATAAAGAGCCACAAAAAAGGTGACACTGAAGTAGAGCCTTGCTTACAGCAAGCACCCAAAAACCATTTACAAAATGCACAAAAGCAGCCAGGCACAATGGTGCATGCCTGTAATCCCAGCAGCTTGGGAGGTTGAGGAAGGAGGATCATGAGTTCAAAGCCAGGCTCAGCAAAAGTGAGGTGCGAAGCAACTCAGTGAGAACCTGTCTCTAAAATACAAAATAGGGCTAAGGATGTGGCTCAGTGATTGAGTGCCATTGAGTTCAATCCCCAGCACCAAAAAAAAAAAGCACAAAAGCAAATCAAGCCTTAGGAAATATGTTCATAAGTTCCTAAATGACCTGTTTTACTTGTACTGAATTAAAACCCATATTTAAAAAATAAAAGTTTCTACAAATACAGAATAAAGGAAAACAAACACACTCTTGTATTTAATTATGCCATCTATGACGAAATATGTGAAAATCTATTTTACAAAATAAATACACATAAACAAATATAAAGATTAACCTGTTATGTATATAATTTTTTCTACAAAAATATTCCAGAGGACTACTTAAAATTGTCTCACTACTTTAAACTGTTTCATTTTTGCTTCATGACAGACAAAATACTGTTGGTAACAAAAAGGCCAGTGCAGTGCACATCCAAAGTATGATACAGTTGATGAAATCCTACAGAAAAATTCTCAAAATAAAACATATTGTTTAAAATCAAGATCATGAGTAGTATATAAAAATTCCTGTAGTAACACTAGGATGTTCCTTAGAAAACACAAATATAACATAAAATATAATTTAAAATGTGAGAAACTACCACCTCTACCTCCATATATCCCAGTCTACGTTAAGGTAACTTTAGAATTTGACTTTATTCACGTAACTTTATTATTCCAAGTGACTATTGCCTTGAAGGTCACTGTTTTTCTGAAGAATCAGGAAGGAATTTCTGAAAGACATATCAACTCTTCAAATCTATTTCCTCAAAATTTTTGCCTGGCTATTTTCATAAATCCCAAGCTGTTGTGATTTTTGTGATTTTTTGTTAACCCAATCCTAACCAAGTCCCCATATTGAAAGATGCACCTTAAGCCAAAGTTCCAATTCTCAATTAAATACCTCAAGGCTTTGCAGGGGATCAGTGTTCTTCCTTGATGTGGTAAGCCATAAACTCCTACTGTCCTGTCAACTTGGTTGGGTCGGTGATATTTGAGAAAGAAGCACTTAAATACTGATATTAAATGAAATGGATCTGCTATGAGGGACAATGGAACGTCATTCCAAAATATGCCACAGGGTATTTTTTCAAACTGAAGGGAATGTCAGATTAAAGGGGAGGGGGCTTTCCATAAATTTCTCCCTGTGTGATTAAAATGGAATTCCAGTTTATCAGGGACAATTTACACACCAATTGTAGGAAGAAACTAGAACTTTCCATCTGTCTCAGAAAAGGTGTTACCTGGTCATCTGAGGGCCCATTCTTCTTTCCAAAATCATTCACCCTCCCTAGGTTGTCTACACATTTTCCCCCTTCTCATACAGAGAATGTATGGAAACCCTCAAGTTGCACTGGATTTGGGAGTTATCACTTCTCCTTCATGTGATGACCCTATGCACAATACTAAATTTTATGTCATCATATTCTTCATAATTGTCAGTTTTTCAGAGGCTCAAAAGTTTCAAACCTTCAGTGGAGAGGAAGCTCTCCTTACCCCTAAAGCTACAAGTAACAAAAGCTAAATCATGGAAAATTATTTAGGTGGTAATACTGACTAAAAATGATCAATAATTAGGAAATGTCTGGTTAAATGGCATTCTAGAAGTTACGAATGGCCTAGATCTAGAAGAATAATATAGAAGAATGTTCATTACACTTACAGGTGACACTAAGGTAAGTGAAGTGCACCAAAATCAAGACATTGTTTATAGAAACAAAATAAGGTTTAGTTAAAAACTAGATGAAATGCAGTGTAAGATGGATGTTCATGGAATAACTGGTGAAACTGAATGAAGTCTGTTGTCTACTTAACAATGTTATACCTGTGGTAACTTATTAAAATTTTGACAAATGTATCAGTTATGTAAGATATTATCACATTAGGGAAAACCAGATGAAGAGTACACAGAAATGCTGCTTTCTTTGTAACTTTTCTGTAAATCTAAATTGTTCCAAAATGTACAGTTTATTTAAATACTATTAGCATCATTATAAAAGAAGTTGTACAATCTCAAATGGGGAAAGACAGAAGTGAACTGATCTCCAGATCACTTCTCCCTCAACTTTAAAAAACCAAAATCTCCCACAAGCACCCTAGGACCTAGTATGAAAGCACACCAAAACTTCAAGGTGAATACCATTCTTTTCCACTTCTCAGTCTAGTAACTCAGGTCATAAGGTTCCCTTCCAATGCTCAATCCCTCTCAATCCACTGAGCACTTCAGAAGCTCACTTCCCCGACCACCTAAACCTGTGGTCAAACACTTCAATCCTGGCTATGCAAGGATACACTTTGGTATCCTTGACCTTCAGGCATTCCCAGGCCTAAATTGCTCCCAGTATCCATTTTCTCAGTGATTAAATTGGGTTATTTCTAACATGCATGGTTGTTGTGAGGAACAAATAATAAAAGAAGTACACTGTGAATTCTAAGTTACTCCACAAGCATCAAATATTATGACACACTGCTGGGTTAAGTAAGAACTATGCTAATTTAGCACACAAGTTTGTGTTCAACTGAATCTTCACTGGGTTTGATAATTCTATTAGTTGCTACTTGGTCATTTCATATCATGCTCCCTAAAAATGACACTAAAAAGGTGTTACAGTTTAAACTAAATTGTTTCTAATATCCCTTGAAAACTGAGGGCCTTGGTCAAAGACTTGGGTTTCCCCTTTTCTGGGTTTCAAATGTTTTTATACCTACCCTCCATTCCTGCTCTTTTTTCTTAAGGTAGGGACATGTACCCTCTCCTTTCCTTGCATATCCCCATCACCTGTATTCTCTACCCCATATCTGCCCTTTTTCTTCTGGAGTCTAACCATTCTTACCAGCACCTTCACTCTCACTTGATATCTTTCAAACAAACACATCTCCTTTCCTTTGGGGGAAAAAAATCACTTGAACCTCTTGTCTTCTCTGCTGTCCCATATTCTTTTTCACTGTTGTTTCCTAACAGTAACTACCAACATTTCACCTCTCGTTTTCCTCAACCTAAAAACCTGGCTTCTACTGAGATTGTTGGCTAAACTCATTGTTCTATGTCTCAGCCCCTTACTCCTAGACACTACTGATATTCTCCTAGTGATCCCTCCTCCTTTAGCATCTTGGTTACTCCCCTGCATCTCCAACCTTCCTCTAAACATAGACATCTCCCAAGGCTCTCCAGTTCTCTCACCCTCTCTAATAAATAATTGGCATCTGCAGCCCTGGACCTTTCATTTCAGTTTCCATCACACCCTGAACCACCTACCCTTCACTTAGGCCCCATTTCTCAACCTATTTTGGAGAATAACACACCCTGCCCAACTCAATTCTTCCAAACTCACTAATTCAAACAACTTCCCAACAATTGTTGCTTCTTTGCTGAAAGTCTCTTGTCTATCCAAAAGTGTCTCCCAGGAGGTTCTTTTATTAGTCTTACTGTGGTCATCCTTGTCTAAGTCCCATCATTAGTAACTAAAAACACATCCTCTCTCTCAACTCCAATTCCACCACCCTACTAGACTTTTTATAAGCCCCATCAATTCATATCTACAGCATTTGTAATACCCCTATATCTAGTTTCTTTCTGGTAGATCATTCTTCCTTCCAGTACTTTCCACAGACCACTGCCACAGAAATGTACAAATGCAGTATTTAAGGACTAGGGACATTTCCCTGCAGATAATAAGCACTATTTTCCTATTGTCTCTGCAAAACTTTCAGAGGCTTCCCAGAGACCATGAATGAAGCCTAATATCCCCACAAGACTCTCAAGCTTCTGAACTCACCTCCCAAACATGCAATTTAGGCTCCAGGATTTCCTACTTACCTTCGGTTTTCCATGCCTAGAATGCTGACTCAAGAAACAGTTCCACGTTTGCCTAGAACACCCTGCCTCAACCCTTGTCTACCTAGTTGAGTCCCAGGCATCTTATTTTATCTTTTCTTTCTTTCTTTCTCTTTCTTTCTTTCTTTCTCTCTCCCTCTCTCTCTTTCTTTGATACTGAGGATCAAACCACTAAGCTACATTCCCAGCTCTTTTTATTTTTTATTTTGAGACAGAGTCTCACTAAGTTGCTTATGGCCTCATTAAGTTGCTGAGGCTGGTCTCAAACTTGTAATCTTCCTTCCTCAGTCTCTCAAGTCACAGCAACCAGGCATCTTTTAATTCCCTGTCAACTCTTACTTCCTCTTTAAAGCATTTCCTAGAAGCCACCAAGTTAAGTCCAACCAGGTTCTCCATGTTAACAATGAGCCTTGTACAGATGTCTGGAGGGAGCGGTGGGGTTCCTGGAGGGGGTGGTCCCTGTCATCTTCACGTACCAATCCATCATTTAAGGACTGGGAACATTCCCCTGCAGGTAGGAAATATTTTTTTCACTTGCTAATTCTCTGGAGCACAAAGCCTTCTCTCAGCCTGTCTACAGGGGTGAACAATTGGGAATGTCATGTTAATAACACCACTATAAAGACTACAAAATCGCAGTGCATGGGAGTGTGCAATAATAGCAGAATACAATACACCACCTCCTCCACTCCTTTCATTAATTCCCCAAGAGCGCTGTCTTTACTGGAACTTGAACAGAACAGGCACTTAAAGAGTTTAAACGGACCAAATATTAACCAGCCTCCAATGTGCAAACTGATTTTAAAATAGCCCTTGACCTGAAAATATAGGTATATTCAAATACACACCCTGATAAGAAAGGACAGATAGAGGATAAGGGTTCAATGTCTCAAAGCTTGCCAAGTCAAGAATTTCTTATGATGAATCTAAAATTACAGCAATATTCTAGCACAGCTTGAATATGGTTCATCCTTATGATTGTACATGATGTGGAGTTACACTGTCTAGGAAAGCTTGACAAAACAGGTTACATATGGTAACATTTACTCTCAGAAAACAAAATCCAGCTGGACATGTATTAATGAAAACCAACAGTTCAGCATTCATAAGTAAATAAATAAGCTGTGAGGTACCCAGTCACTGCTAGAAACAACAGTTCTAATAAGTCAGATCACACCACAGAAATAGTTTCCATTTTAAATACATTATAGTGTTAAAAAAATAAAACTAATTCAAAAGTTACTTTATACATGGCTTCCAGAACATGTTTTGTTTTAATAAAAGCTTGCTAGCTTCCTCCAGTTACGGAAGTCAACACGTGGAAACCGCTATCTCCTTGATTTTAAAGTATACCAGTCATAACTTTTCTGTTCATATGTGAATACCCAACAAGTATAACTCCACATCATGTGCAATCACAAGAATGGGAAGTTATACTCCATGTATGTATATTATGTCAAAATACTCTGCTGTCATGTATATCTGAAAAGAATAAATAAAAAATTTTAAAAAATAAAGTATATCAGTGCTAAAGTCAAATCAATCCCAACCTAATTAATTATATTTTTGGTTGACCTTCCAAGACAGTTTTCACAAAAACTATTCTGGGATCACTGTTTCTAGCTTTCTAACATCAACTTTCATTATCTGGAAACTGTTATATTTTGTGTAATTTCTTGATACATATGTTCTATCACAGATTTTCATTTTATTCCACTCGCTACCAAGAGTAGAAAATAAAATATCATCACATTGATTCTCAAGTTTCATTTGTAAAATCATTGTTATGTTTATTGCTTCATGATATCATGTGATATTTTCTTAGCAGGGCTTTGTAACTTGAGTTACATCAAGTTCATCAATATTAACTTTCAGGGGGAAACTTCCTCAAATCAGAACTGTTCGAGAGTCTAAGCAATGGTACAAACCAGAAGAAAGGGAATCAGGAAACTTAGGTCCTAGTTCCAAAAGGCATTGAATTTGACCCTGGGCAATGCACTTCACTTCTGCAATTCAAACTGCAATATAGATACCTGCTTCCAAAAAGACTGCTTCTAGGATAGTTTACATGTTTTGAACTTCTCAAAAAAAGAATTTTACAAACAGAAGACTTTATAAAACAATCTATTCTTGAGTTCAACTTCCTAAATTATCCAGTCCATAAGGCCATAAAACCGCATTTCTTCCAAAGTTCTTGCACCACTATATTACCAAATACACTGGAACTCTAACTTTTTCTAGCTTTAAATAGAACTGTAGTCTTACCTCTACTTATTCTTAAATGTGTAGCAAGTTAATCTACAGAAAAGGGAGTGAAAATTCCTCATGAATTAACGTGTGGGGTAATGAAATCTATTGATAGAACTGCACTGTCTGCCGGTGGACTCAAAAGAAACTGGAAGTTTACAACTATATCACGTGTATGACGGTCTCAAACCTCCAAAATCTATTATTACTGAGAAAGGACAGAGGAAATGAAAGTGCCCATGGGGTTAGAGTTAACTCAAGAAGCTAATCCTACACCATCAAGATCCAATGACATGTAAGGTGTAAGTCTTAAATTTAGCCCAACTTTGTCCCCTCTACCTAGAAAAAGGAGTGAGGTGGCAGCTACTAGAAAACTGCAGCTCATAGGGTGACAGGTTCCATCCTGATTTCGGCGTCGTTCTCAGACCTCAAATAAGTAGGTTGGAATAGGAAAGTTTAAGCATCCAGCTACACCGGCAGCGGTGGCGTTCATCCCGGGAAACGCACCATCACCGGGTACCGGGTTCTCGATCCACATGGGAAAAAAGAAAGTCAGACAGGCTGGAAGATGCAGCAAACGGCCCGCACCTTCACCTGACAATGTATGGGCACCATCGTCGCTCCCAGGCGTCCCAGCCCCAACCAGGACCCGGCCGGGACGCGGTTGAGCGCCTCTCGCGGCTCTACTTACTTTGTCGCTGGTGCTCTCGGTTTCGTGATCCCCACCAGCCGCCTCTCCCTCGCGGGGTGGCGGCGCCACCGCTCCCCCGGGCCCGGGGCAACTTCCCCGGTGCCTCAGCTCCAACATCTCCCGCTCCCGCGCAGCCGTAGCGGCCTCCTCCAGAGCCCCGAAACCTGAGCCGCGCGCGGGGTCTTGCTGGCTAGCCGCCCTGCCACCTCGTAGCCGCGCACTCGACGCCCAGCCGAGCCGCGGCCACTAACACCTCTTGACCATTAGAGCCGCAGCCGCGCTGAGCCGGGTCACCCCCAAAACGGCATCAACGAGCGAGCGCTCGAGGCCGTCTCCAGCGAGCGCAGCACCGACGACTGCCTCGGGGTGCTGGGTAGGCTCGGGGCACCCGGCCGAGTGAAGAAGGCGGGGCGCAGCGCGGCCGCCGGTTGCCAGGTGCGCGTCTCCACGCAGAGGCCCAGGTGGGAGGGGAAAAGGGCCGATGAGGGAGGGAGGAAGCTTGACCCGCTTTAGCTCTTCGCCCGGCACCCGCCGCCTGGGCCGGGCCACTCCCTGCCCCGCCTCCCGGAGCTGGACTCCAGAGTTGGCAGGTCCCGGCCCCCCCACACCTTTCTCGGGTTCCTGCCTCCCGCAGCCAGGTCACGCGCCGTAAGCCCCGCCCCGCCCCGCCCCTCTGCGCTGCACTGCGGTTCCCACAGCCCCGCCTCCCTCGCGGAGGCTGACGTCACGGTTCCGAGTCCCGCGGCCCCGCCCCCGTCTCCGCGAGCACAGGTGGGGGCTTTGAGAAAGGTGTGAGAGGCTGAGGCAATCGGAAAGGAGCCGAAGTGGGAGGAGGCACTAGCTCGGTGCTGGCGAGCGAGGACTGAGAACTGGGACCCTCGTCACATAGCTACTGTGAGAACTGGAAGAACTACTCGAAGACGCATGATAAATATGGTAAATATTGACCGCCCTCAGCACTACTCCTTCAAGTGACTCTATGGCCGTTTCAGCTTGACACACTGTGGTGTTTCGAAGGTTCAGAGGCTTCCAGAAGCAAGAACTTGTCTGGCAGGACGAACTTGTTGGCTCCGCCGCATTCCAACCCTGTTTCATCACCTTGAAAATAGAAGATGCATTTGCCTTACTGGGCTTGAGGGTCTGAGTTGGTCAACAATTTTAATCACAAACAATAGTCCTGTCTTCGAGAAATTCGGTCCTGAATCTCACACAATTTCACCACCTAGGGTCCTGAGAGAGCCTTCAATGCCTACAATGCAGTTGCCAACCAGCTAGACTCCGCAGTTATGGACCTTGGGCTGCTAAAGTTGGAACAGGGAGCATAATATCCTTATTAATTTCGGTCCAAATCCTGTTAAAAGGTGATTAGTTTTCTTGACATGTATCTGACACCTGGTCATCATGACAAAATGAAAAAAAAAAAAAGGCTTTCACACACAGGACAGCATTCAGCATTCAAGAGTGCCTTACCTGAGCGCTGGCGGTGCAAGCCTGTAATCCCAGCGACTCAGAAGACTGAAGCAAGAAGGTTGTAAATTCAAAACCAGCCTCAACAATTTTGTGAGACTCTGTCTCAAAAAGTGAGTGTGGGGTGTAAGACAGTGGTAAAGCGACCCAGGTGCAATCCCCAGCACACACACACACACACACACACACACATACACAAAGAAAGAAAGAAAAGAAAGAAAACACCAAAAGTCAATGAAAAGCAGAACATAGGGACATCATTATACCTCACTAGACTTTTAAAGCTATGAGTTCAGTTTGGGTTGCCACCTTTTCAAAAGAATATAGGGAAACCATAACTTGCTAACTTACAGGAAGAGTAACAAAAATGACAAGAGATATGGAAAAAAATATGCTATGAGTGGTGAACTAGATTAATCAATTGTACGTTTTTTTGGAGGACCAGAAATGAAGGACTGCCTAATAGGAGGATAACCTCAGTAATAGCTGCAAAGGCTACTGAAGGCAGTAGTGAGGTTTCCATCTCTGGCTTCCCCACCCAGCATAAAGGACGAAAAGTGTTCCATTCTAAACTCCCTGGAAGTCAAGAGGTGTGAGGTTCTAGTTCTGATGCCACTAATTGGCTAGGTGTCCTCTGGTAAATTGTTAGGCAATATGGTGCCAGCTATAAAACAGGAAGAAGAATGACCTTTGCTGTCCCTTCCAACTCTCATATTATCAGAATTCAGCCCTCCCTTTCCCTAGTGCTTCAAGAGAAGGGGCCTCAGCATAGCAAGGTACCCAAACACCTTTCTCTTTCTCTTTCTCCTTCAACCTCTTAGCTCCCTTGATTTTCTTCTCCCTTTCCAGCAAGTGAAAAAGAGAGGATAGTAAGAGGACTGACAGGAGGGAAAAATAGAGGACAGTAGCTCATAAAGGAAAAATTAATATTCCTCAACCCAGGGGATGGAACCAGTGCAAAGAACACAAAATAGAGTGGTTTACTCCTTTACGTCACTCTTCTTTAAGCTCCACCACTTTCTGTATTTCAGCTGAGATAGTAATTTCTTTCAATCTTCATTATAGTTATTGCCTCTATCAAGCAATTAGACTGAGCCCAGGCAGCAGGAACTACAAGTGAAGCTCTGGCCCCAGTGCTAGCCCAGCCCTTAGGTGGTCAGAGATATTTACTGAAGAAGTGAATAAAGAAATGAATGGACAGCAGAGGTGTAGCATAGCAAGGGCAATATATTTAGAGTTAGTTAGAGTTAGGTGTAGTTAGAGTCTAGTAATGAAGTCTACATTTTATTTAAGATATATTACAATATATTCAAGCACAACTGGCCTTACTAAAATGTTTTCATACTTTTCCAATGTCTTTTCTCTCTTCTTCTTTCCTTTTCCTTTTTATCTTCAGTGTTTTTTTCATTAGAGAACTTGAGATCTCTAAATGTATTGCATTTGTGGTTCCATGATACAAAATCTGGCATTCAGTAGTTTCTAAGGTCTCACCTGTTCATTTTACTAGAATTTAACCTGTTAAAGGGCTTCTAGTACATCCCACGCACAAGCATGGGTCTAGTGACAGGAGACATTTAGCCAATACATACTTCTTGGCTGATTTAAAGATTTATTTACACTTTGGTGGTCTTGGAATTATTTGCAACTCTTAGCAAAGGATTTGTGAGAGAGGGAAGAGAGAATGCTAGCATGGTATTTATATGTCTTAGCTAGATTTTTTTTTTTTACCTTCTCTTTTAATGGAGAGACCTGTTATCATTCCTCTCTGAGTACCCTCAGAGGTTCCCAGACTGATAGTCATTCCCCTCTCATGTGGGAATTGGAGCTGCTTTCCACATCAGAGGCTCACAGGCACCTAGCTGGAATGTCCTCAGTTTGCCAAGGGCAGAAGAATCTTCCTCAGCCAAGCATTTCCACTTGCTTGAATACTCACATTATAGTTTTTGTTGCTTGGCCTATCTCTCTCTGTTGCCCTCTGTCAGCTCTATTTATAAGTTGGAGGTAGAAATTGCCAATTTAGTCCTACCAGAGAAACATGTTGTGGGGAAAACTTGAGGGACCATGTATGTTTATGTTCTTATCGTTAATAAAACTATACAGAGAACAATGATGAACTATCAAGTTTTGTAGTGAGAGAGCATCAGAGGAAAGTGCAGTGGTGTAGTTAAAAACATGGGATTTATACACTGACAATCCTGGGTTCAAGCCATAGTTCTGCCATCTTCTAGCTTTGACATAATTTACCTCATGTAGCATTCTCATCAAAGGCAATTGAAGCTGCTTCCTAAATGACATGCTAAAGCTAAAGTAATAACTCTTCACAAAACACTTTCATATATATATATTTTTTCATTTGTTTGACTCAACCTATAAGATAACCATTGCAAATATTATTCCCATTTTACAAGAAAAAGAACTGAGACCCAGAATGATGTAAAAGTTTACAGAGCAAATTTGGAATTGAAACATAAGTTTTAATACTTCAAATTCTGCCTGGTCCACAGTGTACTGCAAATAAATAGTAACAGAAACAAGTAACATCTGAGGGGTTGTTATAAAGTACATAAATTCTGGAGTCAGCCTGAGTTCAAATCCCAGCTCTGCCACCTACTGGCCTTGGTCAAGCGTCTAAACCCCCTCTGTGCATCAGTGTCCTCATATGTAGTAAAATGAGGATAAAGGTAATAACATGATCCTCCCAGCATACTTATGATGATGAAATTGGTTAGAATATATAAAATACTGAGAACAGTATCTGCATAGTGGTGGACTACACAAATGTTACCTATTATAATTATTCATATTATTGAAAGCTGAATTCCCCAAGGAGAACAATATTAGACCCACAAACTCACTGCAAGACCCCTGAAAACTTGGAAGAAAAAAAATATATTTTATTATTGCTTTGGGAAAGAGGGTAGAAATTAGGAACTGGGGTAGGGTGACTTTGCAAACAAGTACAAATAAATCATCAGTCCACCAAAATAATTTGTGTCTTATCCTTGGGATCAATGAAATTGGATTCCCCATTGTCAACTGGAATCAGTTACTACCATGTATATAGCATAATAAGTGTGGAATTTCTTACATTTCTAGCTTCTTCACCAAATCCTGATAACTGTAGGCAAATTATATTTTGATGATTTAATTCCTAAACCATTGTAAAATAAGCATCATGATCCATCTATAACTTCACAAATTGTGTCAAAGAAGGGTGTACTTAAGTGTGATTGATATAAGGTGCATATTTTAGCAAAAATAAAAGTGTTGTAGTTTTAAATACATAAAAAAGATGGGTATATGTGTACCTTTGGTGCTGCATGGTTCATGTGTTTTGTTATTGAATATGGCTGGATTTATGCCTTTTTGGAAATGGAACAGATTGCTAATTGTCCTTGGAAGGCTGGATCACTGAGTTGCTTCCAATCATATGAATTATCTGGGTTCAACGAATTGCTGAAATCCAGAGGTACCGGTCAAGGTTCTTGGATACAGAAAGAGAAACACCCTGGCTGATTGTGAAAAGAAAACATTGTATAATAGTTTGTTACTATAGTTGAGATCTCAAATGTCCCCCAAAGGCCTTTGTCTTAAAGGCTTGATCCCCCTCCTGTGGCACTGTAAGGAAGTTAGGTCATTAGCAGTGTGTCCTCAAGGGGATACTAGGAGTCCCCCCACCCCCCAGCCTTGCTTTCCAGCCACCACAAGGTGAGGCTTTGCCAAATATGCTTCCCATCCTGATGTTCTGCCTCGCCTCAGGCCAAGCAGTCATGGACTGAACTCCTGAAACTATGAACCAAAATAAATCTGTCCTCTTTTTCAGTTGATTTTCTCACAGTGATTTTTGTCACAGTGATGGAAAGCTTGGGAGCATATATATTTTATTTATTCTTTTAGCAGTAGATAAAATAAGGGTACAGTTTTAAAATGATGATTTTATTCAGTTGATGAAACAGAACACTTTAAAGACTGAAGTTTTTATTGCTTAGAAAGATCATGTGTCTTAAATTTCTCCATATTTCCCAATTGTCTGTATTTTTTCTTTTCAGTAAAATGTATTTATTAAATATGCAACTATATATGGTAAAGTTTTTTTTTTAATTTTTGAAAATCTCTTTCACATCTATTGCTATATTCTCATAGCAAATGGAAAATTCTTTTGCTAGACTATATGAACCTAAGTTTTGATTTGAAAAATACAGTCAGCATGTGTGTTTTAAAAAGTATTACATTAGTAAGTCTGTAATTACATTAGCAAATTCTTGCATATTACTAAGACTTTTAAATAGATCTTATTTGTCTCTAAAGGGCAATAATTTATGCCTCAGTCACTTAGTATCTGATATATTTTTGTGCACTTAACTGGGAGGGGTTGATCAATGAGAATGAATCAAGAGACTGTGGCTCTCCCTTGTGGCCTCTGACAGTTGGGAAGAAGCTACAATAGGAAACTGTCAGAGTGACTGTAGGTGGACTAGGAGTGGTTGTTAACCTAAGATATTTAAGAAAGACCTAATGAGGAATGGATTTTGTTTTCTTCATTTTTGTTAACGAATCATTTCAGTAACATCCCCCACAAAATATAAGTACTATATTGTTACGTTTAGGTGACAAATGCCAAAATGATTTATTCTAAATCAAAACATCTATTATGTTTTGCCAAATTATTTCCCACACACATGAGGAGGATATTAGTGGCACAATAAAAACATGTTATGCAACAATATGAGATTTTCATAAAACAAAGCTTTGAATTACCTTACATGCAAAGCAAATTTAGATAGCCTTGTTACTTGGCAATGTTGTCAAGGAAAAAGTGAGTGAATAGTGTCAATCTGCCTATGTATACCTTAAAGAAATTATTCAGAACTATGGGATCATTGACAAATATTAGAAAAGAGATTCATAAGTGCTGTAAATCACCAAGAATGATTATAAACTTAGCAGTGTTGGGGATAATTGGCAGTTTTAGAAATGAGCAAAAGAGATTCCTGGCTACCTTGCCATGGGTGATGGACATGCCTATTGGCCTTGTTCAGTATAATCTGATACCATAGTGGAAGCAACTTTTTTGGGGCATAGGTTCCAGGGATTGAACTAAGGGGTACTCAACCACTGAGCCACATCCTCAGCCCTATTTTATGTTTTATGTAGAGACAGGGTCTCACTGCTTTGCTTAGTGCCTCACTTTTGCTGAGGCTGGCTTTGAACTCAGGATCCTCCTGCCTCAGCCTCCTAAGCTACAGGGATTGCATGTGTGTGCCACAGCACTCTGCTGGGGATGCAAGTTTTTAAAAATTGTTTTCATGCTGGGTACAGTGGCACACATCTATAATCCCAGAAACTCTACAGGCAGAGGATCACAAGTTTGAGGCCAGCCTGGCAATTTAGTAAGACCCTGTTTCAAAATAAAAAGAGCTGGGACTATAGCTCAATGGTAGAGCATCTGCTTAGCATGCATTGGACCCTAGATTCAACACCCAGTACCACCAAAAAAAAACCAGAGAGCATTAAAATTATTCTTGTAAATTTCTTAAAATAATCTGCATTTAAAATTTCATGACAAAAATAAAAATAAAAGCAGAAATGAAGGAAGGATTTCAAATTTGGTCAAAATTTGAAAACTGTACAAAGATATTCAGCATAATGTTTATAACACTAAAAATGAAAATGGCTGTAGTGTCAGACTTTCAAAGATTTGTACATTATGCACAAACACTAAAATATGCAACCATTAAAATTATGTTTTTGAGAAGTGTCAAGTTCACAAGCACATAACATTAAGATAAAAAAGATAGATCCTATGATTGAATATATAGGTTTGTTACAAGAAAAAATATCAGAAAGTATGCCATAATAATAACATTTGTGTGAAATCTCATTGAAGATTTGAAACAACCCCAAGTGACAGATACTGTCATACCTCCTATTTTTTCTTTTTGCTCTATCATAACTTTCTTTTGAAGTTTTATTTGTTTACTTATTTTATTTTGAGATAAGATCTCACTAAATTTCCCAGGCTGGCCTCAAATTATCAGTCCTCCTACCTCAGGTTCCAGAGTAGCTGGGATTATAGGTATGCATTCCCATAGTAGGCTTCTTTTTTTATTTTTAGTTGACACATAATATTAGCACATACTTACATGATCTGTATGGTAGTTCAATGGATGTGTACACTCTGTAATAATCAAATCAAGATAATAAGTCTTTCCATCTCTTCAACCATTAATCACTTTCATGTGTTGGAAATTTTGGACTCTTATATTAATTTTGAAATACATCATAACTTCTTTTAATTAATAGTTACCTTACTGTGACCCAGAAGCAATTCCTCCATGTTTGCATGCCTCTTACGGAACTTTTGCTCCCCCTTCTTCCTGCCCTCCAGTCTCTGACAACCACTATTCCATCCCGTTCTTTTATAAGATTGACTTACTAGTTTCTACAAATGAGTGAGCACATGTGGTATTTGTCTTTCTGTTTCTGGCTTATTTCACTTAATATAATGACCTCCAGTTCCAGCCATGTTTATAAATGACAGAATTTCATTCCTTTTATAGCTGAATAGTATTTCATTGTATAAATACAACACATTTTCTTTACCCATATATTTCATGGATGAGCACTTGGAAGATGCCCCTTTGATTTTGTCTTTGATCAACTAGACTATTTGACAATTCTGCAGGGATAAAAGTTAGTTTCTGGAAGACTAATAACCACACACATGGTTCTTGCTCATGGCAATGTAAGTGAATTTTGTTTTATAGAGAATATATATCATTTTAAATTACAGTCCTTTCTGAACTAATATTAATATCTCTCTGGTTCCCTCATTAACTAATGAATTAAATAAAATCTTTGTCATGTGTTCATTTTATATTTGTATCAAATTTATGTTTTTACCCATTCGGAAATTGCACTTCATACACAGTAACAATGTATATCTGTTTTCATTCAATAGATATTCATCTATTTATGGAACAAGTATTTATTGATTATCTACAATGTCATAACAATGCCAGGCACTTTATGGAATATATATATGTATATAAATACATATATATAATGTATATATAACCTAGAGTTTATAGTAATATAATATTCATTTTTCATCTTCCTAGAAAAATATTTATTTTTCTATAAATAACTATTATTGTTAATTAGACTTCCATTCAGATATTTTTCTATGCTTTTATGTACTTACATAGTATATATGCACATGTACACACCCTATTTAATGTTTAGTAACATATTTTTGTTTAACATTCTTCAGAGTTTACAAATATATTGCTCATTCTTTTAGATTATTACATATACATGTTTTACAGATGCATCTTATTTAGACATTCCCCTACTGATAAACTATTAGAGATTTTTCACCCAATTTTATAATTATTAAAATAATACTGCAATAAATATCTTTGAACATGTATCTATGAAACATGTGCATCTCCATAGATATTTAGACATGGAATGATAAAGTCAAAGAAAATATGTGATTAATACTTCGATAGATTCTGTGAAATTTCTCTCCAAATAATTATACCAATTTTTATATGTTGATGAATACAGTTCCTCTGAGGATGATGTGATAAGATGTACAGGCTATTAACTTGTGCCATTAACTTGTTTGATGTGGGGTCTGGTGTGGGCCTTCTGCTTTGCAGCGGCATCTTCTAGTTATACTCTCACATGGTAGAAAACAGAATGGGGGGAGATGAAGGAACTCTCTAGTCTGACTGTCTGTCTGTCTCTCTCTCTCTCTGTGCACACGGTGATTGAACCCAGAGGCCCCAGGTTCTCACACATGCTAAGCACACACTATCTCAAAGCTACCCCACCACCTGTCCTCATTGTATCTTCTAAGGACACAAATTTTTCATTATGGGAGTTCCTCCTTTATGACTAAATTGTCCAAAAGGCTCCACCTCTTTATAGGATCACATTAGGGGTGAGGGTTTCAACATATGAATTTGGGGATGACAAACATTTAGTCCATTGCTATTTGTTTTAAAAATTGTTTATTTAATTACTTTCTTTTTCAGTGTTGGAGATTGAACCCAAGGCCTTATGCATGCTAAACAAGCATGCATACTGCTGAGCTATATACCCAGTACTAATAAATGTCTGGATTTTAGCCTGATGGCAAACATCCCTGCTGATAGTGGGGTGGGGAAGTGGGAACAGAAGCCAGTCTCTGCAAGAGACCAGATGTCCCACACACAGTCCTGAATCTCCAGTAGCCTTCCTGGTTTTGTTAACTCTGAGCTTAGATACTCTTTGGAGTCCCTAGGGAGAAGAACTGTTCTCTGCCAAAAGCTTTCTCTCCTGTGGGATTTTCCTTTGTACTTTCCCTCTTTCCCTTTTCTTTGTTATTCTAAATTCACCTACTTTTTTGTCTCCAAGAATTCATAAAATGTTCTGGCCCACTGATGAGACTCTTATTCTTCAGTGCTGTGATAGATGCATTTATTTTCAAAACATATTTTCTATCATCTCAAAGGACTCACAGGCCATAATAGAGGTAATACTTACTAAGTCTATAATATTGATTTAATTACCTGTACTTAACAGAGCCTGGTAAATCATAAGGACTATGTGATTGTTAGCTGCTGTAACTCTGGATTCTCAGATGCATCCTGCAGTATAAAGCCTTGATTCTAGGGGCCACTTAATCTTGGCTTGATTACTTGCTGTGTGACTGGACAAATTAATCTCCATGCATTGTTTTCTTATTATTGAGGAGTGGTATAACAACAGTACTTTGATCATATAGTTATTGAGAATTTTAACTGAAATAATGAAGTTGTTATCTGAGCCTTACAAAGGCTAACTGCTAGAATTTGAACTCTTTCAGTCTGTTCTAGAATTTATGCAGGACTGAGTTTGTAGCCCAGTGGTAGAGCACTGGCTTAGTGCCCTAGGTTTAATCCCCACCACTGCCAAACTAATAATAATAATGTTTACAGAAAATGATTAAGTTGAAAGGGGGCATTGTTTCATTTTAGCAATTAAAAAATATCCAGACTTTTCTCTCTCTACAATGTTTAATGGGGCTAAATTTTGAAAGCCATTTTTTTTAATACAATAAATATCGAACTTGTTCCTTCAGTCCAGTAGAAATTTTTTTCCTTTGATCAACATCTCTCCAAAGCCCACCCTCCTCTGGTCTGGTAATCACCGTTCTATCTGTTTCTAAGTTCAACTTTTCTAGATTCCACATAAGAGATCATGCAGTATTTGTCTTTGTTATTGTTTTTGTACCAGGAATTGAACTCAGGGCCCTTAACCATGGAGTCACATCCCCAGACCCTTTTTAAAATATTTTATTTAGAGAGGCTGGCTTTGAACTTGCGATCCTCCTGCCTCAGCTTCCCAAACTGCTGAGATTAGAGGCGTGCGCTATTATGCCTGGCAATATTTGTCTTTCTGTACCTGGCTTATTTCACATAATGTCCTTCAGGTTCATCCATGTCACAAATGACAGAATTTTCTTCTCCATTAAAGCTGACTAGTATCACATTGTGTGTGTACCACATTTTCTTTGTCCACTGATGGATGCTTAGGTCAACTCCATATCTCACGCATTATGAGTAGTGCTGTGATGAACATGGGAGTGGGAAGTCTCCTCAACATAATGATTTTATTTACTTTGTATATATACTAGCAGTGGGGCAGCTGGGTCTGAAAGCCACTGTCTTAACCTCTATCAGATGGCTCTTGTGCTCTCTCTGCACTGTGCCCATGTTGCAGGCTCAGAATTTGAGAAAACCATATCTTACCTATTTCGTGATTTCCTGCCACCTCTTTTCCTTCTCAACCATAGCAGAGAACTTGAAGTTTCTGAAGAGCCCAATAGTCTCAGCTGAACAGATTTTAACTGCAAGTAGAAAATAGCTGACTGCCCTAATGTGGTAAAAATGTTAATCATGTAGGTATTATTTTCCTTCTCCGTTTCTATTCTCTCTGATCAAAGCCAAGACAAATATTCAATATTTTCCACTGCTTCTTATGTTTGTGTTCCTTCCTCCTCCACCCACCCAGGGATGGATAAGGGAGCAGTGGTTAAAATGAAAGCTTATATTCTTATTATGACCAGAATGTAGGCTTTCCATTCTTAGCAAATAAAAATACAAGATGCTCAGTTGAATTTGAATTTTAATAAGCCATAAATAATTTTTAGTATAAATATGTCCCATGAAGTATTTGAAACATACGTATAGTATAAAACATAATTATTCAGTGTTTATCTAAAATTGAAATTGAACTGGGCATGCTATATTTTATTTGATGGCTCAACTAGACTATGAATTCTGATCACTTTTTTTTTTCTTTCCTGACTTGGCATTTCAAACTAATTCAAGCTAGCAAGTCCTCGGCACAAATGAAAAAACTGCTGTCATCTCTGAGATTGTGTCCAATTTGAACTCACCTGAGATATCGATAAATCATACTTTCTTGAATGTTTTGTATTCTAGGCAACAGGAGGCCAGATTAGCACACAACCCAGAGAAAGAGACATGACAATGGAGCTAACACTAAACAACATTATATCTGTGTATGCAATATCTGAATGTTAATGCCCCACTCTGAAAATTGCATATATTGAAATCCATGCCCCTAATATATGATGGTATTAAGAAGTAGGAGGTGAGTAGGTCATTGTAGGTGAAACTCTCATGAATGGAATTAGTTTCCTTATTTAAGAGGCTCAAGACCTATCCCCTTGGGAACCTCAAGACATGCGACACAAGAAGGCTGTGTCTATAAGCTAGAAACTAGGCTCTCACCAGATACCCATTCTGTCTTGATCTGAGACTTCTCAGTCTCCAGAACTATGTAAAATGAATTTCTGTTGTGTTAAGCTATCTAGGTTTGGCATATTTTATTTTAGCAGCTTGAATGGACTGAGACTTATAATTTGAGTCTGGGTGGCTCATAACTATCTGGTTTCACAGTGAATTTGAGCATTCACTGGCTATATCTATTTGAAAATTAAGGTCAATTCTGACATTTTTGTATATATTTAAATCGGGCAAATAGCTATTAGAAGTCTGCTCCGCCCAAACCTCTTCATTTTAGTCTTAAATATCTGGTTTAACTTAACCTTGCCATAAACTAATGGTGTAATAAGTTCCTCACTTTTTAGTGTGCTATAGTACTCTATGAACATGAGGTCATTTTTCTTATGTATAAAACAATTAAATATAACTGTTTAAAAATAAAAGTGTTAGGGCTGGAGTTGTGGCTCAGTGGTAAAATGCTTGCCTGGCATGTGTGAGGCCCTGGGTTCAATCCTCAGCATCCCACGTAAATAAATAAATAAATAAATAAATAAGTTAGTTTAAAAAAAAAGCAACTTAAACAAAAGAAAAGTGCAATTGAAATGGAATATGAGTACTGGTGGGTAATTTTGCTAATTCAGGCTTCTTTTATTCTGATAGCTCTAATACCTTTATTCACTTGGACAGTTCAGAGTACCTATTATAAATCAACACCATGGAATTGTCATGTAATTATACCATTAACAGCTCTAACAGAAGAATAAAAGGAATTAATTCTTTGGCATTCATTTACTCAGTCAATAAATATTTACTCTGAACCCAATTGGGGACATAGCTATGAAAAACAACAGCTAATCTTCATTTATACCACTCTGTCCCAGTGTTTTACATGTTGGTCATTTAACCCTAACAACACCCTTAATAAGCAAGAATTTCAAAAATCATCACCCATTAGCAGATGAAATTGAATAATTTTTCCAAGGTCACATTCCTAGAAAGTGGCAGTGGCTGGAGGAAACCAGTTTAGTGCTAAATTTCTGGTACTCCTACCATCACCAAATAAGGAAATACCAGGGCAAAAACATGGAAGAATAGATAGACTCTGGAACAGAAATATTCTGACAACCCTTGAGGGCCTGTAGAATTTGGTGGTCTCCACGGTTTCAGACATCCACTGTGAGTTTGAAATGTGTCCTCTGAGGACAGAGTGGGCTACTGTTAGTCACAGCTTCATGGTGAACAAAAACAAGCACCATACTTGCCCTTAGCCAGGGCAACAGTCTCAGCTGCTCTTTCTTTCACTATATACACTGTGTGCAAACCCCAACATGGATTAATGAAAGATAAATATACAAACTAACTTTCAATACACTGGAATATACATTTGCAAGAGTTTGTTTTTCATCACATTAAAGAGAAGTAATATTTTTTAAAAATCACAGAAATCAGCAAAATATTCAGTAGTATGATCTAGTTCAAAGTGCTAATTTTGATTGTGCATAGTTATAAAATATGAGCAAAAAATCTAGAAACACCATGAAATACAAATCTATCTGAGCATTTCATGAAACTTTTCTTTATTAACATGGCATCTTTGCAAAAATACTTCATAAATACTTGAGTTAAAATGTGACTTCTCGCCTATTCACCTGCTTTCCCTGATAAGGACACTTCGAGTGGCTACATCTGAATGCACCATGCAGTGTAACTACCTGGTTTATTGTTTATATAGAATAATTCACTTCATCTCTCTCAGAATAACCATCTTATCAAATTTCCATGTGCATTTTATATAAAGACTTTAAAAAGTAGCTTTCCTGTTTTTCATTGATAGGTAGCCTTTGAACTCTCTCCTAATCCACCTACTCTTTTTAAAAGTACTTTTTATTTCATAATAAATCCTGTGCTCCTTTAATCCTTCCATTTTCCAATTTCTGACTTCTCAGATCTGGAATGGGTTTCCCGAGGTTGTATTTTATGTACCTATCCAAACTAAATATCAAGAAATTCAAATTTGCCCAGATTAAAACACATACATACACAATCAATGCCTTATAAATGAAAGACTTATTTATAGCATTACTTTAAAGATTACATTTCTCTTGGCTTACTTAAAATCTTGTTTTAAACACCTATACTTAGAATATATATATATTTGTTTTGTAATCTGAGTCCATCAGACCTCAGGAGAGTCAAAGTTTTTAATAGTTCTACATTTGCTCTCATCATTTTGCCAGTGGTAAGAAAGCAGTGGCTGTGACTGTAGGGGAATGATTAGGAAACCAGAGATGGGAAGATGTGACCTGACAATTTCAGCATTTTGTGTGGTTGCATTTTATCAGCTGACTGTGGTAAGGCCATGCAATACAGTGGTTAAAGGCATAGGCTTCTCAGGCAGGCAGCCCTAGCTTGCAATTCTGGCTTTTTCACTTCCTAACATGTGCCTCTGGGCACACTCTTTAATCTTCATAAGCCTGTTTTCTCATCTGTAAAGCTGAACCAATAATACTATAGACCTCACAGGATTGGTGTGTAATTTGTAATATAACAAATGCTTTCTGTTTATCCCAGCATTTAAGACTTGTTACCATTCTAATTGGCAATTTCATTCAGACCAGTTATGGCTCAATTGAGCAGAGGAAAAAGTGTTATATAATTGTATCTGGTGAGATATTATCACTTAAACATGTTATTCCTGTTTTCATAGGCTGCTCCCAGTGCCACCTATAATTTGCTGTTCTGAAAAGTCATAAGTAAAAACAGTATCTCTTTCAAGGAGGAAGTTAAAAGCAGATCCTAATAGGATGATTTCTTTAAGCCCATTTCAACATGTTTATCTGCAGAAGTTTTCTTTGTTTTCCTCTTCTTGAGCCTTGCAAAAGAAAAGACTGAACTCAAGAGTATGAGCTTTCTGTGCAAAGGAAAAACAAAAGTAAGAATGGAAGGGCTCTGGAGTTCCCACTTTCACTCCCCTACTGGCTGATCTTCAGACTCACCCAGCAACAAAGATCCTTATCTAGCCCAAGAACCAAAGCCCACAAATCAATGTGCTTCCAGTGGTGAGATGAAAGGAGGCAGCCGGTGGGAGGGTGGTTTCATCTTTATTATTACAATGACTACTTTGATTTCTTTTTCCTAGCCAAAACTGAAGTGAATTTTATGGGGTTTTGGTTGGTTTATTGATTAACTCTTGCCATTTAGGATAGTTATTATCTTTTCCCAGGATTTGGATTTACACAAGATACAAGAAAACACTTTAAAAAGTGGAAGGTATGGAATATTGACTATAATGACAACATAAACCCATTTGGAAACTTTTCGGAAAATACATAAAAGCTAAAAAATAAAGCAAATCACCCCCCAAATCTCATGACCCAAGTTAACCATTACTGATCTTTGGCATATTCTCTTTCCAATTTTTTATGATATTTTTATTATTATTATATATTTTTTTCCTGTACTGGGGATTGAACCAGAGCTTCCATATTCTTAAGCAAAAGAAAGCTGATCTGTACCTCCAGCTCCTGGTATTTTCACCTTTAAAATACATATATATGTTCATATACTGCATTTTAATCCCCCTCTTTCACTTGATAATATATCTATCATAAGCATTTTCCCAAGCACATTTCTTTTTCAATACTGGGATTGAAACTAGGGCTTCATGCATGCTAATCAAGTGGTCTAGTCTCCATCCTTAGTCCTTTAATTTTTTTTTTTTTTTTTTAGACAGGGTCTTGCTACGTTGCCCAGGCTAGCCTTCAATTTGTGATCCTCTTGCCTCAGCCTCCAGAGTAACTGGGATTACAGGTGTGCATCACTGTGCCTGGCCCGCAAGGACTGGATTACATTCAGGATTTTTTTTCCCTCCTAATTCCACCTTTCTGAAAAGCAGGCCCTCAGGCAGCTACATCTGTGCTGTGCTGCAGAGAGTCTGGTGGTATCTGTGTGATCTACCTGCTTTTACTGGTTTCCTGGATCATGCGCCTTCATGGCCCATCCTAAGCGATGCTTAGACTCATATAGTTTGAAACCTGGATGGGTTAGTCATTCAATCCTATTCCCTGAGTTGGCTCTACCCAGCTCCTGATGGTTGGAGATATCAATTTTTATGGTACACTTGCCAGACCTTCTTTGGGATGAGAAAATGGAGGAAAGGAATGCCAGTCAAGTTTCGTTTTTCCTAAGATCCCACAGCCCAGAGTGTGAGTGCCGATTATCTATACTCTGCTATGATGCAAGGTAGACAACCAGTCCCATCATCTAGCCTTCCTTCATTTCCCTCAAATGCCAGGCAATACAGACAAAAGCAGGTCCTGGGGTTTTCCATCTGAATGGCGGAGGCAGGGAATATTAGCAGCAGAATGGAGTGCCACGTATTGAAAACATGTTATGGGCCTGATGTTACACTCAGGGCTTCACCTTTATTTTCTCTCAGTCCTTACAATACTGCCAATATTGTCATTATTTTATAAGTGCCTAAACTGAGCCTCAGAGAAAGCAGGGACAAGAGATTTGCCAAAGATTTGATAATTAGTAATCAACAAAACCAAGGTTTGAGCACAGGTCTACCTTATGCTAAGGCTTTGCTCTTTCCATTTGGGCTTCTCAAACATGGTGGCATTTTCAAAGCCTTTTTGGGTTAGTTTATTTCAGTAAATCAAAGGGTCCTTCTCATCTGTTCTATTTTATTTATTTTTGAATACCACACACTGTTCTGGATCTTTTCTTTTTTTCATTTAACAAAATACTACCTTGTAGCTCTTTTTGTATATGAGGACAGGTCATTGCACCTCATAACTTTAATATCTTATTAGAGTCCATTTTCCATTGTACAATAGTTGTCCTCATTCTTAGTTGTCAACAACAGAGTTTCCTCTGGCTAGTTTAGAGATTTCTGGAAGTCCATGGAGAGGTACAAAAAAATCTATAGAACAATCAGAGATCCAGTCTCTGAAACTCTGCAGTCAGGGACTTGGCCACTGAAAAGCCTCTAGATATTCCTGTGCCTGGCATGCCTTGTTGACTGGTGGGCTTTATCATTGCATGAGGTTGTGGCTCAGTGCCAGAGTGCTTGCCTAGCACATGTGAGGCCCTGGGTTCGATCCTCAGCACCACATAAAATAAATAAAATAAAGATATTGTGTCCATCTACAACTAAAAAATATATATTAAAAAAAAAGATCTCTACCATGCCCTCATTCATTAAGTGATGTTGTCAGTAAGCCTGAACACATCATATTATGTTACTTAACTAGTTCCCAAGCAAATTCAGGTCACCAACTCCAGAATTCCAGGTCTGCTGGCTAAGCAGTGCCTCATAGTAACTTATGTGAGTGGTAAATGAGAACCCTGAGCATAAAGAGATATCCTGATTCCCAAGAAAATATGGTCATAGAAGTATTTACCTTATTTTTTAAGCCTGTTAAAGGATCATAGACAATACTTTTTGCATGTTTTAATTTTTTTTCCTAAATATTTTGTTAATTATTTACTTTGTCAATAGAGAGATCATGATATTTCTCAATTTTTACAAACATTTTGTTTACAGGATGTGGATAAAATTAAATATGGAGGTTGGGGAAAATGGAAGTACCATGTATTTAGATAAAAACTATCCCAAAATGTTTAAATGTAAAAGGAAGAAATCTAAAGGAAAAATACAACAAAATAATTCACACAATTAGTTTAAATGACTGGCTATAAATTAAAGGTTTTTTGAACATCCATTTTTGGCTATTATTGCTTAATGAGGAAAATGGAAAGAATTTCTGAGGCCTATTGCAATAAGTCCCTGGCTAATGCCGTTTTAATCTTTCTCAGCTCCTTGAAATGAACCTGATTTGATGAAATGGTTTGATAAAATGAATTTGCTTTGAAGTAACCCAGTGGAATAGGTGGAGGGAAGTGGTGGGTATATAGATTAAACAAGATTAGTACACGTTGATAATTATTGAAACTTTCTTGATGGATTCATTCTATTCTTTCATATTTTTGAAAAATTTCATGATAGAATATTAAAAATAGAAACCACTTTGTATAAAATGCACTTTATGGGACTGTGAATGTAGCTCAGTGGTAGAGCACTTGCTTGGCATGTGTACAGACCGGAGTTTAGTCCCCAGCACCAGAGAGAGAGAGAGAGAGAGAGAGAAATAGAGAGGAAGAAAGGAAGGAAGAGAGGAAAGAAGGGAAAAATTGAGCAGAAAGTATAATGACATGTATCTACTACCTTTTAAATATCTTAGAGAATTGTTTCACTGCCTTTAAAATTCTCTATGTTCTGCCATTCATATTTCTTTCATGTTAACCCTTGACAATCATTAATTGTTTTACTGTCTCTATAGTTTTGCTTTTTCCAATATGTTACGTGGTTAGAATTAGAAATTGTGTGCGTGTGCATATATCTTTGTGTGTTACTAGGGATTGAACCCAGGGCCTGCACATGCTAGACAAGCATTCTAATACTGATCTACACTCCCATCTCTACAAATCACTTTTGAAAAATTATTATTCAAAATTAAAATCAACATCTAGCCACATCACACTTATTTATGTTAAAATTTAAAAGAAATGCAAATATAATGAAGTGAAAAAATTTATATATGGCTTTCTCACAAAACCATGATGGGTGAATAGGCAAAAAAAAAAAAAAAGAAACCATTCCACTCAGGAATGAATACAATCTACCTCTCATTTGCCCATTTGAATCTGCTTCTCTTCCCTTTGTCTCCCAAGATGCTTCTTTGTATCTTCCTGGTCTCCTTTGCATTGAAGACTTGCATTGGACTTGTTTTTCTGGTTTGAACTTAACCTCTCCTTTAATCTTCCATTCCACATGAGTGGCGAGGGTAAGATATTTACTCAGACAGGTGAATATGAGACTTAGAAACAGACCAGGTCATATACTTCCTTGCTAAGTAAGGGCCCTGTTTGCTCTTTTTGTATTTGCAGTAGTGGGGGAAAAAAAAATAAGAAGCTGTCTTTTAAAAAATGTTTAATTAAACTCCTTGTCTAATGTAATCTAATTTGTCTAATTTAATCCTCACAACAGCCTTAACAAGGTAAATGTTAATATTATTTCCGTTTTGTAGATGAGGCCACTGAGACAGCATAGGTTAAATGCCCTCCTGGTAAGAGGTACAGGAACATTGGACTAGGAGTAGGGAGGCCCTGCTCTCCTCCTGCTTCTGCTGCAAACAAGGTATGTACCTCTGAATAAGAATCCCACATTCCTTGAATCTGTTGCTCATGGGGTTGGACTAGTAATATTATCATTTGGATTCTGTTCAGATCTGTGATACTTTACATATTGTTTATGCAAAAGAGAGCACTTCAAAATGAGACATGTTTATCCTTCACTGAGGCTTTTCTGATGGTATTATTTTCAGTGAACTTTTTTTTTTTTGGTACTGAGGATTAAGCCCAGGGCCCTGTGCATGCGAGGCAAGCACTCTATTGACTGAGCTATATTCCCAGCCCCTCAGTTAACTTTCTAACTAAATGAAATATATTCAAGTAATACTTCTTTTCCTTCATTCTTCTATATCCGAATGCCACGTTTCTATGGTTCTCCAAATATAATAATGTATTAACTGAGTGAAAGGGCAATTCATTCTCATGCAATGAGAAAATCCTATCTTTAAGACTTTAGGAGAATAATGTATTGTGTAAATCATCAGAATTCTTTACTCTTGATGCAAATATCTATCTGGAATCCAAGCAACAATTATTTGGTAATTCCTTACTGTGCTTTTAAAAAAATATTTGAAAGCATATTAAAAATCAAGACAAAACAAATTTGTACCTGTGGTAGCCCGCCTCCAAAATGGCCCTCATGATCCCTGCATCTTGGTATTTGCATACTTACATGGTTTTCTCCCACACTGTGCCATCTGATCTGTGTAAGCAATAGTATATGGCAGACATAATGTTATATTACTTTCAAGATAGAGTTGTAAAATGTACTGCAGCTTCCATCTTGGTTATCTTTTCTTGCTTCATTTGCTTAGGTTAAAGTACCTTTCAGATCACAAACAACTCAACAGAGAGGCCTATGGAATAAAGACCTCAGACTCCAGCTTGGAAGCAGACTCTGCAGCCCACTCAAGCCTTGAGAGGACTGTTGCCTCTGATGATACTATGGACGCATGCTTATGAGAGCCCCTCACCCAGGTCTACCCAGCTAAACTCTCCCTAAGTTTTAAGGCAAATTGTAATGCAATAGTAGGAAATTAATTTTACAAATGAGAAAACTGTGTTACCAAAAAGTTCAGTAATATCCCTTAGCTAGCAAGTGATATTGCTGAGTGAAAATCATTATGGTTTTTTTGTTTTTGTTGTTGTTGTTGTTTGGGGTTTTTTTAGAAAAACAATTTATCAGTAGCACATTTTTGCAGTCATTTTTTGAAGAGCTTTTTTTTGAGTTAATGGTCTCATGTTATACTCTTAATTTGTAAAGTGTTTCATTTTTCATTGTGCAATGAAGGACTAATGTATTTTGAACTTCTTTACAGTCCTTATTCTAAAACAGTAATTACATAAAAGTTGCAAAAACTAAAGGTAAATGTACAGAATGAATTCTGTATATTTATAACACACATGATACCTAATTTACAGGTGACTATATATGCTCAGTACAGTCCTGGCACATGCTCTGTTTGGCATAATTTGTGTGTGTGCATGTGACCCTGGGGAATAAAACAGGGACCTTGAGCATGCTAGTCAAGGGCTCTTATCACTGAGAAACACTTCCCAGTCCTTGCATGAATATTACAGTGTTCCCTTTCACTCTCAAAGGTGGATTAAAGATCACATGCTAATGTGAGTAGACCAAGTCAACCAATTAGCAATTGCTTGTACTCTACAACATCAGCTCCTATTTCAAACACAACTACCTGCTCTACTGCTCAAGGCATAGACTCATTCAACTTTCGTTCTCAGATTGGCTCTAGCCAGATTAGGCCAAGCTTGGTGAGTCCATGTTTAGGAAATCTTTAGCTCAGTATCAGGCTGCACTCATGGTGCCCATTCTTTTGCTGGTTGGAAGAGCAGACTTTGCAATAAAACAAGCTGCTTTTAAGTCACAGCTTTATGACTTACAAGTCATGGGATCAACCTGCATAGCTTTAACCAGCTGTCCAATAGCATTTTGAAAATAATAAAAGTGTTCTAGAATTTAGTGCTGTTTAAGATGGCAACCATTAACCATATGTGGCTATTGAGCCCTTGCAGTGGGGCTGGTGTGAATCACAAACTTGATTTTTAGTCTTAATTAATTTAAATTTAAAAACAGCCACATATGCCTAGTGGCTACCATAATGGACAACGTAAAACCTCTTTGGGCCTCAGTTTCTTTTTAAGAAATGGAGATAATCATACCTCTCTTCAAAGTTGTATAAGGTCTAAGAAGATGTTTCACATAAAATTGGCACTCAGTTGTTGTTATATTTACATAGACTCTGCTAAGTTCTGTTCTGCAAATGAGTTCAGTAACTCTTTGGCTCTATACTTCAACACATTTTTCTCTGTCATAGTCATCATAAGCCATTAGTTATTCACAGTATTGTCAGTTTTCTGAATTTTGGCCACTATATAGATTTACAGTGGTCTATCATTGTTTTGATTTAATTTAACAATGATATATTATGTGGAACATTTTTTCTTATGCTTATTTGCCATCTTCTTTGGTGAGGTCTCTGTTAAGATTTTTGACTCATTTTTTAGTTGAGTCATTTTTTCATATTTTTGAGTTTTGAAAATTCTTTGCATATTTCAGATAACAGTATATTTAACATGCTTTAATAAATCAGATGTCTTTTGAAAATTGTTTTTCTCAGTGTGGTGTGTCTTCTTATTCTTGTAACAATGTATTTCAGGAAGTTGTCTTAAATTTTATTGAAGTCCAGCTTTTTAATTTTTTCTTTCATGGATCTTGACTTTGCTGTTTTATCTAAAAGGCCATGACCATACACAAGGTTATCTAGGTTTGCTCCTGTCATTCACTACAAATTTTACAGTTTTGCATTTTACATTTACATGCTCCAGTTCAAGCTAAGATTTATGAAGGGAATAAGGTTTGTGTCTAAATTTATTTCCTTGTGTGTGGATGTCCTATTATTCCAGGACCATTTGTTGAAAAGACTCTTATATTTAGGTTCATTGTATTACCTTTGTTCCTTTATCAAGTAAGACAATTTATGTGGGTCTATTTCTGGACCTGCTTTTCTATTCTATTGATTTATTTGTCTATTCTTTCATTATTACCACATTGTCTTAATTACTATAGCTTAATAGTAAGTCTTTTTTGCTTTTGTCTTTTTTATTAGTTCATTATGGGTATACATAATATTGGGTTCATTCTGATATACTTCTGTAAGCATGGAGTACAATTTGCTTCGATTCAGTGTTCCCCTTTACTTTCCCTCCTCCCTTTCCTTTACTGATCTTTCTTCTGTTTGTTTATATATTTTTTAAAATTAGTGCATTATAGATGTTTAAAAAGGTGAGATTTACTGTAGTATCTTCATATATGTGCATAGGAAAGTTTCATGGTATTCATTCCAATGTTCTTCCTTTTTCCCATCCCCCCCACCATCTCCTTGTCTATTCCACTGATCTCTTCTGTTTTCATGGGATTCTCCACCCTTCCCCCACCTCTTTGTTTTTGCTTTCTTTTTTTTGTTTAACTTTCGTATATGAGAGAAAACATTTGATCTTTGACTTTCTGGGTCTGGCTTACTTCACTGTGCATGATGTTCTCTAGCTCCCTCCATTTACCCGCAAATGCCATAATTTCATTCTTCTTTATGGTTGAGTAAAACTTCTTTGTGTATATATACCACATTTTCTTTATCCATTCATCTGTTGACGAGCATTCCATGGCTTGTATATTATGAATTGGGCTACTGTAAATATTGATGTGGTTGCATCCTGATAGTGTGCTGATTTTAGACCATTTGGATATATACCAAAGATTGGGATAGATGAATCATATGGTGGTTCCATTCCCAGTGTTTTGAGGATTCTCCATACTGCTTTCCAGAATGGTTGCACTAATTTGCAGTCGCATGAACAATGTATAAGTGTATGTTTAAATTTTATACTCAATTTGTCAATACCCACAAAGTAATCTGATGGAAATTGAATCAGATTTCACCAAATCTATAAGGCTAGCATGGGAAGAACTTATATCTTTACAATATCACATCTTCTTAAACAGAAATATCAATTATTTACTTATTTAGTTCTTCAGTTTCTTTGATTGAGGTTTTGTGGTTTTGCTCATATGGATTTTGTACTTACTGTGTTTAGTTTATTTCTGCATACTTTATTTCTTGATTTGTTAAAGTAAATGGTACTGTTTTTGAAATTTTGTTTGTTCATTTCTGATTTTGGGAAAGTGATGGACTTTCATATGTTAACATTTTACTTGTACCCACTATAATCACTTATTAGTTGCAGGAATTTTTTTTTTTTGGTCAATTTTTTTTTCAGATTTTCCACATAGATTATTATGTAATGTCTGCAAACAAAGGCAGTTTCCTCATCTATTTACTTTTATCTTCCTTCACTTTTATAACTTATTGCATTAATTAGAACTTCCAGAAATGATGGATTTTAAAATAAAGTACGCCTGCAGTTTGGACAGCAGTAAAACAGCACACAAAACCAAAAATGAAATGGGTGGGGGGAGTGCAGTCTCAAAATAGTGCCTCAGAAAATTTTAGGAATAATCTATTCAATAGATCATATATGTAAGTTTTGTGGTTAAAATTTTTCTTATATTTGTATTGATGAATCATAGTTGCACATAATTGTGGGACTTGCTTTTTTCATATTCATTCATGCACATGATAAAATATAATTTGGTGAATGTGATTCCCCAGTATTTCCCCTTAACCTCTCCTCCTCCCTCCAGCTGGTTCCTTTCCTCTACTCTACTGATCTTCTTTTGATTTTCATGAGACTGCCCTCCCACACTTTTCTTTTTCTTTTTCCTCTCTAGCTTCCACATTTGAGAAAAAACATACAACTCCTGACCTTCAGAGTTTGACTTATTTCTCTCAACATGGTCTCAAGTTTCATCCATTTTCCTGCAAATGACATAATTGCATTCTTCTTTATGGTTGAATAAAATTCCATTGTGTGTGTGTGTGTGTGTGTGTGTGAGAGAGAGAGAGAGAGAGAGAGAGATTTTCTTTATCCATTCATACACTGATGGACACCTAGTTCAGCTATCGTGAAATGTGCTACTATAAACATAGGTATGCACGTATTGCTATATTATGCTGACTTTAGGATAAATATTGAGGAGTGGTATAGCTGGGTCAACTACTGGTTCCATGCCTAGTCCTTTGAGGAACCTCCATCCTGATTTTCCATAGTGGTTGTACTAATTTACAGTACCATCAACAGTATAAAAGTATTTCTTCTTCTCCACATAATCTCAAGCATTTATTATTGTTCATGTTTTTAATGGCTGCCATTCTGACCAGAATGAGATGAAATCTGTAGTTTTTAGCCTTTCCTAATTGCTAATAATGTTGAACATTTTTTCATATATTTGTTGGCTATTTGTATTTCTTCTTTTGAGAAATATCTGTTTGGCTCATTTGCCCATTTATTAATTGGATTGTTCTTTTTGTTTTGTTTTGTTTTTTGGTGTTAAGGTTTTATTTCTTTTTTTTTTTAAATATTTATTTTTTAGTTGTAGATGGACACAATATCTTTATTTTATTTTTATGTGGTGCTGAGGATCGAACCCAGTGCCTCCGCGTGCTAGGCGAGCACGCTACCACTGCGCCACAACCCCAGCCCCAAGGTTTTATTTCTTTATATATTCTAGATATCAATCTTTTGTCAAGCGTATCTAGCAAAGATTTCCCCCTGTTCTGTAGTTTCTTTTATCACATTCTTAATTGCTTCCTTTCCTGTGTAGCAGCTTTTTAATTTGATGCCACCTGATTTATTGTCTCTTGGCATTATTTCCTGAGCTTTAGGGTCCTATTGAGAAAGCCGTTGCCTGTGCCTATATGTTGGTGTGTTGATCCTACACTTTTTTCTAAGAGTTGCATAGTTTCTGGTCTAGTTCCTAGGTCTTTGATCCATTTTTAGTTGACTTTTGTGCAGAGTGAGAGATAAGGGTCTAGTCTAATTCTTCTACATATGAATAACCAGTGTTCACAGCACCATTTGTTAAAAGGGCTATCTTTCCTCCAATGAAAGCTTCTGGTATCTTTGTCAAGGATCAGATGACTGTATCTGTGTGAATTTGTCTCTATGTCTTCTATTCTATTCCATTGATCTATGTGTCTGTTTTTATACCAGTAGCATGCAGTTTTTGTTACTATGGCTCTATAGTATAAGTTGAAGTCAAGTATTGTGATGCCTCCAGAATTGCTTTTTTGGCTTCCAATTGCTTTGGTGATCCTGCATCTTTTATTCTTCCAAATGAATTTTAGGACTGTTTCTTCTAGCGCTGTGAAGAATATCACCTTTGGTATTTTGATGGGGATTGCTTCGAATCGGTATATTGCGTTCAGTAATATGGTCATTTTAACAATATTAATCCTGCCTATCCATGAACATAAGTGGTCTTTCCATCTTATTGTGTCTTCTTCATTTTCTTTCTTCAGTGTTCTGTAGTTTTCATTATAGAAGTCTTTCACCTCCTTGATCAGATATATTTCAAGTTATTTAATTTTTGAGGGCATTGTGAATGGAATTGTTTTCCTGCTTTCTTTCTCAGTGGATTCATTATTGATGTATAGGAAAGCTGTTGATTTTTGTATGTTGATTTTTTAAACTGTTACATTGCTCAACTTGTTTATCTGCTCTAGAAGTCTTCTGGTAGAGTTTTTTCTTTGTCTTCTATTATTACCAAATAGAGATAATCTAAGTTTGTCTTTTCCTATTTGTATCCTTTTAATTTCCTTCTCTTATCTGGCTAATTTGAAAAACTATATTGAAGAAGTGTAGAACATCTTTGTCTCATTCCAAATTTTAAAGGAAATGTTGTCAGGTTTCTTCTTTCACTATGATGTGGGCTTTGTCACATAGAGCCTTTATGATTCTGAGCTAAGTACCTTCTGTTCCTAGTTTCTTCTGTGTTCTTATTGTGAATGGGTGCTGAAATTTCTTGAAGGCTTTCTCTGTAGCTAGTGAATAGACTAAGTGATTTTTGTCTTTATTTCTATTTTTGTGATGAATTATATTGACTGATTTGTGTGTGTTAAATCATACTTGCAACTGTTGGATAAAACCAAGTTGGACATGATACACAAGCTTCTTAACATGTTGTTAAATACAATTTACTTCTATTTTATCAAGGATGTTTACATCTAAGTTTATTGGGGATATTGGTCTGTAGTTTTCTTTCATTGATATGTTCTTATCTAGTTTTGATATCTGATTTTGGTGATACTGGCTCCTTAGAATGAATTTGGAAGGTTTCCATCACTTTCCACTTCATGCAATACTTTGAGGAGGACTGGCATTAGTTTTCCTTTAAAGGTTTGATAGAACTCAGCTGAGAATCCACCTGGTCCTGGGTTTTTCTTTGTTGGAGGACTTTTTATTACTACTTCTATCTCATTGGTACTTATTGGTCTGTTTAGATTTTCTATGTCCTCTTGATTCAATTTTGCAGATGATATGTGTCTAGAAATGTATCCATTTCTTATAGATTTTCCAATTTATTTTCATATAAGTTTTCAGAATAGTCCTTAATGATCCTCTGGATTTCTGTGATGTCTATGGTGATTTCTACTTTTTCATTTCTAATTTTATTAATTTGGGTCTTCTCTCCTTTTTCTTGGAAATGCTTCTTTGCTAAGTGTTTATTAATCTTGTTTATCTTTTTAAAGAACCAACTCTTTATTTCACTGACACTTTGTAGTTTTTAAGAATTCTCTATGTCATTTATTTGGCTCAGATTTTAAATATTTATTCATTCTACTCATTTTGGAATTGGTTTGTTCTTGTTTTCCAATGGTCTTTAGATGCATCAATGTTTTTTTTCATTTGGGATCTAATTTTCTCAATTATGTACTCATAATTATAAACTTTCCTCCTAGAACCACTTTCATAGCCCCAAACATTGGTGCACCTAATTATATAAAAGAAGCACTACTCAAATTAAACTCTCAGCTAGACCCCAGGACATTAATACTGAGTGATTTTAACACACCTTTATCACCGATACTTCATTCATAAACTCAATAAAGACTCTTCACATCTAAAATTAGTACAAATCAAATGGACTTAACAAACACCTACAGACTATTTCATTCAACAACAGCTGAACACACTTTCTTCTCAGCTGCTCTTGGAACTTTCTCAAAAACAGACCATATTTTAGGCCACACAACAACTCTTAGCAAATAGAAAAATTTAATATAATTCCTTGCATCTTATCAGATCATAATAGAATGAAATTAGAATTCAGCCACCCCCAAACCCTAGAAGCTATATAAAAAGGTACAGATTGAACAATACTGTTCTGAATGATGAATGTGTGAGAGAAGAAATCAGTGGAGAAACCCTAAAATTCTCAGAATCAAATGAGAATATTGATATAACATAAGCAAGTGCAGGGCTTCTGGTCTAATACCTAAGTGTTTGATCTACTTTGAGTTGAGTTTTGCACCGGATGAGAGACAGGTTAAATTTCACTCTACTACATATGGATTTCAGTTTTCCCAGCACCATTTGTTGAAGAGCCTATCTTTTCTCCAATGGATGTTTGTGGTGCCTTTGTCTTGCATGAGATAACTATACATATGTGGGTTTGTCTTCTATTCAGTTCCACTGGTCTCCATGTCTGTTTTGGTGCCAAAAACATGCCATTTTTGTCACTATAGCTTTGTAGTATAATTTAAAGTCTGATATTTTGATGGTTCCTACTTCACTTTTCTCATATAAGGATTGTTTTGGCTACTCTGGGTCACGTATTTTTCCAAATGAATTTCAGGACTCCTCTTTCTATTTTCGTGATGAACATCATTGGAATTTTAAGAGGAATTGCATTAAATCTGCACAGCGCTTTTGGTAGTGTGGCCATTTTTACAATATTGATTCTGCCTATCTAAGAACATGGGAGGTCTTTCCATCTTCTAAGGTCTTCTTCAATTTCCTTCTTTAGTGTTCTGTAGTTTTCATTTAGTGGTTCTTCACCTCTTTTGTTATGTTGATTCCTAAGTATTTTATTGTAATTTTTTAAGCTATTGTGAATAGTATGGTTTTCCTAATTTCTCTTTCAGCTGATTCTTCATTGGTGTATAGGAACACAACTGATTTATGGGTGTTAATTTTATAACCTGCTACTGTGCTGAATTCATTTATGAGTTCTAGCAGTTTTCTGATGGAGTTTTTTGGGTCTCCTAAATATGAAATCATGTCATTGGCAAATAGGGATAGTTTGAGCTCTTCTTTACGTATTTGTATCCTTTTAATTTCTTTCTTTTGTCTAATTGCTCTGGCTAGGGTTTTGAGGAATATATTTAATAGGAATGATGAAAGAGGACATCCCTGTCTTGTTCCAGTTTTTAGAGGGAATGTTTTTAATTTTTCTCCATTTAGAATTATATTTGTGAGTTTAACATATATAGCTTTTACAATGTTGAAGTATGTTCCTACTAGTTTTTCTAGTGTTTTGAACATGAATGTATGCTGAATTTTGTCAAATGCTTTTTCTGTATCTATTGAGATAATCATGTGATTCTTGTCTTTAAGTCTATTGATATGATGAATTATGCTTATTGATTTCTATATGTTGAACCAACCTTATATCCCTGGGATGAAACCCACTTGATCATGGATATTTTTGTATGTGATTTGTCAGTATTTTATTAAGAAATTTGCATCTGTATTCATTAGATATTGTCTAAAACTTTCTTTCCTTGATGTGTCTTTGGTTTTGGTATCAGGGTGATTCTAGTTTCATAGGATGAGTCTGGAAGTGTTCCTCCCTTTTCTACTTCATAAAATAATTGGAGGAGGACCCTCTGAAAGTCTGGTAGAACTTGGCTGCAGATCCATCCATTCCTGGGCTTTTCTTTGTTGATAGGCTTCTGATGGTGTTTTCAATTTCATTGCTTAAACTTGATATTTAAATTTTCTATGTATTTCTGGTTTGATTTGGCAGGTCATATGTCTGTAGTAATTTGTTGATATCTTCAAGGTTTTCTGATTTATTGGAGTATAAACTTTCAAAATGGTTTTTGATTATCCTCTGTGTTTCAGGAATATTCATGGTGATATTTTGCAGGGTGACCAGCACCCTGCCAGGGTAGTTTTCTGCTGAAGAGGTGATGAGTCACCTGAGAAAATGAAAGTCTGAAATAATTAGTGAAGAATTAAGAGACAGAGCCAGAAAGTAGTTTTAAAAAGCAGAATGCCTGATAGGTCCTCCAGCCCTGGTAAGACCTGGTACTAAACAACTAGAAAATGGTTCTATCTCTTAATTCTTCATGGATTATTTCAAACTTTCATTTTCTCAGATGGCTCATCACCTCCTGAGCAGAAAACTACCCTGGTGGGGTGTTGGTTGCCCCATAATATTTTTAGCAGATGGAGTCTTGCTTCATGGTGGCTTGCAATCAACAAGTCAATTGGCATCTTGACAAGCCACATCCATCTCTGAGAGGCTGTGTGGCTATGTAATCCCAGCAGGGCCTCCAGCTCCAGTGCAGTGCTTAACCTGGCAGAGCTAGGTAGGATATCACGTGTACTGGGCAGTCTCAAACCAGCAGGAGTGCCGCTGGGAGTTCCTAGATACCAGACTTTCCTACCCAGTGGCTTCCATGCTGATTTGGTTCATGCACAGTTCACACAGGGCTTCTGACAATATTTCATTTTTCATCATGAATTTAGTAATTTGAGTTTTTCCCTCTTTCTCTTGGTATGCTTGGCTAAGGTTTATTGATTTTTTAAAAATTTTTCAAAATTTTTTTGGCAGCTATCCAAAATACAAGCAACAGTAAGTGCTGGCGAGGATGTGGTGAAAAAGGCACACTCAGACTTTGCTTGTGGGACTGCAAACTGGTGCAACCTATCTGGAAAGCAGCATGGAGATTCCTTAGAAAACTTGGAATAGAACCGTGATTTGACCCAGCTATCCTACTCCTTGGCCTATACCCTTAAGACTTAAAAACACCATACTACAGTGCGCAGCCACTTCAATGTTTGTAGCAACACAATTCACAATTGCTAAACTGTGGAAGCAACCTAGATGCCCTTCAACAGATGAATGGATAAAGAAACTGTGGTATATATACACAATGGAGTATTACTCGGCAATAAAAGAGAATAAAATTATGTCATTTGCAAGTAAACAGATGGAATTGGAGAATGATACATAAGGGGAGTGGGAGTAGGGTAAGAAGCATGGGAGAAATGGAAGAACTTTGGATGGGACAGGAGAAGGTGAGGGAGGGGAGGGGAATGGGAGTAGCAAAAAAGGGTTGAATGAGATGGATATCTCTATCCTAGGTACATGTATGAAGACACAAATGGTATGACTCTATCTTGTTTGCAACCAGAGAGATGGAAAATTGAGCTCTATATATGTACTATGGCTTGAAATGCATTTAAAAAATTTTTAAAAAGTTTAAAAGAAGAATAAAGTTATAATCTCAAAAATTTTTTTCAAAGAACCAACTTTTTGTTAATTTTTTGAATATATACAGAGAGAGAGAGAGAGAAAGAGAGAGAGAGAGAGAGATTCAATTTCATTGATTTCAGCTCTGATTTTAAATATTTTTGATCTTCTGCTGCTTTTGGTGTTGATTTGCTCTTCTTTTTCTAGGACATTGAGATGTAATGTTAAATTGCTTATTTGATGTCTTTTTATTCTTTTAATGAATGAGCTGAATGCTATGAACTTTCCCCCTTAGAACCACCTTCCCAATGTCCCAGAGAATTTGATAGGTTTTGTCACTATTGTAATTTACCTCTAAGTATTTTTTTAATTTCACCTCTGATTTCTTCTGTTATCCATTCATCATTCAATAGCATATTATTTAGTCTCCAGGTGTTAGAGTAGCTTCTATTTTTTGTCTTATCATTGATTTCTAATTTCATTCCATTATGATCTCATAGAATGCAAGGCATTATCTCTATTTTTTTTTGTATTTGCTACAAGTTGTTTTATGGCCTACAATATGGTCTATTTTAGAAAATTATCATGTACTGCTGAGAAAAATGTGTATTTAGTCATTGATGTCTGAATACTCCATTTATGTCTGTTAAGTCTAAATTATTTATTGTATCATTTAGTTTTATAGCTTTTTTATTTACTTATTTTTTGAAGATTTATCCAGTGATTAGAAAAGCATGTGAAAATCACCCAGTATTATTGTATTGTAGTCAATTTCATTCTTGAAGTTGAGAAAGGTTGTTTGATGTACACAGATGCTCCATTGTTGAATATAAATATTTATGATTGTTATTTCTTGTTGTATAATTCCCTTAAGCTTTATGAAAAACTCTTCTTTGTCCCTTCTAAATTTTTGGCTTGAAGTCCACTTTATTTGATAAGATTGAAAGCCTGCTTTTTTACAAAATCCATGTGAATGATATGTTTTTTTCCCCACCTTTTTACCTTCAGTCTGTGGATATCTTTGCCTATGAGGTGAGTCCCCTGGAGACAGCATGTTGTTGAGTCTTATTTTTTAATCCAATCTGCTAGTCTATGTCTTTTTATTGATGAGTTTAGGTTATTTACATTCAATTTTATTATCAAGATATGATTTTTATTCCTTGTCATTTTGAGTTATTTCTTGTTTTAAATTTGAATTAGTTTCCTCTTTAGTTGACTATTCTTCTAGTGTATTTCCTCCATTTGCTGGTTTTCACTTTTAGTTTTATTTCTTCTTAATGAAATATTTTATTGTTTTGTAGTTCAGGCTTTCTAGTTGTAAATTCTTTTAACTTTTGTTTATTGTGGAAGGTTTTTATTTCTTTGTCAATTCTGAAGCTTAATTTTTCTGGGTATATTATTCTTGTTTGGCATCCATTTTATTTCAGAGCTTGGTATATATTATTCTAAGACTCCCTAGCTTTTAGGGTCTAGGTTGAGAAATCAGCTGAAATCCACATTGGTTGACCTCTAAATGTGACCTATTGTTTTTCTCTGGCAGCCTTTAATATTCTATCCTTATTCTGTATGTTAGGCATTTTCATAATAATTTGTCTTGGTATGGATCTGTTGTAGTTGTGTATATTTTGGGTCCTATATGACTTCTGTATTTGATTTTCCATTTTATTCTTAAGGTTTGGCAAATTTTCTGATATCATTTCAGAGACAAGATTGTGCATTCCTTTGGTTTCTATCTCCAAACCTTCATAGTTATCTTGATAAATCTTAAATTTGGTCTTGTTATGTTATCCCATATTACTTGGAAATTCTGTTCATGGTATCTTAACATCTTTTCTCCATGGTCAACTTTATTTTCAAGATTATATATTTTGTCTTTGTTGCCTGAAACTGTAAGCACAAAATGATAGATGCAGACCTGAACAGATTCAGAGAAGCTGTTTATTCATTCATATACTTGGGACATAGGGACTCATTTTCTAGATGCAAAAATGGTCATTGGCTACAGAGGGGATTTTAGTTTTATATGGTACAATTAGGGTGGTTTAATCATTGGAACTTGTAGAAGTGCCATCTGATAGTTAAGAGCTAGTTGTGTAGGTTAAAACTTTAACTCAGGAGGGCAGCTGTAAAAAGGTTGAAACTCATTGTTACTTGGAGAGATGGGAGCCCAGATTTTGAAGGATGATTACTTAAATTTTGTGCATTGTTTTTCTTTCTCTGGGATTCCTTGTCTCTCAGAGTTTCAATATTTACTGTGTCTCCATTTAGGACCAATTTGCAATGGGGAAAGGTGAAAGTCCAGAGCCCAACATTCAGTATCCATCCCCTTCCTTCAGGGCCCATTGTTATTGGGAAAGGATTTACTGGGAGGTGAATGCTTGGCTAGTTTCCCTTCCCTCCTCCCAAGTTGCTTCATCTCTCTGCTTTTTTTCAGGGGCTATTTTATAGGAGTATTATTTTCCAGAACTCTTCAGAAACTCTATCTTCCAAGTGGGTAGTCTGCTTGTGATTCTTTCCATTGAATTTTTAATTTGGTTTATTCCTTCATTTCAAGGATTTCTATTTGATTTTCTTTTTAGAATTTCTAATTCTTTATTAAACTGATCTTTTATTACCTGTATTTTTTTCTCTGATTTTATTTCTTATATCATCCTTTACCTCACAGTTTATGAACTTTTTAAATTCCTTCTCTGACCTTTCCTCCACTGTGGTGCCAGTGGATTCTGTTATTGAGGTATTTGGGTTTGCTTGGGTTGGTTTGTTACCTTGATTTTCACATTATTTTTGTGTCTACCCATCTAACAACATGGATCTGAGGCAGTAGAGTTTCTACTTTGTGAACTTATAGTGTCTTTGTAGGTTTCTGGTACCTCTCAGTTTAAGGGGAGACAAATAATAACAACCAATGCAAACAATATACATCATTAAACCACATAGTTTCTGCTATGACATTTACAATGCTAATTGTCACAATAAGCAGAAATTATGTGATTAGCTATTGCTCTCAGTAAAAGCAGTAAGTTTACAAAAGGGTTTGCGATTTTAAGAAGTGAACAGGGAAAAAACAGAAGAGATGTAGGATGTGATGACTATGGGGAAGGAAGGGAGAATATATAAGTAAAAAATTAAAGGAAGAGTAAAAGAGTGAGCAATAGAGTTAGGCTGTTAGCAGAAGAAAAGAGATAAAGAGAATCAAGGAAAACAGCTAAGTAAGAGAAAAATACATACAAAACAAAACCAAAATATACTAGTCACACATCCTAGCCCTCAAAAGACTGAGGTTTAAAAAATAGCTGCCTTCAAAAAATGCTAGAAATGAGCCGGGCGCGGTGGCTCAAGCCTGTAATCCCAGCACTTAGGGAGGCTGAGACAGGAGAATCGCGAGTTCAAAGCCAGCCTCAGCAATGGCGAGGCGCTAAGCGAGCAACTCAGTGAGACTCTGTCTCTACATAAAACACAAAATAGGGCTGGGGATGTGGCTCAGTGGTCGAGTGCCCCTGAGTTCAATCCCCAGT
>CM053408.1:60607371-60626779 GCA_028644305.1 Xerus rutilus
CAAGCCTGTAATCCCAGCACTTAGGGAGGCTGAGACAGGAGAATCGCGAGTTCAAAGCCAGCCTCAGCAATGGCGAGGCGCTAAGCGAGCAACTCAGTGAGACTCTGTCTCTACATAAAACACAAAATAGGGCTGGGGATGTGGCTCAGTGGTCGAGTGCCCCTGAGTTCAATCCCCAGTACCACAAAAAAAAAAAAAATGCTAGAAATGAGAGAAAAGGAGACAAATATGTATATGTGTAAGTGTCCATGAACCAGTAAACTCATAATTAAACAGAAAAAAAAATTCTCAGTGAAAAGTGAAAAATTTTTTCCATTGCTGTGGCCACAAATTGTCAATGGGAATATGTGTTCATTGTATTTTCCCAAATGTTTCTTTCCATTTCTTCTTGAGGTATGCAGTGTGTATGAGAGTGTTGGTTGTAGGCTGTCAAGTTGCCAGTAAGAGTTCAGAAATTATCAGCTACCTTTCTTGTTCATGTTACTTAGAGTGCTATAGAGTGTGGTGTCTGCTCCACCCTCAGGGTGGGATTGTGGAAGAGAGCTGGCCTGGGTGTTCCCACAGTACATAATGTGCAACAGTATCAGGTTTCTCAATCATGTGGCTTGACCATAGTTCCATGTTCTTGTAACAGTTCCACATTCCTGTAAAACCACAAGATTAGTAAAGTAGTAACACTTTGTAAGACTTGGGTGCATCCGGTTGTACCCTGTGGTGCTTCCAGGTGAGAGGGCATCCTAAGATATATATATACCCAAGTCAGCGGAATAAAAGGAACTTGAGACTTGAGTCTTGCCTTGTCCTTTGTAAGTGTGTGTGTATTTCTTATCCGCAGCTCCCTCGCAGATCCTAGTTTCACTTTGTGCTGGTGCAGGCGCCGGCATGGGATCACTGTAGTGTTCTGTGAGAGGAGTTCCCATACTTAGAGCTCCTAAAAGCATGATTTAGTACTAGGTAGGCTCCAGGTTCTTTTTTTGAATGTTGACTAGTTGGAAGATTTTAAATTAGTGCACCTCCAGGGCCCAGCAGCTACTGGTCCATGCTGGGAGACTAGAAATCTCCCCTGGGTTCACTAATGCAGCAGAGGAACCAATCTTTCACCCTCTTTATCACCAGCAAGTCTCACCTTTCCTGGATTCTTAAGTTCAATCCTCAAACTCAGTTACTCCTTGCCGTCCACATCCTGCATGGGCAGTGGAGAAAAGGTTCCCTTAGTTGGAATGCTGAGCAATAAAAACTAAGAGAAATAAAATGGCAAAATAATCACAGAAAATAGTTTCAAAAAGTGGGGGTAGGACGGGCCTGCAAACCAGATGAGTCTGGCTTCTGGCATCTGGCACAATGGAGCCCACGTGTGCTTTATTTATATTGGGGAACTTCAAAGGCCTTCCATCGGATATTCTTTACCAGGATAGGAAAAGGGTGGGGGCAGGTAGTCTGGCTCAGTTCCTAATGGGATATGCCCATTCCCAGTACTGCAATGAGGACTTTCCTAGCAGAGCAGAAGAGGCAGGGCACTTGCATTGGGTGGTCTTACAACTGTAGCAGTGCTACAGGAAGTTTGAAATGCCAGCCCCACCTCCTCTCTGGCTACTATGCCAAGAGAGAGGTTCCTCATGCATTCCACAGATGGCTTCCCACAACTCCTGCCCCTGTCCTTTTGAATTCCTGGCCAGGCTGGGCTCTTCCTGCTGATCCTGCCAGCTGCAGAACTCAGGGGAGGCAAGGAGAGCTGGGTGGGTTTCCACAACCTGTATCTCCCTGTGTAAAACCCTCTCCATGTTTGATTTTCTACAGGCCTCTAGGCATGCTCTGTGATGTGTGGCATGGTTTTGGTAGGCCTGGTTTTTTGACCCAACTTGGGTTTGCCAGAACTCACCACCCACAGCTGGTCCCTGCCACACAACTGTAAAATGGCTTCTTCCTCTGTTCTCCATGGGCTACTGGGAGAGATGCAGATTCTTTCCCACAGGAGACTATTATCTACCACATCTTCTGGGTAAGTCTGTCAGTGTCTGATCTCTGATGTCTCTGTATCAAGACGTGCCACAGGCCTCCTAAAAATAAGTGTTCCCTTTAGTCCACTATCCCTCCACTTAGCCTACAATGGGACTGCTCTGGCAGGTGCTTGTAGTGGGGTGGGGGATTTCTTCCTTATACTGTTTATATTCGAGCTCCTGAGTCCTTGATTGCTTTGAGTATCCAATGTTAATTCCCAGTAAATAGTTATTTTTCCAGTCTACATCTTTTAATGGGAGAGTTGAGATCATCTGCATTCAATGGTATTATAGAGAAAATCTATTCGTTTCTGGCATTTTGACTTATTTGTAATATTTAATTTGGTCCTATTTCTCATTTTCTTAGCTACTCTCCAAATGAAATTTGCCCATTGTGATCTCAGGTTTGTTTTTTATTTCTTCTGAGTGGAGTGTTTTATTAAGTTCTGTAGTGCTGGATTCTTTCAGTTTCTGCATTTCTTGGAAGATTTTTATTTCTTCTTCAATGTTGAAGGATGGTTTTGTTGATATAGCAATCTTGACTGACAGTTATTTTCTTTCAGAACTTGGAATATATCATTCCAGATCCTCCTGGAATTTAGGGTTTGTGCTTAAGAAATCATAAGCAATTCTGAATGACTTGCTTCTAAATGTGATCTGACATTTTCTTTTTGGGACTTTTAAAAGTCTATCCGTGTTCTGTATGTTAGGTATTTTAATAATAGTGCATTGTTGAGAGGTTCTGTTTTGATTTTTTCTATTTGGGGTTCTGAATTGTTTCCGTCTGGATGTTTGTCTCATTCACAAGGTTTGCAACATTTTCTGTTATTATCTCCCCGAAGAGGTTACCCATGAAGTTAGCCTGCAATTTACAGTTCTCTTCAATTCCAATGATTCTTAAATTTAGTTTCTTAATGTTGTCCCAGAGATTCTTGTATATTCTAGATATAGTTAGTTTTTTCTTTTCTTTTCTTCTTTAATACTGTCTGAATGTTCAAGGCTAGCCCCTTTGCCTTCCATTCTGTCTTGAGCATAGTCTACTCTATTAGAGAGATTTTCAATTGAACATTTTATTTGATTTATTTTGTTTGTTTTTTCAAGATTTAAATTTGGTTCTTTTTCAATATCTCTATCTCCTTACTGAATTTTTCATTGATATCCTTTACTAACTCCCTTAATTCATTCAGTTTTTTTCTGTGTTCTCTTAGGATTCAGCGATCATTTTTATAATTGTTCTTTTGAATTCTTTATCTGGTATTTCATCCACTTCAATATCTTTGGAGTCAGTTGCTTGCTGGTGAATTATAAACTTAAGGGTTATCATTGTACCCTTCTTCCCACCCCCATACTTCTTGTATTCTTATGTTGGGTTTTATGCATCTGTTGGGATGGATTTCTCTTCTACTGTTACATGTGGGTTTTTTTTTATAGCACAGTCTTCTCTTGCCAAAGTGTTTTAAGATGATCTAGATTGAGACCCTTGATAGTGCAGTGTCCACAGGGTTTGTGTTGATTCTCTCTGTTTTTGTTGTAAGAGTGGGTACTTGGGATCTGGTTATTAGTTTGAGTATTTTGTCTCTTATATTCTTTGTATTAAAGTTTCACTGAAGTTTGAGAGCATTTAATTTGTGTGTTAAACAAAGTACACTGTCTCTTGGCTGACTGTAGCTCAGCATCAGAGTTTCTACCCTGTGAACCGTAATGTCTCAGTAGATCACAGCATGGTTTCAGAGGTTCAGTTCATGGTTGACTAGCTCTGGGCTAAGGTAATGCAGAAAATCATGGCAGAAGGGTGTAGTGGAGGAAAACTGCTCAGTTCATGACAGCCAGGAAGCAAAGTCAAAAGATGCTTTCTTGAACAGCTTTTCTGTAGTGCTATGTATAACATTTAAGTAGTGAAGGTAGTACCCAGATCATTTGATGAAATCTCAGATACATGAATGCTAAATCCAGTTAATACCTGTCTTGGGGCTGCTGTTGAGAATTAAGTAACATAGATAAGAGTGATCAGCTGATATTATTTTTCTTTCCATTAACATTAAAAAATGACCTTTCCCAAAATGTGTTCAAAGGACATGACCTCCACAGAGTATTAACTAGTGGTACCAAAAAAAAAAGTTTTCTAGGGACAAATAAGTTTGGAACATATTGTGCAAATATTTGAATAACTGTCCTTATTGCAGAGCTTCTCAAAATCATTATATGCTAAAGCACATTGCAAATTTCCAAGAATATGAAATATTTTCAAATATTAACCATATGTATTTAACCATAGAATTACTTGGAAAAGGAAAATCTTTCAGAACTATTTTTCAGAACCTACTTTGGGAAATAATTGCACTAAACTACATGAACCAACTAATCATCACATGACTCTGAAGGAATTTAAATACATCACCAGTGATAGTGCCTTACAGAGTAGTGCTCACTTATTTTTTTCTGGTCTTATCAGTTAATTAATGTCTTATATATTCTGAATAATTGAAAATATCTTCTGTGCTCCTATTCACAAGACAGCAAATTCTCTTCCACTCTTTAGCATAATTGGGTTGTTGTTTTGTTGTTGTTGTTGTTGTTATTATTTATTCCTTTCTCTCATAGAGTCTTGGAAGGTAGTCTCTACTGGTTACAAATGTCAGTGCTGGAATCTGATAACCAATGTGGATTTAAAACTTATGTGTGGGAATTTGGGCAAGCCTATTGGGGAAAATTCTGAGCCTGTTTTCTCATCAGTAAAATGGGACAAACTAGTCATAGTTTTGTACATATTTTTACATTAGTTAATTGTATAATAAATTATATTTTATTTATACCTTCTTGTAGATATTGCTTTTTTGCAAGTAATATTTTCTGTCCTTTGTAAAATTTCTACTGGTATTATCATTTGGATCTGAAGTGTCCCTCAGAAGCTCTTGTAGATGCAGGGATATTCAGAGGTGAAATGATTAGATTGTGAGAGCTGTAACCTAATCAGTACATCCTAGTTTAAATGGACTGACTGGGTGGTAACTGTAGGCAGGTGGGGCCTGTCTGGAGGAGGTGGGTCACTGGAGCGGCATGCTCTAGAAGGGTTATTCTTCCTGGGATCTTCCCTCTGATTCCTTACTGCCATAAGAGGAGCAGATTCCTTCTGCTGTGTGCTACCCCCATGATGTACTGCCTCAACTTGGGCCCAGAGCAATGGACTGACCAGCTGTGGACTGAGACTTCTGAAACTGTGAGTCCTAAATAAGCGTTTCTCTAAATTATTCTTGTCAGCTTTTTTGATCACAGCAACACAAAACTGAGTAAAACAACTGGTATTAACAAGAAGATAAAAACCTTGAAACAAGGGAGTCTTTCCATCCTACTTTGAAGAATAGCCTTGTTGCTAAGAGTAAGTGCAATGAGTCTCTCATTGAAGAAGGGTTAGCATTGTAGGAATTAGCATTATAGGAATGAAGCTAGAGAGCTGGACCTGTTTGGAGAAATGTCAAGAGTAGGTACACCAGAGGGAGCATGTCAAATCACATCTATGAAGGATGCCAAAGTTTAGGTGAGGAAAATAGATCTATCATTAGATGGTATCTCCTCTCATATTTCTTACTTCCAGGTGGCACCAGTAAACCATTACAATTTTCATTATTCAAGGTACTTCAGAGAAACAGAGCTAGTAGTGTGTGGTGTGTGTTGGGGTGGGGTGGGGGAGAGGAACAAAGAGGGGTGGGGAGAGAAAGAGAAAGAGAGAGATGGGGGAGAATTTTAAAAATTAGGTAGGCTCATGAAATTGTGGAGGAAAGGCAAGTTCCAAATCTGCAGGATAGATTGGCAGGCTGTGATCCAGGCAGAGTTGATGCCACAGTACATCCAAAGGCAGTCTGCTGTCAGATTTCTCTTTTCCTTGGAGGTCAATCTTTTTCTATTAAGGCCTTTGATTGAATGAGGCCCACCTACACTGAGGAAGGTAATCTGCTCTGCTCAAAATCTATTGTTTTATATGTTATTCTCACATTTTAAAAAACCTTCACAGAAACATTTGGAATAATGTTTGACCACATATCTCTATACTGTGTACTGTTGACACACACACACAAAATCATCACACTATGCTTTATTCTTCTTTCACAAAGAGCCTACTAGTGCCTTACATCAGCTATTAAAGAGAATTAGGAATTCTCTTAGGAATATAAGAATCATATTCTTATATATAATAATATAATTATTATATATATAATAATAATTATTATTCTAATTATATTAGGAATATAATTAGAATTATGTTAAAAGAGAATTAGGTTGGTTCTTGGAAACTTGAAACTCATCGTAGTGATGTGTATTAATTTTCATGCTCTCATTATTGGGCTCTCACATTAGCATGGCCTAATTTCCACTACCAGGAATAGGATGTGTGCTGTGCTAATGGGAAATGATATATTTAGTGTTTTGTATGATCATTTGTGTGCCTTTTATTGGATGAGAGCCCACATGGAGTGACTGGATGAAAGTGCTCTTTCTGCTTACCCCTGCATTAGGAATAATAGAAAAAATGTGCATGTGCTTGTGGCAAAAATCCATGATTTGGCATATATTTATGCTATCATAATCAATATAATAATGATCATGTAATTTCTAGTTCATAAGTTTTGCAGAGGATAAATAATTCCATCTCAGCTGAAACCAGTGACATTTTCCATGTTGAATTCAGTTTTCAGTTATGTTTAAGTGGCACATGTTGCTCCATAAAATTTAACAAGTGAGTACTAATGTTGTTGGGCAAAGTAATTATCACAATCAGAAAATACAATGAAAATATGAGGGCAATTCTTTTTCAAACTTTATGTACACATATATGCTTAGCAGATAGGTAACATTTTTTGCATCAGAGCAATTTTTTAAAGACTTGATTTGAATTAAAGCAATTTTAATCAGTTCAACCTTTGAATACCACAGTTGAGTTTTTCACAGTATGTTAAATATCCATGTACAGTTTATAAAATAAAATAATGGAGCTCAGTATGATGGTGCACACCTGTAATCCCAGTGACTCAGAAGGCTGAGGCAAGAGGATTCAAGTTTGAGGCCAGCCTTAGCAACTTAGCAAGACCCTGTCTCAAAATTTGAAAAAAATAAAAAGAGTTGGGAATGTAACTCAGTTGTAAGACTTCTCTGTGTTTGATTCCCAGTACTCAAAAAAAAGGAAAAAAATAATACTTGTTTGCCAATTATTATTATTATTATTTTGTGCTGGGGATTGAACTCAGGGGCACTTAAACACTGAGCTACATATTTTACACTGAACTCTGTATTTTATTTAGAGACAGGATATTGCTGAGTTGCTTAGGAACTTACTAAGTTACTAAGATCGGCTTTGACACTTGAGGAATTATAACATTTTGAAGTCAATCTGTTTGTTTCTATCCAAGATTAAGAAAATGACAGATAATGTAGACCTCTTAAAAATGGGGACAGAGTCTTGTTTTTCTTCAAAAAGAACTTAACATGATGTGTTGACATGCCTGATGAAGAGCAGGTAGCCTTTAATACTACGGTGAGCCAGGAAATAGCCTGGTCTGCTCTAGTTGAGGAAGAGCTGTCAAGTCTTCTTGGTGTATTTTGGTCCCTTTAGCAATAAAAAAGGGCACATGACCATGAAAATGAACATGAGTACACTTTGTTCTACTTCCTGCAACTCAGGTAGGGCAACTTATGCTTGTGGCAAAGGGAAGAATTCAAAGCTGTAGAGTTTATAGAAAAATAAACATAAATGGCCCTAAATATGTAGAAAACATGCTAAAGCCATGAAAATTAAAATATATTCCACTTTATATGCAAAAATCTGCAGGGTTAGCAGTTCATTCTGCTCATTGCTCTTATAAATGCAAAATGGTATAGCACACATAGCAGGGACACTGGCAATGTCTAAAAAACAATGAAATCGCTGGGTGCAGTGGCGCACACCTATAATCCCATCACTTTGGGAGGCGGAGACAGGAAAATTGCGAGTTCAAAGCCAGCCTCAGCAATGGCGAGATGCTAAGCAGCTCAGTGAGACCCTGTCTCTATATCAAACACAAAATAGGGCTGGGGATGTGGCTCAGTGGTCGAGTGCCCCCGAGTTCAATCCCTGGTACCAACAAAACTAAACAAACCAAAACAGCAAAATCCATTCATCATTTGTGCAAATTATTTTCTTTTTGTCCCTTGCCCTACCTCTGGTTCATTTTTCCCCCCTTCTCTGTACTGCTCTGAGCCATGAGAGCCTAATAACCCTTTTTGGAAGGCCTTACTCAAGTTTACTTGTAGCTGCTTCAAACTACTACAATAAATATGTGTTTTTAAACAGATTGGTTTGGTTGGTGGGGTTACAGACAAGTCTAGACTTGCTAGAAGCTTCTCTGTGTAGAGCAGGCTGTGTGCCCTGCTCTGAGTTATTCTATGATGTACAGTATAGTAGTTTTCAGGTTATGTCTAACCCTGCGTTACTGTATTTTATAAAGCAGTAGTTTGCTGTGAGTTATTTCATTTAAGTATAAGTGCTAAAGTAGAATGACTCTATACTATGTTTATACAAGTGAATAACCACTATCTTTCTAGCACAACCATAAGGCACAAAGTGATAAATTAATTGTGCTAATAAAATAACCACCTGTGAACTTAATGAATTAATTGGAAGCACATGGATATATTGGTATATCAAACTCATATAAAATCCAGGCCTATGAACTTATCAAACACACCAGATCACTGAATGAAGCAACACCCTCATCAGAGACTCATAAGAAGAAGAAAATTCCAAGACTGGACATGGTGGCATCCTGATCCCATCACCTAGTAGCTCCTCATGAGCTTTGCCCAGGAAAATCACCACAATGACAAATCTCTGAATCTCTGTCCTTGGGCTTCAACATAACAAGGTTTCTCCTGTCCTTGTTGATCCTCCATGCTCTACTCCAAGCTGACACTCTGAAACTGCCAACCCATCTGGACTCTGGCCTAGAATAAGTTCCTGTGCTTTGACAGTTCTGTGCCCTGAACAAGTTCTCAGGCTAGTTTGGCTGGCTGGTTCCTAATCTTATCTGACCACCTACAGTGACTGTTTGAATTCATCTGCTCACTGCCTTTGCTCTCTGCTCAGCTTCTTGAACCCCTGTGACTGCTTTAACCCTTTCTTAGCCTTTCTGTAACCCACATACAGATATAATTGTGTAAGGTGTGATGCTTGACTTGGGTGTTATGGACATTAGTAGTTAAGATTGGAATTAAAAAAAAAAAAAACAGTGATTGCCCTGCTTATGACTATTAGATGACCCAAAGTATCTGGTGAACTGCAACCTCTGAAAGTGGTGTAGACTGTGGATTTCTTTTGTTATTCAGTAAATTCTGACATTGTAGAAGGACACAAATGTGCTTTGTTTATGTTAATGACATAGCTGGCTCATGATATTTTTTCTCCTGTTTTTGTAAATCTCCAAAGTTTTCACATGCCAAGCAGAAAAAGCTTCCCCGAGTTTTGAAATACAGGCCTGTGTAAGAAGCATAAAGAAATGGCATTGATACAATTAGTGGATTCTGGATGTGAGTGATTTTCAGAATCACCTGAGATGCTTCTAAAAATGCACACTCCTGGTCTCTCTCGTAGAACAATTCCATCCAAATCTCAGACAGGAGAATTGGCAGTCTGCTGTTTTAAGATTCACAAGTTTGGGCAACCATTGACCTAGAATGGAGTCTCTCACATTGATATATGTGTTCTAAATTCCTGAGATGTCACTGTGTAGTCCTCTAAAATAATGACAGCTAGAACAGCAACAATAACGCTAGAATAATATCAAAAACTTTCAAGGTATTTGCTATGAACCAGGTACTATTCCAGACACTTCACTTATGTTAACTCACTGAATCTCCCTAACAGTACAATAGAGTACCTTTATTATCCCCATTTCTCAGATGCAGAATATGGTGCACAGAATGGTTCTGTGCTCTCCAATATGACACAGTTATTTGAGACATCTTCTGAACAAAGGCCATGTGACTCTGGGATCTGTGTACTAAAATAAATGTGCTATGGTCAAATATTTGGGAAAGTCTGCTCTCTTGGATTTACATTATAATAGTACATTGATGCAAAGTTTTGGGAAGTCTCTCTGTAAATAATCCTGCTTAACCTCAAATTGTTTAACCTCAAATTGTCTAACATTGCAAAGTTTATCCCTGGAAACTTTCTATGTGTATCATTTACTAAGCCTCGAGAAACTTGTATTACAAGGGACATGATGTAATACACAATGATGGGGGGAAAGGGTGTCTTGATCATAGTGTTTTTCCATTCTTATTTAGTGCAGAGGTGAGGAGAAAACCAACCACACCCTCTTAAGGTTCACTAGAATGAACTGACAATAGACAAATTAAGTAGGAGAAAAGACATAAAAATTTATTAATGTGCAAGAGAGAAAAATATCACATGCGGAAAATCACAGAAATGTGATCATTTCCAAGCCCAACATGATTAAGAAATTTATACAATTTTTTTTAATAGGGGATGGAGATAATTGAATGTGGACAATTTTTAGGGAACATTATTTTTAGGGGAACTCAGTGGGCTTGGAGAACATATAATGGGCCTTGGACAACATCTTTGGTCCACAAAGCAGATCATGGATTATAAATGAGTCTGTCTGGGACTGAAATAGAGGACAATGGTGTGTGACAAAATTATATCCAGGTGTGTTGGCAGACTAGTCTTTCTTCCTGTAATATGTGTTCAGTCTTTTCTAGTTAATGAAATTTTTAGTAAGAAAACAGAAGGCAGTTATGCTCCTCTTTGGGCAGATTCAGTCAGATTGACAAGGGAATTTTGTAGAATGCCTCTTCCTACACTGGAAGGGGGAGAAACAAGGGAAGGTCAGAGGGACTTTTATTCTGAGGTGGGTTCTAAGACCTCTCAACATACTAAAGTGCCAGTCTCTATGGCATTGTTTCCTGAGCCCCAACATACAGTATGCTGCTGTGGACCTTGTCCCAGAGTCCAGAGACTTTGATTTCAATTGAACTCTGGACTCTACTGGTTGTATCATTGTGACTGATGTTTCAACCCTGTGGGCCTTAGTTGATTCCTGTGTAAAGTGAGAAGGCTAAGCTGATTGCCAAGTCCCTTTCCAGCATGAGTGAGCATGTTAAAGATGATGTTTTTTGTTTTGTTTTGTTTGTCCTAGGGATTGAACTCAGGGGCACTCCACCACTGAGCCACATCTCCAGATCTATTTTTGTATTTTATTTAGAGACAGGATCTCACTGAATTGCTTAGTGCCTTGCCATTGCTGAGGCTGGCTTTGAACTCACAGTTCTTCTGTCTCAGCCTCCTGGGATTATAGGTGTGCACCACCACGCCTGGCTCAAGGGTATGATTTTTGATGGTATGCTCCATGAGTGATGTGGAACAGACTCATTTATTTTCACTAAAAAGAGTGGCCTTTAATTTTAGCAAGAGTAATTTAGGTGAAATTTTTAAAAAAATATTCTGAATGTAATGAAGACAAGACTTTTGAAATAGTTTGCTATGAAAATGTCTTTAAACAACAACAAAAGTCATCTCCAAAAATAGGCTGCTACAGTTTACAAAGCTCACTCATCTGCATGGGCCACATTTGACATCCCTGTAAGTGGAGATTATTATTGTTTCCATTTTTAAAAAGACGAAGGTTCAGAGAGGTTCAATGACTTGCCTAGGAACAAAAGCCAAAACGTAACTGAACTGATATTCCAGTCCTTTACTCTTAACTCCAAATCCTAGATATATTCAAGTTTCCCACACAAGCTTCAGTTTCCATAGTGAGGGACAGCTGCTGGTTTGACTACAGGGTCATGCATTTGGCAGAGTTGCACATCGACTTTTATGAAGGCAGAGGATGAGCTTTTGATTGAAGAGACAACCTGATAGCTCTTAAGAATGTTCTTTTTTACTGTTTCCTGGTTGTCATGTCCCATACTGCTTTCCTCTGCCACATCCTTCCACCATGATTTTCTGCCTCACCTCAGGTCCAGAGTTATGGAGCTGGTCAACCGTGGATAGAATTTCTGAAACCATGAGCCAAAAGAAACTCCTCCTTCTCTGCATTGTTTTTGGTCACAACAAGGAAACTCTGACTAAAACAAACTGATATTAAGAAGTGGAGTCTCTGCTGTGACTAACTGACCATGTGTCTCAGAAGTCTTTGGAGCTTTTTGGAGTTTAGGGAAAGAATTTTAAAAAGTTTAGAGATGCAGGCTGGAAGTTTAACGGGAAATTCAGGTAGGAACTCAGAAGACCAGAATGCCTCTAAGACTATGGACAGTAAAAACTGGGCTCATAAGGTTTCAGAGGAGAAGGAGAACTATAGTAGAAATTGACAGTTGCCCATTTGTGTTACATTCTGGCAAAGAAGTTGTCTACATTTTGCCCATATCCTGAGACTTTCTGTGAGATTGAATTAAAAGATGATGGGCTGAGTTTATGGATCATTCATGACCCAGGATCCATCTTGGTACTGTAGTGTGGCGGAGCCTATGGAAACTGAAGCACAGATCTGCTATATATTTTTTACATTAGGTGCTGTTAATATTGGTCTCCCCCTTAAAGATGAGATACTAGAAACCTTCAGGGACACTGGATGTCTACAGGGTAGAAACTGTACTGCCTCAGATTCACACAGCTAGATGGGAAGACACACAAACAACATGAAAGAACAAGAGAATAAAGTTGCTGTGAGTGGCACAATTAATAATTACTTGGAGGTGGATTGTCTTTAAATGCAAGTGTATGTTCAATCACAATAATCATCAAATACAATTAATTAATGCTAAAAGTGTTGGGTGTGCTGGAGCAACCTAACTAGCATTCAATGCTCACTAATTAAACAGTAGAATCAATGTTAGAGAAGGAGTTCAGAATCTACTAAGTAAAACTGCTCCTCTACTTAAAGGAGTTTATAAGGAGAGGATTCAGAGATATGTTTCAGAAGGTGAAAGATAACTTCAATAAAGAGATAGAGATCCTGAAAAGAAATCAAGAAGAAATCCTTGAAATGAAGGAATCAAAAAACCAAATAAAAAATCCAATGGAAAGTATCACCAACACATGAGACCACTTGGAAGACAGAATCTCAGGCAATGCAGACAAAATATATAATCTTGAAAATAAAGCTGACTATACAGAGAAGATGGTAAATTGTGTAATGTTCCCTCACCCAGACACAAGGCCAACAGCAACTGCTAAAGCCAACAGAGTATAGCTACTCTGACTACTTCGGGGCTGATAAGAAGGACCCCCCAGGCAATGGCATTGTGGCTGGGTTTGAAAAAGCAAGTGAACTCCAAAAGCTGCTCCAAAAGCAACTGAAAGGCAAACAGATGCAGAAAGAAATTTCTGAATTTGACTGAGAGAGGATGAAGATTGAAGAATATGCAATGAATTTGGCTAAACTCTCTAAGAACTCCTTGGCTGCACAGGAATGAAGCTCCCTGGGAGAAGCATGGGCCCAGGTGAAGAAGACCCAGGCATATGAAGCAGAAGTTCATCTCGAGTTCTCTGCCAAGTTCACAGCAAGGTAGAGAAGCCCCTAATGAACTTTCATCAGAACTTCAAGAAAGATATGAAAAAGTATGACAACCATATTGCTGACCTCTGCAAGCAACCCGCCAACCACTATGCATCAGTGGAAAAGACCCAGAAAGCCCCCGCAGAGTGGCAAAGAGACCTGGAGATGAAGACCCAGCAGCTGAAGATCAAGCTGAGCAACAAGACAGAGGAGGATATCACGAGAGCATGGTGGAAGTCCACACAGGCTGGTGATGACCTCATGCGCTGTGTGGACCTCTACAACCAGGCCCAGTCCAAGTGGTCTGAAAAGATGGTGACCACGACTTTGGAGCTAGAGTGGCTGGAGGTTGAGAGGGTGGAGATGATCTGGCAACATCTGTGCCAATACACATAGCTATGGCATGAGACAGACACGTTCAACCAAAGCACAGTTGATGCTGGGGACCAACTACTTTGAAAAGTGAACCCAGCCGAAGGCTGAGAGCTAAGGGTCAGAGTGCACAAAATGGTGCCCTGTGGACATGGAGATCTAGACACACCTGTGCATCCCCAGGGGGTCTTGCCCAGCAATGGGGCTGGGTGTCCTGTGGAGAGGAGGTGGTGGCTCCTGCTGGGTGAAACTGCCCTCCAACCCACTCTCCTGTCCACTGAGGAAAAGAGGAGAGAGCTGGCAATTCCAGAAGGGCAATCTGGATGGCCCAGCTGGGGGATTCCAAATATTCCCAGGCCAAGAAGACAGACCTGGAACCTTGCCCTTGTCTCCAAGCCTGAAGCCCCCTAAACCTCATGCTGTACTTTTTGCTCTGAGAACAAATTGAGGCTGGAACTTTGTGGTCCCTGCTGAGTTTCATAGGGGTGACTGTCACACATTAGTGTCCTTGGATGCTCCAAGGCCCATCCTCTAGCTGGTCCCTTTATCTCCAGGGCTTTGGAAGATCAAGGAATGGCCACCTCTGCCTCCAAGCCAATGCCAGAATAAGAATCATGGATAGAAGGCACTATCAGCTCAGCCTGCACTTAGAATCCTTTACAGCCCTCCCTCTCTATTTTTCTCATTGAATTCTGGGAGCCCAAATCAGGCTTTTCTTGGCCACTTTTCATCCCTATGGATCTTGGGAAAGCCTGTTTTCTGTCTTCCCAGACCAACTCTGTCAAGGGAGGTCAGGATGGAACTATCACATTTGTCAAATTAACCCCAAGTTGGAGCATCAAATCATGGTTCCTATCAGACCAGGCATTGTCTCTGAAGTCTCTGGAAATCCCAGTCCATCCATTCATTCCTCAGCTGCTTTCTCAAGGCAGTCCTCCCACTTCCCACCCTGCCACCCCTGCCCACTCTCACTAGAAGGAGCTTTCCAGAGTTCTCAGCCAGGAATACCTCCTCTATCTGTGTTCATGTCCAAAAACTTTGAGAGATGGAGATGGACCAGCTCACCTCAGAAACCAGATGGGGTCTGTCTACCATTGTGTCCTGTCCAGCACTGGGCTACCCTGACCCCTACTCTCTCAGGCTGCCCTCCATGGCCTTAATGTAACTAGGTCAGTCCCACATGTGAGACAGGTTAAAGCAAGCCTTTGTCATCCCTCACATGGCTCCATTTGCTCATGCATGATGAAGTTTGGACTGCTGTCCCTTGTATCAGCATTGCAGATTCTCATGGTGATAGGAATTTGTTGCTATCCAAGTGTGTCCTGCCTGGGCCTCCACCTCCTCTGAACATTCCAGAGTCCTGTGCCAAGCTGTCACTTGGTGCCAGTACCTCCTTTCCCTCTGACCATCTTCCCTGGAGAAACCTGGGCCAAGTGTGACTTGGGAGGCTTTTCAGCACTGTCACTGGGTTCAGCCTATCACTTCCTTTCTCTGCTATAGCAAACATGATGTCTACCATATTAACCTAGAGAATCAGCCTGTGGGGGCTTGGAGAAAACATTGAAATAGTGACCAAGTAACAGATTCTGGCTGGAAACCCATGCTCTGAGAGTCCATCTTTCTTCATCTTTCCCATTGATGGCTTTGGGCTTGACCCTTCCATCACCTATGGGGGCACAATTCACTGATCTTTCCCTCAGTTTTACATGCTAATGATGTATATTAACCTTGAAACTTTTGGCATCTCCTCCATTGAATCAGAAGTGCTTTCTCATAGTTTTTATTAGAAAGATGTTCAATACACTAAATCAAACCATAAAAAAAGGTGATGGACTAATTAATGTGGTGGAAAAAATTTCAAGGCAGAACAGCATTCAGATGGTGGCATTGATTCTACTGGCAGCTTTTAGCTAAATTTACTGTGAAAATCAGGAGCAGAAAACAAAGCCAAAAGATTTGAAAAACTTACAGTTTGACCAGAAAAGTGCAAGGAAACTTATGTCCAAGAAAGACATGGTTGTTAAAGAGATTACAACCACAAAAGAGATGCTAAATACGTTAGCCAGAAACAATAGGAAATACAGCTTGAGAGCATCTCAGGAATTGGCACAATCACACCCATCTTGGGCTCAAAAGTGTAAAAATGAAAGTTCCTTTGAGAAGAGACCATGTGTTTATCCTGCAACAGAGGGCCTAGGAAGTAGTTTCACTGTGCTCAGCCACTCAGGCACTCAGAGGCTGCTGCAGCCATAGTCTTGCTCAAGAGGCAGAAAACCTCAGCATTAATCACATAGTGCTGGTTCTGCAAGAATGCAGGATGCTGGACTTAGGGGTCATGGAGGCTTCCACTGAAATTTCCAAGGAAGGCCTGGGTGGCCAGGCAAAGCGCATGGTTGGAATCCCTGAAGACAGCCATCAAGAAGGCAATATGTGAAGATGTGAGAAGGAAGTCAAAGCTGCAGTGGAGACCTCTGAGATTAAGAGATGCCAGTAACATGGAACATTTGCTAAGAAAAGCAGTAGAAATCTAGCAAAGATAAGTCAAGAGAGAGGCTGTGTGTTTTGCATCCAGGAAGATCATGGAGGTAGACTTACACAGTCCTTTGGAAAGAGAATCACACTGCCATGTGCCCCATATATGTGATGTGGATCTACAAGAATTGTTTGCCCAGTTGGATTTTGGTCTTGCTTTGGTCTCATCTCTTTCTTTTATGCCCCTATTCCCTTATAGAATGGGAATGCTTACTTTGTGTCATCATATATTGGATATGTATAACTTGCTTTTGATCCTTACAGGGGAAAACATCCTAGGGTTTTCCTTGAGGCTCAGATAAGATTTTTTTTTAGACTTTTGAATGATGTTGGAACTATTAAGACTGGGGAGGAATCTCCACAGGTGTCCAGCCAATGGGAGACCAGGGACTGCTACCCGCTAGCCACTGGGGAGCCCAAATTCAAGGCAAGAGTCACTCCAGAGACCCCAGCGGAGGCAGCCCTGCCCAAGGGCAGCCTGGGCCCACCTCAGTTCTGCTCCAGAGTTCCTGTGGACCGGCAGGAGCCCCAGAGGGCCCAGATCTGCCCTCAGGAAACTCCACAGGTGTCCAGCCAATGGGAGACTAGGGGCTGCTAGCCACTAGCCATAGAGGAAGGCACACCCAGGATAAGAGTGACTTGCAGAGATCCCAGCATGAAGCCTCAGTTCCGCTCCAGAGTTCCTGTGGTCAGGTGAGACAGAAGGCCCAAAACCACCCTTAGGGAATGCCAGAGGTGCCCAGTTGAATGCAGACCAAAGCCTGCTAGCCTCCAGCCCCAGGGGAGCTCACACTCACTGTAAGAGTCGCACAGACTCTCCTGCTTGTGACCCTGCCTAAGTGAGACCTGGGCCCGCCTCCAGTTCTGCTCTAGAGTTCCTGTTCACCAGCAGGAGTGCAAGAGAGGGGCAAAACAGCCCTCAGGGGCCACCTCAGGAGCCCAGCCAAGGCCACTCCCACTGCCCTCTAGAGGTACATCCACTACCTCCGCCACCAACTTTAGTGGCAGTAATGCCCATCTGGGGACACTGGGGGTAGAGAAGTAGCTCCAAGGTGAGACACAGGTAATCTGGAGTGTCAATACAAGATTATAGGATAGAAGCTGCAATATCTCAGATTGGTATTACAAGAAAGGAAGACACACAATCAGCATGAAAAAACAAGGGAAGAAAGTACCCCAAATAAACCTGGATACCACTGTAACAGAATCCATTGACAGCATAGTTGTTGAAATGTCAGAGAAAGAATTCAGAATGTACATACTTAAAATGATCAGCAAACTAAAGAATGACATAAGTGAGCAATTACAGGCAAAAACTGATCAATCCAACAAAGAAATAGATGAGCAAATAAAGGCAACCATTGATCATTTTAACAAAGAGATAAGAGAGCAATTACAAGTAGCAAAAGATTACTTTAAGAAAGAGCTAGAACTCCCTGAGAAAGCAAGTTATGGAGATTTGAGGAGGAAGCTGAAGCTGCAGTGGAGACCCTCAAAGATTAAGAAATGCTAGTAATGTAACATGGGACATGGTCCTAGGAAAGCTGCAGGAGTTGAGCAGAGACAAGCCAACAGAGAGGCTGCTTGGACTGCAACCAACAATGCCATAGGGACAGCACTACAAAAGCCTTTTGGAAATGACATCATGCCATGTGCTCTAGATTCCGGACCTATTTGCCCAGCTGGATTTTAGTCTTGCTTTGGTCCTATCCCTTCTTTTTATGCCCTTATTTTTGTAAATGGAAATGTTTACTCAGTACCCTTATATATTGGATGTTTGTAAATTGCGTTTAATTTTAAAGGAGCTCACAAAGCTAGATTGCCTTGAGCCTCAGAGAAGACCTTGAACTTGAACTTTGAGCAATCTTCAAGCTGTTGAGACCATGAGAACTCTTGGGAACAGACAAAATGTAGTTTGTATTGTGAGATGGTTGTAAGCTTTTGGGGACCAGGGGCAGAATGTTAAGGTTTGGATGTGAGGTGTCCTCCAAAATCTTATGTGTGAGACAATGCAAGAAGGTTTAGAGGAGAAATAATCAGATCAAGAGAATTTTAACACAATCAGTGAATTAATCTCCTACTAGGGATTAACTGAGTGGTAACTCAGGTGGTAAGATGTGGCTGGAGGAGGTCAGAATTGGGAGTGTGGCTTTGGAGTACATATTTTTTATCTGGAGAGTGGAATTCTCTCATTCTATGCTTTTTGATCACCATGTGAGCTGCTTCCCTCTGTCACACTATTCTGCCACGTTGTTCCTGCCCCACCTGGAGTACTGAGGAACAGAGCCAGCTGTCTATGGATTGAGACCTCTGAAACTGTGAGCTCTTAAATAAACTTTTCCTCCTCTTTAAAAAAAAAAGAAAGAAAGAGCTAGAGAATGTGAAAAAAAATCAGAAATACTTGAAATGAAGGAAGCAATAAACCAAATAAAAAACTCAATAGAAAGCATCACCAGTAGACTAGATCACCTGGAAGACAGAACCTCGGATAATGAAGACAAAATATACAATCTTGAAAATAAACTTGACCATACAGTAAAGATGGTACAAAATCATGAACAGAATATACAATAAATATGGGACAGCATCAAAAGACCAAATCTAAGATTTATTGGGATAGAAGAAGGCACAGAGTTTCAAACCAAAGGAATGAACAACTTCTTCAATGACATAATATCAGAAAATTTTCCAAATATGAAAAATGAAATGGAAAATCAAATACAAGAGGCTTACAGGACACCAAACATACAAAATTTCAACAGATCTACACCAAGGCACATTATAAGGAAAATGCCCAACATACAGAATAAGGATAGAATTTTAAAGGCCGCAAGAGAGAGGAACCAGATTACGTAGAAGGGGAGACCAATTCGTATCTCAGCAGATTTTTCAACCCAGACGCTAAAAGCCAGGAGATCATGGAATAACATATTCCAAGCCCTGAAAGACAATGGA
>CM053408.1:60627279-60645730 GCA_028644305.1 Xerus rutilus
TTCTGCCAATCCAGGAGCATGGTAGGTCTTTCCATCTTCTGAGATGTTCTTCAATTTCTTTCTTGAGTGTCTTGTAATTCTCATTGTAGAGGTCTTTCACTTCTCTCGTTAAGTTGATTCCCAAGTATTTTATTTTTTTGGAGGAATAGCAATTCTTATTGTCAATTGTATTTGCTGGATCCTTGTTCTTTTTCATTCTTGTTTTAAGTGAATAAAAAAAATTAATACCCATCTTTTCAAGTCGAAAATCACTGTGTGGATAGGGTTAATTTTTTTCAACTATATGTGGAACTGAAAAGACCATTTGGTGACATAACTTTTGTTTATAGGCATGATGGAAAGATTTCTAAGACAGTATTAAAATAACCCTAAAAGGTGTTCAGAAAACAATAGTGAGAATGTTCACTAGGGGGAGCTATTATAACAAATTATGTGCTGCTCCTTTTAAAAATATAGTTTATTGATAATGTCCCTTTCCTATCAAGTGAAAATGGATACTATGTTGTGCTTTATGACCTAATTATTTAAAATTATTTGTATGCTGATCTTTGTGTACAATTATGTCTTTAAAAGTAAATATTAATATAATTTGGAGAGAACAGATATTTCCTAAGCTTTGGAAACTGCTCTAAGGTCTCATTCTGTTTTGGCCAGAGGATTACCTAGAAATTGTAAGAGATTAATAATCATCAGAGTATATAATTGGATAAAGTGTATTGAACACATTAAATAGTGAAATGAAAATAAGCCATTTAAAATAGTTGACAATGTTCCCTGAGATGACTGCAGATGGTAAAATAAAGACAAATGCAATTTAAAAGAAGTCCCTCCAAGTTCTGCTCCTCCAGGAAGAAGGGAAGCTTAGTGGAAAAGCAGTAGCTCTGAATCAGATATAATCTGGCAATTTGGGACTCAGTGTAGCACAGCAGTCAGGGGAAAGACAGTCTGGCAGTGGGATGGTCTGGGTCTGGGGCCCCCTTTCCTGCTGTTTGACCCCTGGCAATTTGCTCAGCTTCTGTGGCTGCAATTCTAACAGGAGAGGGTTGGAGCCCTAACATTCCTTTGGATTCTAACACTCTGATGCTGACGGTAAAAAACATTTGACTGGTGTAATAAGGTGACCATTTGCTTAACTTTTAATATCTTTTGTGCTATAGGCCAATATTCCTTGTTTTGCTACAGTCAAATCTCTCCTCACATCCAGAATCAGGATCCCATTTACGTATGTGAAACTTTCTGTCATTCGTTGTTTTGTTTGTTTGATTTTAGGTTCTTCTTGGAGAGCAAGACAATGATTTCTTAGGACTAGACTGAGATGCATGTGCGGAAGCTGTGGATGGAAGGATGGTCTGGCAAAAATGTGAAAAGAACCTTGATGCAGTTATCATGCCAGGTATATGGAAAGATGGTGCAAGGAATACTGCAGAAAGTGGCAGAAGAAAGAAGAATGAAAATAAAGCTCTGACTAAAAAAGCAAGATTTTGTCCATATGGACAGAACGTGTTCTCTACTTGCAAAAATGTGTTCAATTCTGTGCACCATTCGGGTTCTCATTACCGCCAGGGCTGTGCCTGCAAAAGTGGCATCTGTGCCACGTGTGGGAAAAGGTTTTGGATATCCAAAACTACAAGCAATGTCTGTGTCGATGTACTGGTGAAGTTTCCATAATTTTACTTTCTGCTTTGTATTTTCAAAGCATAGTGTAGATGTTCAACTTAAAAATAACCGATTACATTTTAGCCAGGAAAGTTGATCAGTATTCATTCTTTTCCTCTCAACAAGTTGCTAACAACAGCAATGTAACTAATCTTATGCTTTAAGTGATTATTTTCCTTATGAGCATTTTATTGAACTGAAGTGACAAAACTAATGAAAATAATTTTCTGAGTTCCATATGCATTTTTTACTTAACAGTATTTGTATAATTTTTGTCCCCTCCATCTACTTTATTTATAGATATTGCAAAAGCAAGATATTGATATTTTGATTTGAACTTGGCATCCAGAGTTAGAATTCTTCCCTCATTCCCTTATTGGTAGCATAGTTCTTAGAATCAGCATCCCCTTAATTATTTAAATATTTACGGTCATTATTGCTGAATGGTACCTTAGTGATTAGTCCAGACCCAAATCAAAGAAATTGGATTTGTGATTTTTAAAAATTTGTTTTTAAAGCCAAAGTGCCAGTTCCTTTCATATATGAACAAGAACAGAAGGGTTATGGTTTGGATGGGAGGTGTCCCCCAAAAGTTCACATGTGAGACAATGCAAGAAGGTTCCAGGAGAAATGACTGGGTTGTAAGAGTCTTAACCCAATCGGTGACATAACTGTCTGATAGGGATTAACTGAGTGGTAACTGAGGTGGTAGGGTGTGGCTGGAGGAGGTGGGAATTGGGGCGTGGCTTTGGTGTATATATCTGTATGTGGAGAGTGGAGTCTCTCTCTCTGTGCTTTCTGATCATCGTGATGTGATCTGCTTCCCTCTGCCACACTATTCTGCCGTGTTCAGCCTTGCCTCCAGCCCCGAGATACGGAGCTGGCCTTCTATGGACTTAGAGCTCTGAAACCGTGAGCCTTCGAATAAACTCTTCCTCCTCTTTAGTTGTTCTGGTCAGATCCTTTAGTCACAGCAGTGAAAAAGCTGACTAATGCAACAAGGAATATCCATGTCCAGCTGAATACACTGGATTTCAGAAAAACACATATTACACATATTGCCTTGAATTCAAATTGTCATGAGAGCCATGAGAACAGTGTCCCTGTTGATGAGTAATGAAAACAGATCCCCCTACTTTAGGAAAGTTCTTTGAAGCGAAAGAAAGAAAGAAAGAAAGAGAGAGAGAAAGAAAAAACTAAAAGAAAAAAAGCCTCATTCCCACCCCTCAAAGAACTAAATAAAACAAAGCAAACATCTTGACTTTATTTTATAACATAGACAACTAAGAGACTGCTCTGAAGTTTCAAATGAAGATTTTTTTTATATTGCCTTCATAGTTTCAGGACTTTTGCTTTTAAAATTTGCAGCCTACTATAGGCAACCAAAAAGGCATTCCTTATTTCCAATTGCAATAAAATATGTGTCACTGTAAATTATGTAGGATATTGTGAATTATGTGATAATATATATATGGTACAGGCATTTCATTGTCTTAAAACTACTATGAAAATAATTTGAAGTTTTAACCATACAAGGTTTTTCAAAAAGTATTTTAAAAGATATATTGTTATTTGCACATATTCAGAAAGATTACATAGATAATACAAAATAAATATCTCTGAGGGAACAAAAAGAATGAGACTGAACTGAAGAATGTTAAGCTGGCTGTAGAAGTGTAACTGGAGGTAGAGAGGACTGTAGTTTATGTTGTAAAGCCAAGTCAATCAATTGAAGGAAAATATTTTAAGAAAAGTTTATACTTTCAACTACAAAATGCATTTGTAATTGGCCACTCCAAATTATATCCACACTTTTAATTTTTGTTGGACAAAATACTAATTATTATTTGAAGTATTCCTTTGACTCTGTTGAATTGTGTTAAAATATACACTGTTCTTATTTCAATCAAAATTTATTTCATACTATATACTATAACACTAAAGAACTTCTAATAATTTGCTGAACTGCCTTAAATCTATCCACTTGTCCTTTTCAAAAATTATGTGTCTATTTATGGGATCCTGATTTAAACAAATAACATGTTAAAAAACATTTATAAGCCAGGTTCAGTGGCATACACCTGTAATCCCAACAGCTCGGGAGGCTGAGGCAAGAGGATTGCAAATTCAAAGCCAACCTCAGCAACTTAGGGAGGTTCTAAACAATTTTGTGAAGCTATGTCTCAAAATAAAAAATAAAAAAGACTGGGGATGTGACTCAGTGGTTAAGTGCCCCTGGTTGCAATCCCTGGTACCAAACAAATAAAAACATTTACAGGATGTTCATGGAATTGTGAACCCTGAAGAATATTTGATGGAATTAATAAACTACTCTAATTTTTGGTAAAAAATGATAATGTGGTTTTTATTGTTAAATGAGTCCTTCTCTTTTAGTTTTCTACAATGAAATGATTATACTAATGATGTGATGTTTGGAATTTGCTTAAGTAGTGCAAGGCTTGGGAGGAGAGAAGACTAACTCTGGGTTGGTAATTATTGATACTGGATCCTGACTATATTAGAGACTGATCATTATCTATTCTCTCTACTTTTGCATAGGTTTGAAATTTTTCATTATAAAAACTTAAAAACAAATCACACACCAATAAGCTCCCAAATCTGTCATTATTTAATAACTTTGAACTTAATGTGGACCTAGGAAGGCATTTTTTACCAGAGAAATTTGCAGTTCCAAGTCTTTCTTGATGATTGGGTCTGAATGTGTTAATCAATGCTGCCCTGTCATAGCCCCTGACATAGGAAAATGCTGAAATGTGATTTTTAAATCATAAAATGTACCCATAGTAATGGCTCCATCATTTGCATAATATTTAAATCAATTCATTGATTTCCAGTTGCCTGATACTCTTATTTCAGTAACAAAATAAACGATACATAGTTCAGTAAAGTTGAATCCATTTGGGTTCATTTGTGCTCTGAGTCAGAAGCCAATTAAGATCTGCTTCCTAGCTCTGTGTCTAGGGACAGGACATCAGTCTCTTTGCAAGGCTTGGGGGTTTTTTCTTTCTTTTATCGTACAGTTGCTGACCATGTCTATGAAAAGAGAAATTAACAGCAACATAAATCTATACCCTGCCTGGGCTCTTTGTATATTTACATCCACAAAATTATTAATATAGTCAACTTTTATAAGCATCTTTTTTATTTCCATTAAAAAAAATCCCAAATGCCCTGGAAAACAAGACTCCTTGACTCCACATTCCTTTCTCCATCTATATATATTTTTTCCTTTTCCAGAAAAACTCCTCAGAGCCACCTCTACCTGCTGTCACTTTCTGTACACTTTTTCCTGAATTCACTTCATTTAGGCTTTTCCCAACACCATCACCCTGTGCTGGTCAAGATCATCAATGGCTAAATCCAAGTGCCAACTCTTTTTTTTTTCTTTTCTTTCTTTCTTTCTTTCTTTCTTTCTTTCTTTCTTTCTTTCTTTCTTTCTTTCTTTCTTTCTTTCTTTCCTTCCTACCTTCCTTCCTTCCTTCCTTCCTTCCTTCCTTCCTTCCTTCCTTCCTTCCTTCCTTCCTTCTTTCTTTCTTTTTTTACCAGGGATTAAACTCAGGGGCACTCAGCCACTGAGCCACATCCTCAGCCCTATTTTGTGTTTTCTGTAGAGACAGGGTCTCACTGAGTTGCTTAGTGCCTTGCTATTGCTGAGGCTGGCTTTGAACTCGCCATTTTCCTGTCTCAGCCTCCTCAGTCACTGGGATTACAGGCGTGTGCCACAGCACCTGGCTCAAGTGTCAATTCTTTTTTTTTTTTTTGGTACCAGGGATTGAACTCAGGGGTACTCGACCACTGAGCCACATTCCCCAGCCCTATTTTGTGTTTTATGTCGAGTCAGGGTCTCACTGAGTTGCTTAGCGAGGCTGGCTTTGAACTCGTGATTCTCCTGTCTCAGCTTCCCAAAGTGCTGGGATTACAGGCTTGAGCCACTGCGCCTGGCTTCAAGTGTCAATTCTTAATCCTCATCTAACTTGACTAACCAGCAACAATTGACATGGCTGATCACGTTAAGCTCCAAGGCACACTCTTAAGATCATGACAATTTCCAGATTCCCTCCCACTTCCCTGGTCATTCTTTCTTAGTCTGCCTTCTGATTCTGCTTTAGATTCTTGATTTTAAAACTCAGTTTTCAGTCTTGAAATTCCTCTCTTCTCTATCCATGTTCATTATCTTGGCACCATTGTGGTCTCGACTCAGCTCTAAATACCATACAAATGCAGAGGCTTTCAAATATACAACTGACCCAGACTTCTCCCTGAGAATTTCAGACTCATATCTGACTGTCACTCCCTGAACATCTTGGATGTCAAAAAGACACCTCAGAATTAACATATGCAAAATTGAACTGCAAATCTTTCCATCCACCCCAAAAATGGTTCTCCTGCAATCCATCTCATCTAAGGGAATGCCCCTTGCAGGATTCCCCATGCTCTGGCCAACTCATTAAATCATCTTGTTTTCTTTCTATCATCCACATGAAATCCTCCCTCAAATCCTGTTGTTTCTCCAGTCAGAATATATCTAGACTGCCTCTAACCATTTCCACTGCTACCACTCTGACCTCTCTCCCATAATTTCTAAGGCTTCCTAGCCATTTTTTGTCCTAGCTGCTCAACGGCCTATTCTCCACATAGCAGTCAAAGCTGTTCTTTTCATGTTTAACTCAGGCCATGCTGTTCTCAGCTCAAAACCCTCCCCTAGTGAGTCATTAAGCCACTGGATCCTGCCCATTTCCTTTCTGCTGCTTTTATTTACCCCTTTCCTATTCTCTCCCTCCTGCTTTACCCTCCTCAGGCACCCTGGCATCCTGGCTGTCCTGGATCATTACCAAACCTCAGGATCTTTGCACCTGTTGTCTTCTGTGCCATCATCTTCTTGATAACTGTGCCAGACATTTGCTTGAATGACATCCTAGTAATGAAAGTTTGCTATGACCATATCATTTAAAGTCATAGCCTCAGCTAGGCATGATGGTGCATGCCTAGCTGAGGAGGAGGCTGAGGCAGGAGGATCATAAGCTCAAGGCCAACCTCAGTAACTTGATAAGACCCTCAGCAACTTAGCAGGACCCTGTCTCAAAATAAAATTAAAAAGGACTGGGAATGTAGCTTAGTGGTAAAGTACTCCTGTGTGTGTTCTCAACACTAACACACACACACACACACACCCTACACTCTGTCACCAATGTATTAGTCCATTTTCTGTTACTGTAACAAAATACTTGAGGCTGGTTATTTTATAAAAATAAACCAGGTTTATTTCACTCACAGATTTGAAGGTTCAAGTGCATAATGCTGGCATCAGCTTGACTCTGGTGAAAATCTCCTGGTGGATGGTGTCATGGCAAGGGAGAGTGTAAAAGGGAGCAATCACATGGTAAGTCAGGAAGTCAAAGACTGGTTCAGAGGTCAAGTTTACTCTTTTGTAACAACTCACTCTCAAGAACTAACTCAGAGTCCCATGAGAACCATATCAATTCTTCCATGGTCAGTACACTCTGTAACTTAATTACTGCCTACTAGGCAGCTGCACCTCTTCAAGGTTTGGCCACCTCGGGGACCAAGCTTCCAACAATAAACCTTCGGAAAACACACTCAAACCACATCCAAATAATAGTGGTCATCTTTTACTTACTTACTTACTTACTTACTTACTTACCTTACTTTCTATTCCTCTGCCCTTTAGAATATAAGGTCTATGTATGCAGGGATTTTTGTATGTTTTTTCACTGCTGTGGTCCCACTGCCTAGTTCAGAGTCTATTAGGTAAGTAAATATTTATTGAATGAGTAATTGCACAAATTAGCCACTAAACATTTTAAATTCTTTTTGCATAAACATCATATTGCTAAATGCTAATAAATAAAACATGGAACAGTGGAAGATATAAAATTCCATATGTAGAAGGGATTTAGTACTAACAGTTTAGTTGAAAGAAGAGTAAAGGTTTTACTTTAAGTCTAGAGTTTAATAGTAAAACTATGATTCTACTTAGGTTGCATTTGAGCTGGATTAAAGGTATGGATAATGAAGATGAGAGGGGAAATAAAGTCACCGTATTAAGATCCTTCTTACTTCCATATAAAATGTACAGTTTATCAGAAGTCCTTTATACATTTCTGTTTCTTCTGAGCCTTATAATAACCTTCATGGATAGGCTGTATCTGGGTGATGGATGAGGAGTCTGGGACCAGGCGAGGTCAAGGAACTGTCCCCAGGCCGCATAAACACTTGGCAACAGAGACAATAAGAAAGGGGTTGGGCACTTGCAACAGAGGACATCGATGTTCTTGTAGGTAGGATGCATTCATAAAATGCCATAGAGCCTTGGTAAGGTCACTTAGGGTTTGCATATGTGACATTAATAAAACCTACTTGAGAATCCGAAGTTCTACTGCAGTGTCACCTCCACTACAATGTGATGGTTTCACTCTACCCATGCATTATGTCCTATGGTGGGTGCAGCCATAGCATCTTCAATCACGTTGCTGGAAGGGCACTGGGACATCATTTAGTTCTTCCAGGATGTGTTTTCTGACAGGCTTGCAACAACAACGATGAGGACAAAGCAGTTTTCTGAGTGGACAGCATTTTAGCAAAGATGGGAGACATTCCTAAAATCTGCTGGACTTCCTGTGAGGCAAACACCAGTCCCCCAAAATGACAAACACAGTACAAGAAAGGGAAGGACTCCTTGCATGCCCAAGCAGGTGGCATTATATAGGAAGCAGAGTAGCTATGGTGAGCAGATGAAGCTGATTTTCCAGAAAAAGGCTAAAACTACAAAAAGCATTGTGCTGAGGCATGACTGCCTTGAGCCCACCTGCACATCTCGAGAACGCTGGCTTGCACTGGGAGAAGATAAAAAGAGAAAGGGCCAAGTGGCCCAGTTCTGTTTCCTCTTTTGTTTTATTTTGAAGACAATAAAATATTGACATTATGTTAAGACAACAACAATAAAAACAGGACAACAAAAACAACTATAATTACCAGGATCCGTCTGTCATATACAGCCCATTGAATCCTCTAAGATAAAATTCCACAAGCGTTTCTTTGGGGATCTGTTTTGGCATTTAAGAAGTCTAGCTGTCATTGACCTACTTAAGAGGAGAATTATAGATCTGAGTTAGGTGGTTTAAACTACCCTTCTCCTGGTGTTTCATAGGCATGACACCCTGCATACATGAAAAGCTTTCATTCAGGGAGATGCCCCCTTAGTAAAGTTGTAATCATAGAATAATCGCACATGTAATTCTCTATCTTTGCTTCCAGAAGAGCTGAGAGGGGGCAGGACGGTAGGTGTGGCCTTCCTCTGAGCTTCTGGGCCTACTGCTTTGTGGACAGCCTGGGCTTCTCCCTCTGATCCTACTGTACTTCATGGATAGAGCTTCTCTTGTTTACTCCTCTGCTGTTTTAATCAAATGGTGGGGCTTCCTCTTTCTTCAAAGGCAGACTTGCCTCTTGGCAATCCAGTGATCCTTATAAGAACTTCACGACTATTTAGGTAACCAAAAGACAAAACCATGTGTGAGGGTGAGAGGTAGAAGTTTCTTGCACTGGGGAATGACAAGTGCAGGCAACCAGGAACGGGGCTTGTGCAGATGGAGAAGGTGCAGAAGTTATGCAGTTTCAGGGAGCAGCTTGTGCAAGGGTGAAGGAGTAAGAGGGCTTAGGATGTTCAGAAAACTGCTGGTAGACAGTGAATTGGGAACATTGAGTTTTGTGTGAGAATAGGGCAAAGTCCTAGACCAGGTAGAAGGTGGCCCCAGAGAGACAAGCAGCAGCCAGAGTGAGAGTGCATGATTTTGTCTTTCAGAGAAAGGAGTTGGAGTTTTCAGAGAAAGGAGTTCCCTACAGCTGAAGGCTGTAGGGAACCTTGCAGAATTTTAAGACAGGAGGTCTGGGCCTGTTTGCCTCAGATCCTTCTGCAGCCCTTCCTGGTGCTGCTCTGCCTGATCCCTTCAGTCTGTGTTCCCTGGGCTCTTGTATCTGCTGGTTCAAACCTGGATTGAGTTTAAGGGAGATAATTTGGGGAAGGCAGAAATCAAGCATTTTGTCCTAGGCTTTCTACTTTCAGGCAATAATACCAGCTATAATATCTCCTATTATGGTTGCAATATTAGGTGTTCCCCCAATAGCTTATGTGTGAGACAAAGCAAGAAAGTTTAAAGGCAAAATGATTGGGTTATGAGAGCCTTAACCTAATCAGTGTGTTAATCACCTGACAGATTAACCGAGTGGTGACTGTAGGCAGATAGTGTCGCTGGAGGAGGTGGGTCTCTGGGGGTGTGCCTTTGGGGTGTATATTTTGTCCTTGTTGAGCAGAGCTCTTTAGCTTTCTCTCTCTCTCTCTCTGCTTCCTGGTACCATGTTGCCAGCTGCTTTCCTCTGCCACAGCCTTCTGCCATGATCTGCCTCACCTTGAGCCCAGAGCAACAGAGTCAGCCATCTATGAACTGAGACCTCTGAAACTCTGAGCCCCAAAATAAGCTTTCCCTTGTCAGGTCTTTTGTTTATGGCAGCAAAAAGATGAGTAAAACACCTCCCTTTTGGCCTCACCTATGGACAGGTTGGGTGTAGATCTGCTGGGTGGCCCCAGACTCTGGGGTTCAGTAATAGTCATATTTCCCTTCACCCCTCCTTCCTTGTGCTGGTAGTGGGTCTTCTGCTATTGCATCTCCATCCTCTCTTGGATGTCCAAGCTCTTCAATCACCTGTGAAATCAGTTTTCAGTATTCAATTACATCTGCTTTTCAGAGTAGTTTCTTTTCTAGATGGATCTTGACTAATACAAAAGTGATATGACTGATTGATATTTGAGAGAGATCACTCAAACTGCAAGGGAAAATGAGTTGCATAGAGACCCCAGAGACTCACTTTCTCCAGCCACACCCTACCTTCATACAGTCACCACTCAGTTAATTTCTATCAGGTGATTAACACACTGCATAGAGGAAGACAAATGCATTGAGACCAACTGGAGGTGATGTCCTGAAAGTAGGTGAAAAGTGAGGAGAGCTTGGATTTAGGCAGTGGCCAGAGTTCAAAACAAAAGAAGCTAATTTGAGAGATATAAATAAGATGGAATCTATAATAGCTTATTATGGTTTGGATATGGAATATTCCTCCAAAGCTATGCTGAAGTACAGCAATATCCAGACTGGGGACTTACAAAAAATGACTGAATCATGAGGGTTCTAACTTCATTAGTGTATCAATCCCTTTGATACATTAATAATTTGAATGGACTACTAGGTGGTAACTGTAGGCGGTGGGGCATGGCTAAAAGAAGTAAGTCATTGGGACATGTCCTGGAAGGCATTTATCCTCTCTACCCGCCTCTGCTCCTAAGCTACCATGCACTGAGCAGCTTTCCTTTGCCACATCTTCCACCATGATGTTCTGCCCCACCTCAGACTAGAGCAATGGAGTTGGCCAACCATAGACTGAGCCCTCTGAAACCATGAGCCAAAATAAATCTTTCCTCCTTCAAGTTGCTCCTGTCAGATATTTTGGTCACAGCATTAAAAAGCTGACTAACACAGCCTGTGACTGGTTGAATGAGGAGAGGAGTTAGGGTCATATACATGTTTCTGATAAGACTATTCCCTGTGGTGGAACTTCCCGAGAAGGGAAAAGATAATGTGCAGGTAGAGGAATTTGAACTCAGCCATTGGACAGTTGGGATAGAGCTCAAGATGCTGAAGAAATCTCTCTACTGATTAAAACAAGTAGTCATAGAAGTGGTGGAGATGATGCAAGGTAGTGCATAGAATAAAGACAAAGAAGGGAGGGGAATGAAAAAGGGAAAGGGAGATTTTAGGGGACTACAACATTCTCTCAGTTTCCAACTTTCAGATTTGAAGAGTCCACAATTCTTTCCTGGGCTGCTTGTTCAGAGAGTCTACTAACTTCTGGTCCGAGTTGGCTGGTCAGAGAGACTTTGGAGAAATCTGGCTTGAACAAAGAAAAGAAATTAGCAGGGAGTTGGGAAGATACCAATTCAGGCATGTCACCAAAGGATCTAATGCTAGAGGCTGCTGCTTTGTTAAACTCATTACACTAATCAATTTCAGTTAATATTGTCAAAATACAATTTTCCTAAATACTAATTAATATGAACCAATTTTTAAATTACTATTTAGCACAGCACTTTAGATGTTTTGAGAAGGAAGAGATTGCTTTGAGTTGGTAGGATCAGAAAAGGGTGTGCGAATGTGAGGGTGAGCTGGGCCTTTAGAGCAGGCTGGAGTTAGCCAGCAGGAGAGTGAGGAGGGCAATCCTACTCTGCAGGAGAGTAAGGGCATAAGGGCAAAGAAAGAGCCTGTACTCTTCAAGCAGCAGATGAAAAATAACTGGAGTAAAGCACAGAGTTTATAGTAGGACAAATATAGTGTCTTTAGAATATAGCACTAGAATTCAAATGCCAGGTTATGTGACTATCAAGAAGGGGAGAAGTATGCATACCCATGCGTATAGCAGCACAATTCATAATAGCTAAACGATGGAACCAGCCTAGGTGTCTATTAACGGATGAATGGATAAAGAAAATGTGGCACACATACAGAATGGAGTTTTAAACAGCCATGAAGAAAAATGAAATTATGTCATTTGTAGGAAAATGGATGGAATAGAAACCACTGTGTTAAGTGAAATAAGCCAAACTCAGAAGGTCAAAGGTCATATGTTTTCTCTCATATGTGGAAGCTAGAGAGAAGAAAGGAAAAGAAATGTGGTGAGGAGAGGAAGCTCATGAAAATCAAAGGGAGATCAGTAGAGGAAAGGGACCAGGGGGTGAGAGGCCGGGGGCAGGGATGGTGCTGGGGCGAGGTATTGGCTGAATTATATTGCTAAATTGAGTGCATGTATGAATCTCACCTTTTTGTACAACTATAATGCATCAATTTAAAAATCTGGAAAGAGAAGGAGAAGTTTGATTTCTCTTTATGGCAATAAAGGATAGAAATCAAACAATGGGACTAAGTTACAATCATCAAATTTTAGCCCAGAGATACCTAGAGTCCATATCCTCTGCCTTGGTAAAGAGTGACTTCTCTATGCAAGTGTTTAAGCCAAATGCTTAAAGGACAAAGGATGCTAAGAGAGGGCAGTAGGCTCAATTCATATTTTTCAAACTGATCTTCAAGGCTCATTAATGAGTCATGAAATCAATTTAGTGTGTTATGTTAGTTCTCAAGGGCTGTGATATAACAAAGTACCACAAATCAGATGGCTTTATGAGTGTGCATATGTTTGGGAACAGTGCCCAGGTCCTCCAGCAAGCTAAGCAAGACTTCTACCACTGAGCCATAGCCCAGCCCTCATGGATGGCTTAAACACAGATAATTATTGTTTTTCACAGTTTCTGAGGCTGGAGTTCTGAAATCAAGGTATCTGCAAGGTGCATTCTTCTGAGGGCTGTGCCTGTCAAGAGGGGGAGAAGCATGCATACCCATGTTTACAGCAGGCTTCTCTCCTTGGTTTGCAGATGGCTCTCTTCTCCCTATGTCTTTTGATGTCATCTTCCTTCCATGCTTATTTCTGTGGCCAAATTTCCTCCAGTTATAAGGATACCAGCCATATTGGATTGTGGCCCACCTGAATGGCTTTACTTTAACTTGACTATTTCTATAATGATACAAGCTCCAAAAAAAGAACCAAGGTACTGGGGGTTAAGACTTCAATACATGAATTTTGGGTGAGGACACAATTCAACCTACAACATGTGACTTAGCCAGAATTTTAAATGGCTGAAGTAGGATAGAAGAGAATAGAAAACATTTGAGTACAGCATCTCCATGCATCATGTGTGAGTACTTGCCCAGTTGCCATATAAAATAGAAAAGTCAAAATTTCTAAAGCTGAGGATTTTGGACTGAGGGAAAGTTCAAAGGAGGATTTCCCAGAAATGGGAAAGAAGCAGTCAAGTGAAAGAAGCATTGCTTCTTCTAGCCAGACCCATAAGCTGGGGCCCAGTGCTATCCTAGCAGCCTCTGCCTCCCTGATCCATGTTATTCCATATCTGTACCTCTGTACTGCCTGCCTTCCTTTTTATGTGTGTTGTTTAACTTTATTAAATTTTGTTCCATTGGTTCAGAAACCTCTTTGTGCTTTTTTTTTCCACAATGCTTTTTACTCTTACTTAAAATTCCATTTGTAGAACTAATTTATTCTAAGCCTAACTGTATGACATTAAACTCAGTTACATGATAGGAACTATATCTTATCTTTGTTAAGGGAAAATATTAGTTATAAAAATATAGCTGTGTGGAAGCATATCATATTTCAAGTAATTGTGGCATTAGTTGGGGCTAAAAATATAAATCACATCACCCTCTGCTCAGCAGCTCTAATAAGTGCTGTAGGTGAAATTTCTAGCGATAGTTCTTTACTTATTGGTAAAAGAGGTAGGACCGGTCTTGGCTATGTATGTTATGCCTGAATAATGCTTCACTTCACTCTGAATTTAATCAAATTTGTGAGTTGGCATCTGCAGTCATTTGAGTGACTGTATTTTTAATGCATTTGAATCAATTGACAGGAAAATATGTCTTTTTGTATAATCATCAGTTCCTCCTAACTGTAGAAAGGAGCACCCACTGGTGGGTGCTATCTTGCTAATAATCATGCCACAGGGTCAGGGTTAAGTCATGTGAATGGACCATTCTGGTCACACCAAGTGGAAAAATCTATTCCTTTACAGTTAAAAAAAAAGAAAGAAAGAAAATGAAAGGAGAGAGAGAGAGAAGTAAAGAAATAAAAGACATAAGTAAATTAATTAATTCTATGATCAGTGTATTTTGAGGGGGGGGTACCAGGGATTGAACTCAGGGGTACTTAACCACTGAGCCACATCCTCAGCCCTATTTTGTATTTTATTTAGAGACAGGGTCTCACTGAGTTGCTTAGTGCCTCATTTTTACTGAGGCTGGCTTTGAACTTGCAATCCTCTTAACTCAGCCTCATGGGCCGCTGGGATTACAGGCAAGTGCCACTGCACCTGGCTATGATCAGTAGCCTCCAGGGTCTCTCTTGTGCAGGTGAAACTTTCATGGTTTATAAGAGGTAAACTATAACATATGTTAATTAAAAATTGAGATTGAGGCAATGAAAGCCCATTGCAGAGCTTTTATGTCATGTTTCATCTTCTTTCCTGTAAATTGAATTTTATTAAGGAGTCAGAATTGCACCCAAGAGGACATTAGGAATTTCCATCTTGATCAACTATTTTTTTGATCAACTATTATAATAAGTTTTTAGGTGGAACCAGTAGGTATTGTCCCCAAGTAATAGGTTTAAAGGTAAACTCCTTTGTCAGAAATTCTGAATTTACTGCCTAGCTTTATTTTTCAAACTGTATAATTAAAAAACAGAAACAGCATTTTAACAAGTAAAAGAGATAGTTATAGCCATAAGCTACTTTAAAAATATCTCCCATTAGATCAGATAAAAATGATCATATTTTCTGCAAAGCCTATGTATTAGTTCATTTTTGATACTACAACAGAATACCTGAAACAGGATAACTTTATAAGGAAAAGAGATTTATTGTGGCTCTTGATTCTGGAGTTCGAATTCCAAGATCAGGTGGCCCTATGGGCTCAGCCTCTAGTGGTGGCCTTCTTGGGGTAGAGTCCCAAGGTGGCAAAAAACATTATGTGGAAAGAGACAGGGAACGTGGGTGTCTATGTCCATCTCTCTCTTCCTGCTTCTAAAGCCACCAGGACTCAATTATGGGGGCTTCACCCTAATGACATTATCTAATCCTACTGATTTCCTAAAAGGCCACAACCTCTAAACACTAGTCAGATTAAACTCCTACCCTCTTAATCCCACTAACATGTGACTTTACGGATTAAACTCCTCCTTGAGGAAGCGGAGGTGGGGAACAAATCATATTCTAACTAACAGCATGAGACATGGTGAGGCTGGTGTACAGCAGGATGCATTCCTCCATCAAGCTCATCTCTCCACCCTAAAACTATAGGAACAAAGCAATGAACCACTCGAGGAAAGGAGAGGCCAGCTTATTTGCTTTCGCAGCATTAACCACTTTACTTCCCATCTAAGAGTCGCCTGGCTGCCCAGGTCACAGTTCAGGAAATATGATGGAAATGGGGTAGGGGTACAGGGGGAAAGGTCTCAGTCAATTCACAGATTTGTCTCAAAGCTTTCTTGAATTTTCTCCCTTCCCACATTACCAACATTCCCCTCAATCTTTCCATGTGGATTTTCCCACTTACCTGATAGGAGTTTCCCTATCACCTCTGCTCTCCTACCTGATCACCTGTGTGTACCCACTCTTGCTTCCGTTCAACTCCGAGGAAGAGCTCACTGTCCACCTAGTCTCATCCTGTCCTTCAGCACTTTCAGTCATTTCCTCTTCATTCCCTTCCTTATAGCTTTCCACAGGTGCATAAGAATGTTCAGTCTGGGAGGAAACACAAACACACACTCAGCTGGGTGTAGTGGTGCCCATTTTGATCCCAGCAACTCAAAAGCCTGAGGTGGGAGGATTGGAAGTTCAAGCACAGCCTTAGCAATTTAGTGAGACTCTGTCTCAAAATTTAAAAATAATAATAAAAAAGGACTGGGGATGTAGCTAAATAGTCAAGTGCCCCTGGGATCTATCTCCAGTACTAAAAAATCAAACAAAATAAAAAACAACAAATGCATACTCATAAGTGGAAAGGTCCAGCCTAGATTAGATTCTATCTTCCCTATAGCGTTCTCTGGTCAGAATTCGCTTCCTGATGAAATCCCACCCACTGTTCCTGCTGACTGGGCCACTGGCACTGTGCTTACCAGTTAGTCACTGCTTTGCATTGCTATTCTTTTATGTATGAAAACCAAGCTATTTGTGGGCTACTTTAAGTACAGACCTAAGAAACCTATTAGGTTTCTTTTCTTTTCCCTTCCTCTTTCCCTCCTTCCCTCCCTCCCTCCCTCCCTTCCTGCCTTCCTTCCTCTTTTTTTTTTTTTTTTGGTACTAGGGATTGAACCCAGTGGTGCTTAATTACTGAGCCACATCACCATCCCTTTTTAAAATTTCTTTATATTGAGACAGAGTCTCCCTAAGTTGCTGAGGTTGATCCCAAACTTGCAATCCTCCTGCTTCAGCCTCCTGAGTCATTGGTATTACAGGTATGCACCACTGCATGCGGTCCTAATAGTTTTTGTTGTATCTCCCAGTACCTAGCTGATTTAAAATCAAGACAATAAGCTATGTCCTCAGAGTAAGAGGGAACATTGATGTTGTGAATTATATGGATAGAGCAAAGAGATTTAAAAAAAACTATTTGTATTGGAAATATTAGGATAATTCCAGCAGAAGTAGATTTGTATGGAGTGTCAAGGATAATGCCAAGGAACCTCCTGAGGACCTTTTGACTGGAAAAGCCCAGGGTCCCGTCTCAGACCTGGGCAGTTCTCTGCTCCCCCTTTTCCATTGCTGCATGCACTTGCTCTCAGCACTGCCACCACTCATCCAATTTTTTAGAATCTGAGCCTTTTAAAGGTTGGGAGGGGCCCAAGCTACTTGCATATTTTTGAAGTTACTGGCATATTAAAGGATAGGTGAATTCTAAATAAGATTATAAAAATGGCTTAACAAGGGGGCAGTTCCAAGATGGTGGCCTAGATAGTCCACTCTGCGCTAGGCTCTCAGGGACCAAGGCTGGAAGTGGTGGAGGCGCCGTTTTCCAGCCAGCTTCCTGGCATCATTCTGCGGCTCAACATCCCATGCAGGAATTTCGTTTGTGTGTGTGTGTGTGTACAGGATCACCAGGAGGCAGCGGTAGCTGGGAGGCGTGGCTTCAGCGCTGGCTGGAGAAACGCAGTTGCAGCCCGGGCCTCGGCCCAGGGCTCAGGCTCTCCGAGACCGAGACTGGAAGTAGCGGGGTGCCATTTTCCAGCCAATTTCTTGGCAGCTCTCTGCGGCTTACCGCCCCACGCAAGAGTCTCGCTCGTGCATGTGTGAGCACAAGGCCACCAGGAGACAGCGGTAGCCGCAGCGGTGTGACCTCAGCGCCGACCAGCGGAGTGCAGTTGTGGTGGGGGATCCGGCCCAGGGCTCCAGCTCGGAGTTTAACCCGAGCGTGCCGGGCCTGCTTCCACACAGGGTGCCTGGCTACAGCGCCCACCCAACCGTGAGAGACCGCTAGCAGTTGCTACTGTGGACCAACTGTCTCCTGAGCGGAACCCCAGCTATTGTTCTTTGTGGACCACCTTCTAACATGGTGGAACTTCGTACACACCAGGGGGCACAGGTGAACACCTGGGAGCAAACCTTGGCCACAGTGGAACAGCGACTCCACCAGCAGCCCAGAGTTTCACCTTGGCCTGGGACCAATAGCAAGGATACCAGCTGGGAAAGTCCAGCAAACAACGGACAAAGCCACCTACTGGAGGAGAGGTAACGAAACCCTGCAGGGAAACTATAACCATATAGGAGTTAAAACTGTAACACCTTGGATCAGCAGAGCTAGAAGGAAAGACACACAAACATCATGAGAAAACAAGGGAAGAAAGTAACTCAAACAAACCAAGATACTACACTACTAGAATCCATGGGCTGTACAGCAGGAGGAATGACAGAACAGGAATTCAGGATGTACATAATTAAAATGGTCGGTGACTTAGAGAATGATATAAGAGAGCAAACCCAGTCAGCAATAGATCACTTTGATAAAGAGATTCATAGGCAAATACAGGAAGTAAAAGATCACTTCAATAAAGAGATACACAGACAAATACTGGAAGTAAAAAAATC